>PVLD010000917.1:0-235032 GCA_004027595.1 Dinomys branickii | reverse complement strand
TCCTTCTTTCCTTTCTTTCTTCCCCCTTGTTTCCTTCTCCCTCTCTCCCTCTCTCCCTGTCTTCCTTTCATTGTTGGGATCAAACCCTTGTACATGTCACACAAGCACTCTGCCACTACTGAGCTATTAACTCCCTTTCTTTCTCCTCTCCCTTTCTCCCTCTTTCTTTCCTTCTTTCTTTCTTTCCTTCTTTCTTTCCTTCTTTCTTTCCTTCTTTCTTTCCTTCTTTCTTTCTTTCTTTCTTTCTTTCTTTCTTTCTTTCTTTCTTTCTTTCTTTCTTTCTTTCTTTCTTTCTTTCTTTCTTTCGTCCCCGGATAACCTTTCTGTCCTCCCCACAGCTGGGAAGTCACTCTGGGTGAAAGTGTGGGCATCTTGGGAAGCTCCTTCCACACCTTCCGTTCAGGCCTCTTGGTGACTGAGAGTCCTACATTCCCTTGGCAGCAATGGGTTTCCCTGCCCATTACCAGCCCTGTAGCAGGATGGGAGCCAGAGCCCCACCATGGACTGCCAGGATAAAGCCTGTGAAGTTTGGCTGCTGGTGATGGAACTTTGTTTCTAGTACTGTTCTCCTGCCTTCATGTCAGGACCTGGAGTGGATCACCAAACAGCCAAGGACAGCTGGAGCAGGCCAGGGTCTACATAGACAGGAGTCCTCTTCCCTCCCTCACAGGACTCAGTCCCACTGGGATCTTATCATTCAGGAGCCCTGGTTCCTTACTGGTCCCAGTTTTCAATTCCACAGAAGCAAAGTTGTGTGCTCCAAGCCTTACCAAAATAATAGGAATGTCCTTGTTAGGATAACCTGTCCTTTTTGGGGGGAGACTTGTGACCTTACACGAGTACACTGGTTGGGGGAAAGAAGATATGACTGCTTATTAATGTATTTATCATGTACACAATCACTTTGTACTTCTTAAGCACTTGGAGTGAGCTCTGCATTGACTATGAAACTATAGGGAAGCAGCCGGGTGACAGAGCCACCAGAAAAGCATAAGCAAGTGTCCCATACTTGGGTCAGGGGGTTCAGCAGGAGGAGGGGGTGCCTGGTGGCCCAGCACTGAATCAGTCAGGGAGGCACCAAGGACACTTGGAAATAGAGCCTGAGCGCACACCCCGGGCCACCACGGAGGCCTCCAGGGGGCAGAGTGAACACTTTCTCAACCAGCGCGGCAGTGTGGCCACGCAACAGCTGTCTCAGGAAGTAGTGAGTTCCCCATCTCAGAGACACCCATTTGGTGGGGTTCAAGCACAGAGAAAGATCAGCTTCCATAACCTCTGAGTTCCTTTGGACCTTGAGATTTGGGGCTCATGAAAGTTCTGAAAGAGGCCAAGGGAAGGAAAGAGCCTCTCACTTAGTCATTGCTGGAAAAGCTTCTGTCACACAGAAACCACAGTGTCTGTCTTCACTGTTCTCCCCAGGGCCTCCCCTGCTGCTGCACACTGCCTGGGAACCTGGGGCTGTCCTGGAGGGAGCCTAGCAGGCTGTGCAGAGAACAAGGGAGATGAGTCATTTACTCCTTGTAAATTTCTTCTTGGAAGCCCCTCAATTTCACTGCAAGCCATTTTGAGCAGACATGGTCACAGTTCTGGAGAAGTAGATGAGTAAGGGGCGGGTCTCATCTGGGCCTGTGGTACCTTCTGATGAATAAAACCACCTTGACATCACTCATTCTTTCGGTGATCATGGGAAGCACCTCTGATGTCATTAGCAGAGCCAGATCATAGTACCTTCCCAGTTCATGCATCCTGTGAGTGTTTGTGTTGCCTCTGTTCAGAGCTGGACGCCAGGCTGGGGGCTGCTGCCGCAAAGGTGAGGGACACAGCACCACTCACGAAGCTCACACTCATCTGGGGACCAAGCACCTAAATCGTTAAGTGTGCAATACAGAGTGATAAGTGCTTGGTAGAGATCTGCACACTCACGATGTTTTTAGGAACATAGCTGAGAGGACATCAGGAAGTGCTTCCTGGGAGAAGGAGATCTTTCAAAAATCTTTGGCAGTTCTTCCCCTTACTTAATACTATCAGTAGTACTTGTAGATAACTGAGCACTTTTGCAAGCATTTTCCTAGTGCTTCCATTCTGCAAATTTTTTTCTTTCTTTCTTTCTTTCTTTCTTTTTTTTTTGTCTTTTTGAGACAGGGTCTTACTTTGCAGTTCAGGCTGGCCTTGAGCTCACTTTGTAGCCCAGGCTGGTTTCAAAGTCATGACGATCCTCCTGCCTCAGCCTCCCGAGTGCTGGGATTACAGGTGTGCACCACCATGCCTGGCTTGCAAACTTTTTTTTCAAGTTGGATTCATTTTTACTTGGTTGGAAGTGGCAGAATGCTAAAACTTAGTTGTTTGGGTTTGTTGCTTTAAACAATTTTTAAAAAGTTTTTTTTATTTTGAAGGAACTGTACATTCATATGTAATTATAAGATGAACCCCATATACCCTTTGCCCAGTTTCCCCCAATGATGTTGTCTTGCAGAAGTGTACAGTAGTATAACTGGGGCCTTAACCTTGACAGATGCAAGAGACAGAATAGTTACATCACCGTGATACCGTGATGATCCCTTCTGTTTATCCTTTTCAATAGATGTTTTCAAGGTGGTTTCTTTGTTTGGCTTTGTTTTGTTTTTACTTCTCCAGCCTTGGTGGAAAAAAAAGGAAAAGAAAAAAAATGGCCTCCTTTCCCAGAGTTGACGTTCTTATCTCCCCCGTGTGCTTCTTGTGACCTTTCGTGGTGGTTTGTGCATGGGCAGATTATACATGAGACTAGGAGCCAGAATGGGAGGTTCCTGGCCCTGTTCCATGTAGCAGAGACTGCCAGGCCCAGGCGTTCAGGAGCCTGGGGTACAATAATCAGTATCTTCACCAAAGGCAAAGCCTAATCCCGGCCAGAGTCATGTCAAAGACAGGTCCCTTGGCAGAGGATGAGGATCCCACCCTGATAGGGCAGAGACTTGGGTGAGGCTTCCAGCGGGCCCTGAAGATTCTGATCCATCGGTTCTCATAGTAGATGGAGCCACTGAAGCCTGGGAGGGATCGGGGTCAGGCCCAGGTTGTACTGAATTCACAGCAAGGCCAAGTCTCTGGGTTCCTTGCCAACCACTCTAACCTAGGGTAATCAAGGCAGGATTCCTTAACATGTGCTTTGCCAGGTGGAGTTTTGGGGTGCTTACTTTTAAAATGTGGAGCATGCTTTCTTTTGCCATGCAGACTCAGGGCTGTCTCCTTAGCTGGAGAAGAGCTGGCTCTGTGCTGAGATGTTTGGTGGAGTATGTCCTGCTCTAAGGATCTGAACTTTACCTTCAGGGATGGCAGCAGAGTCTTTTCCAATTTTAACTCTGCCTCTGGGGCTAGGCACTGGCACTGAGCTGGCACTGGCACATCTGGGCTCCTTCTCTGAGCTCCATTTCTGCACTTGCTCACACCCCAGGATTCCTAAGGGCATTGCAGGGATGAAAGAATGTTGCAGACTGGAAAGTACTAGGCAGACAAGAGGTCTTACCTTTCCTGCATTTGGAGTTTTGGAGTCCATGAAGATGCAGCCATTGTGGCTGGGGATGGCCCTAGGGGAGCAGAATAGGGGCATAAGGAGGAAGAGGCTGAGAACAAACTCCTAGCTATTCTTAGCATCTTGGATTCTTTATTCTGCAGATATTTGTGGACTGGGCAGATGCTGGCAGGTGTCGTCATAAGTCTAATGAGTGCTGGCTGCGCTTTTTCATTTTAATTGTGGAGCTGCTCAAAGGAGATGCAGTACTAGCCTAATCACCCTGAGGACCCCTCACTCAGACCCCACAGTCCATCAACTCACTCTAGTCTTGTTTCATTGAAACCACTGTCCCCTAACTATTTTCACAACTGTATTAAAGTATAATTTTTATATCATAAAATTCACTCATTTTAAGTGTGCAAGTCAGTGATTGTTAACAGACTGAAGAAATTGTGCAACCACCACCACAGCCTGGTTTAAGAACAGCTCCATCTCCCCAGGCAGATGGCCTTGTGGTGTTTACAGTTCACTCCTTCCTGCTTCCATGCTCAGCTCCAGCCGGCACTTGTCCTGCTTCTTATGTTTGCAGCTTTGCCACTTCTGGATGTTCTGTATAAATGGAATGTCTGGCTTCTCCGTGGCCTCTTTCACTCAGCAGAATGCTTTTGAAACCCATCCATGCTGGGACATGCACCAGCATGTCACTGCTTCGTATTGTTGAACAGGATTCCACTGTGTAGAGGTACCACGTTTTGTTCACTGTACTTTATTTTGAAGCAAACTCCAGATATTGTATTGCTTCATATATAAATTTTTTTTTTTGTACCAGGAGTTGATCTCAGGACCTTGTGCTTGCCAGGCAGGCCCTGTGCCACTGAGCTTCATCCCCAGCCCTTATATATAACTAGTTTGGAGTGAATCATTAAAAGACAAAACCTTTCCAAAAGCAATAATTTCAATACTCTTATCATATCTAAAATGTTAGCAAATTCCTTAATGTCTTCAGCTACCCCGTCACTGTTATTTTCAATTGTTCCATTACATGTCATGATTTTTTTATAGTCTGTGTAAATCAGGTTCACTTTGCAACTGACTGATGTGTCTCTACATCTCCTTTAACCTATGGGCTCCCCTCTGTTTCTGTCTTCTCACCTTGTAATTCATTTGTTGAAAAGGGAATCCATACTTCATCATGTGACCAGAGACAGTGGCGAAGAGGGGCAGCTGTGGTTGGACTTAGAGATCGTCAAGTAAAATCCCCACGCAGACAAGGAAGCAGAGGCCAATGAGGGGAGGAGCCTGGAGCACAGACCCCTCTGCTTCCTCAGTCCAGTCCTGGGGACTCTTTTCCCCCCACCGTAGCTGCTGCCCTCTTCTGGGTAGGTGTGAATATGGGCAAGTCTCTGGTCCTCCAGTGGGAGTGCTTGGCCTAGCTCTGGCCTGGCTTCTGAGGACCACCTGAGGTCTGGCAGTAAGCCTGGAGGAGCCCAGCAGGTGACAGGGAGCCTCCTGGCCGTGGTGGTCACCCAGGTAGCCACCTCTGCTGTCTTGTCCCCCTGCCATGGCCTCCTTCGTGCTGCCTCCTTCTCACGTGTCTGTTTCTTCTCTCCTCCATGCTATGGCAGTGGTGCCCCGTGCTGATGAGACAATACTTGGTGCAGCCCCAGGCAGTCCTTTTCCAGGTAATTTCCTAGGGACCCTGCACGCTTTTCTGCAGCACATGCCTTCCAGTCGTTTGCTAGGATCCTTTAACTCTCACAGTGCTTAGCTTCCAAAGAGCTCCCCTCCCCATGGCCTCCCCCACAAGCTCCTGAGCAGGTAGATAGCTAGGGTTGAAACTTAAAATCCCATTGCACTCTGTCTTGCCTAGGGGGCCTTTCTCACCAGACTGGCCTAGTTGCCTAAGTAGCCACGCAGGGGAGAAAGAGACAGCTGGGGTGTGATTACTCCTTGCTTACTGTTTTACCTACCACAAGGTAAAGGATGTATGTGATGCAGATTAAAGAAAGAGAACTAAGGAAACCCATCCCTTCTGTAAACCACAGGCCTCTCATACTGGGGAAGGATGACTCTGAGTGTCCTTCGAGCTCTGACATTTCAGAGAGCAAGGCTTTCCATTAACTAGAACATGGTGTCTGTGAGGAGGGTGCATGTGCCTGGGGCTGCGGCTCTGGACCTCGAGAACTCAGAGGAGTCTATGGCAGTAGACAGAGGAAGTTTGGTCCCAGTTAGTTACACTGAGGTGAGCAGGCCACCTGTGAAGTTCATTCCTTTTCCTGGGTCAGAGGCAAGGACAACACCAGGAGTCCCAGTAGGAAGAGAGCTGAGGCTTGAAATTGCACCCTGGAAAGAATCCCATAGGCTCAGAGAAGAAAGAAATGTGGAAGACAGCTATCGCTTATGACTGTTGGTGGGAGGGCAGGTGGGAAATGCATCCAAGACTGTAGGTGCACAGAGACACTTACATATGTGTGACCACGTGTGTTCTCTACCGTACCCCACTGGCCAGCCCTGGATTTCCCGAGTGACTCAGAAATGGAAGCAGATTGCCGCTGTGGCCAGGAAAAGAGCACCAGTAATGCCTTCTGTCTTCTCTTCTCTTGTTCCATCTCCTTTCTTTACTTTTTCCCATTTTCTTTTCTCTATCATTCTGTCTCTCTTAGCCTCCACTTTCATAAAGAACCTAAGGTGGCTTGAAAAGTAAACAGTCACATGTATCTAAGTTAAATCTGAAAAAAAAGTTCAGAAATTATGTAGAGAAAAGGGGAACATCTTTGTACCAGAAGCCAGCGCTGAATTTGAATGAGCTTCCTGGCAGCCAAAGCAAAGGGGAATATACAGTGGTTTCTGATGTTCTTGTTGTTCCATCAGAAGCAAATTAATGATTCATCAGGAAGAAAACTTTTTTTTCTGATGATGAATTATAGGAGGAATTGACAAAGAATTTGAATATTCTGGGGGGCAGTGTCTCCAGAGGGTTTTAAAAAATAGTTTGTTATCCTTTTCTTTTATTGCCTCTGACACACGTTGAATTCTCAGTATTCCCTCACAGATGAGTGAAGTCACTTCCCCAAGAGCTTTAACTAATGTTGAGAAGGGACACTGCATTCTAGTCACCTGATTTGAAGAGGGGAGGGAGGTGGAGGGAGGGGAGGTTAGTGTATCATTTGGAGCTGTTGTTCAAATACTTCCGAGTTAGTTCTTGAGAGCTGTGGCTTCTGTCATGCTGCTGGGCCACATATTCACTCATTCATTCAGTGAGCACTTAGGGGCTGTAGGGATATTTTGTGTTCTGTGTGCTCAAGGCAACCTGGAAGGAGACAGGCAAACAGTCATGACATGTGGAAAGGCATATGATAATGATGACCTGTGCAAAATGCCACTAAACGTTGAACCCTAGAGAAGAGAATGGTTATCTCTGTAGGTGTGTAGAGCCAGTGATGGCTTGCTGAGGAGGTGACATTTGAGCTGGGTCTTGTGGACAATGCAGGGGCTCTCTAAGTGACTAAGATGGGCCCTACCCATTGCGGCAGAAGCAGGGCAGTGCCAGCAGAGGAGGAGTCAGTGCAGCAGGAGTCCAGGGAGTCCAGGAGATTGAGGAGATTGCTGTTGCCCTTAAAAATCACAAGCCGCTCAACCAGGGACACACAGTGACAGGGACTTAGGGGAACAATTAAACACTAAGATGAAGTGTCAGCAGCCCCTGGCTCATGCAGGAGCAGAGGAAGAACTGTGAACCCAGCAAAGAAGAGGCTGGGCCCGGGGCAAGCCCCGTTAGGTGGCATCATGCGTAGCACAGATGATGGGATCTGATGCCTGGCTGCTGAGTTCCCCTGTCCCCCAAGCCACAGTTCTTTGGGGCGGTGTACTTTACCTTCTGGAAGCCACTGCTGGTTGAAGAACTGGAATTTTGGACCTCTCACAGCACGCATCACACAGGTGGAAGGTTTCATGTCTTGAAAAGGTGATCCAAAACCAATTGTTGGAGAGCCTGGACAAACTCTGTTGCATACTGACTCGAATGAAACCAAATAGCAGTTTCCATCTGGAAATTACATGTGTAAAGAGGCAGGACATCCCCATGGGCACGCTTTCTGCAATTCTCTTATACCCAGGCTGGCTCTGCCTCCATGGAGGACAGGGACTTTCCATGCACATCTGGCTGCCCAGCCATGCCAGAGAAGGGAGGCTGGAGGCGGGGAAGGGGCAGGGCTGGCAGGGAGTCGGGAGGGCACCAGGGTGCTAAGTCTTGGCTGAGACGCTGCTGGGCCCATGGATGATCACTTTTTCATTATTTAGCCACGGTACAAGCCCCTCATAGTCACATTCCAGCTTGTCTACTTTCCCACCTCCCTTTGTACTTCCACCAGCTCCGGGTGGTACACGCACCTGGTCCTAGGTCACTGCCATCCCACTCCCCTCCCGGCCCTTTCTTCACTGTTCCTAGCCTGGAAGCAAGGATTGCTGGGCTCTAGTTTAAACACAGGCTGCTCCAAGAAACCTGTCCTGACCACTCCCGCCCATGAAAACTAACAGCTATGTGCCCTTAGCCCTTTTGGGTAGAGTTCCTGGGCCACACATCTTTTCACTTGGAATTTGTGGGTGAGGGTCCAAGAGTGTTTGCACATACTGTCTTCAATAAATAGGGCTTACAAAAGGTAGAATGACCTATGTCAGACCTCCACCGGGCGCCTGGGACATAGAAAGGTGGGGGAGGGACTGGGACTCACTCTCAGGACCCGGAGACTTTAGAAGATGCCGTGCAGAAAGAGACCCTTACAGGGGCATTTTGACCCCTATCTTTGCACATAGCAGTGCAGTGGAGGAGTTGCTTCCAGTGAATTTATTTTTTTTAATTTTTATTTTTTTGCAGTACTAGAGATTGAACTCAGGACCTTGTGCTTGTCAGGCAGGTGCTTATGCCACTGAGCTATATCTCCAGCCCCTCTTCCAGCAAATTTAACTTCCAAATTTGTTCTTATAAATCAAGAGGCCAATGCCATGGCCGAGTCCCATTCTACAGGGATGAAGTCTAGACAGTGACCTTTTCCCAACAGGTCCTTGCTGCATGGGAAGAAGGCAGCATTTTCCAAACATTGTTGGTTGTAACTTATAGCAAGTACAGTTTCGTCTCTACCTAGTACACATGTACCTATTGATATGTGAGACAGTGGCTTGCCTGAAACTCACTATGTTGGCCTTGAACTCACAGCAGTCCTCCTGCCTCAGCCTCCTGAATGCTGAGCGCCATGCAATCATGCCTAGCTTGTTCTGTTTCATTCCAATTTTATTTTTAAACATTGTTAGAATAGCAAATTTATCTCACTACCTGTTGGCGGATCAGGACCCACAGTATGAAAACCACTTGGGTAATCATCAAGATGTTAGAGTCAGATGGATCCAGGTTTGAATCCTGGTTCTGGCACCTAGAAACTATATGACTTTAGGTAATTCACTTTCCTTGTATAATAGATATCTCAGTTTGTTCACATGTAAAATGAAGACAACAGAACCTGCTTCCTGGGTGACTGCGGGAGTAGGAGAACACAGGCAGATTTCTGGGCCCAGAGGAGGTGCCTGAGAAGCAGCCACTTGATGAGCTTGTGCAGATCATGGTTTGTAGTCCCTGGGCTCTGCTCAGCAGGGCCTATAGAAGTGGGACTCGTGCTTCCGGAGAGTGATGCTCAGGAAAGACTTCGCTGGGGAGGTGGCAGTGTTAAAGAAGGTGACAGGATAACTCGGACCTGCTCCTGTCCTTACAGTGGTGGGAACCCAGCACAAAATCCCCACCCTTTCTTTTCTGTGGAGGACAGACTTGTGCCCAAGGATTTTTTAGCTAGACTTAGAGCTGAAAATGTTAGACACCCTTGCTTTTTGCATTTAGGTCTCAAATCCACCTGGGATTGATTTTTGTGTCTGGTGTAAAGATCCAATTTCGTTTTCCCCCTGTTTCCGAATGGATAACCAGTGACCCCCGCACTGTTTATTAAAGAGTCCGTCCTTTCCCACTGATTTGTACATCGCCTCTCCCATATATCAAGGTTCCCATATGCGCACAGATCAGTTTTCAGCCTGAATTCTGTTTCAGTGCTCTATTTATCTGTCCCTGTGCCAATACCACACTGTCTTAATTACTGTGCCTTTATAGTGATTGCTGATGTAGGTAGGCTTCTCTCTCTAGGCTTGCTCTTCTCCCTCAGAAGTCTGTGGGCTCCCTTTGGGCCTGGGCTCTTCTCTGTGTTTCTGAATCAGCCTGTGCTTGAAGATGATTGATGAGCCTGGGGCCTCTGGATGAGCTGCCCTCAGCGAGCAGCATCTCAGGCACCTGGGCTTGCCGCAGCCCCTGCACTCACTGCCACTGTCAACCCCAGTTAGTACTAAAGCTGCCCAGGAAATACTTTCTAACTGATTTGCAGAGAAAAGCACTGAGAATGTGCCTGAACCTGAGCTCCCCCTGCCTACCACTTGCCCTGGCTCCTTTTGTTTCCTGCAGTGGCTTGGTCCTCCTCAACCTACCCAGGATGCCTGCACCCCCTCCCAGAAGACTGCTTGCTTCCCTGTCCCTGCCTGCCAAGGACATAACCCTGGGCAGACAGGAGTGCTCCTCTACTCTACTGGCAACGTCAAGGTCCCTAAACACTGTTCACTCTAAAGCTTGCGGTGCACAAGTTCTTTGGCTTAAGTGTTTGCAAGTGTTTTCTTGAACTGAAAATAGGCTTGCACATTGGGTGGGAGGACAAGACATGCACTGGTGCATATAATTCAGTCTGTCCTTGCATGGGCAGACCCAGGTTGGCCTGTTTGCTGCTTTCTCTGGAGACCATTTTGATAGTGGCATGGGTGGCAAGGAAATGACTCACTGCAAATTCTGATTTCATGAAATGGCTTGAAGGAAGGAGCGTGACTCTTGGGTCTGTCTATGTGGTTGGCATGGATTTGGTAAATCAGATGTATGTACCCCAGCGTTTTCAGCACACAGGTGTTTACATGCTTCCAAAATTCAAAACCACTTGCTAAACTGTGACTAAGGTTGGCTTGATGCATTGGATTGAGGGTAACCCACTCCCTGGACTGGGATTCTGCTTGGTTTATCATAACCAAATCCTTCTCTTTTGGGGCTTTAGTTTGTCCATCTGTGACATGAGAGTTTGGATTTTTAACCTTTGTCAAAAGATTCCTTTTAACTCTTGTTCCTGTGACTCTGTCCTGTGGTTGCTGTGATGCTGTTCTGTCCATCTTCCTGACAAGAAGATTCTTACTTCTGCCTCGTTTCGGTTACTGATGTCTCCCTCCCTGGGGGGAGGAAAGGGGTGGCTCTGGCTGGCTGGCTGGGGCTGGGTCAGGTGCCCTGCAGGCCACAAGGGAGCCAGTCTGGACTTCTTGTGAAGCTGTCCGGATTCCTGCCCACCTCCTCACCTGGGGAGTGTTGGCACCTCTAGAAACTGTCTAGATCTGAATTGCCCTTCAACACGAGGGTGTTTATGATCCTCTGTAGGCTTTGACACGGGCTTGGATTAGACCAGAGCATGCTGCTGCTTTTGACTGTGGTGCATCAGACTATTTCGTGCTGAGATGTTCCTGTCTTCTCTTTCAGACCACTGAGTATTCAGCTATGGCCTCGTTGGCTGGAGGGCTGGATGACATGAAGGCCAACCTGACCAGCCCCACCCCTGCCGACATTGGGAGCAGTGTACCAGGCCCACAGTCCTACCCCATTGTGACAGGTGAGGGGACCTGGGGCGTGAGGGGTTGAGGGGACAAGAGGGAGAGAGAGAATGCATGCATGGTGGGAGGAATGGCTTCTTGGTACTTTTGGATGAGACCAGCCAGTTTTGCTTTACTGAGGTTATGAGGTTCTGGAACAGGTCAGGCAGGGAATTGCTTGGGCCACAGGCTGTAGCTGTGATAAGACATGGCTATATATGGTTTCAAGAAAGCCAGAGGAAAACAAATGCCAAAGGGACTGGGGTCTGAGAGGAGCGACAGGGAATCTGCCTATCAGGTGGGTCCTGTGGGTGGGGCCAGGTCTATAGAGGCTTGAGATTTATCCATCTCGTGAGTAAAGCAGCTCTGTTTGGCAGCAGCTTCAAGGAGGAGGGGAATTCTTTGCAGCTTGTAATTGGCATTTCAAAATTTCAACAGAGGCTGAGTCAAGAAGGGCAAGAAGCTCAGGCTGGGTATGTGCCAAGCAGCTGCATTCCTGGAGGCCAGGGCCAGCCTCCTCATCACTGTCAGGCTAAAGATTTAAGCAGGAGGGCCCTGAGCTCTCATCAGGAGAGCACTTGCCCAGTATATGCCAGTCCCTGGGTTTCATACGTAGCATTGTTCCAAACAACACAACAACAACAAACAGCATGGGCTCTCACTGCTGGGTTTGAACTTGCCATTTACTAGCTGTGCAATTATCTTAGGGGAGTCATACAACCACACACAAATGCCTGCTGTGGTTTTCTGAGCTGTATGGTGGGCATAGTGATAGCACCTACTGACAGTGTGATTATGAGGATGAACAGGCTCACACCTCTAAGGTGCTTAGATTCTTGCCTTGCACATAGTTATCACCCAATATATGTGGCCGTTGTCACTCCTCTCAGAGCTCTGTCACATGGCTCATCACAGTTGTGCACGTTACTGAAGCTGCCCTCCATGCACCACACCACTTGGCTCCAGCAGCCCTAGGTACTATGGAGCACTAGGGACTGTCTGAACTGCCAGCCCCTGGAAAAGTCCACCGTGGCAGGCAGAAGGCTCTTAGACAGCAGGATGCAAGGGGTCACACTTGGGCCAGAGCCTGGAGGTGCAAGCCAAGGTGGAAGGCTGCCCCTGCAGACTGGTGGGCAGAACCCAGCAGACAGTGACAGAGACAAGGGGTTCTTGACACACAGTAAGCTGTTGGTGTATCAGGGAGGCTGAGGATGTCTTTGGCTTAGAGAACTTTAGGGGTAGGGACAGATGAAATAGGATTTCAGTCCCAGCAGCCCTTTAGATCTGAACAGAAAGGCAGGGAGGCCAGCTCTGTGACCTGAGCTGACAGGTCAGCACTGAGGCTTAGACTGAAGCAGCTGGGGCCCCACTTGCAGGGCTGGGTGCCACATGGGAGTAAGACAGGGCCAGAGGGACTCAGTCCCTGTGTACATGCAATGAGGTGGAGCCTGCAGATAGAGAGTGAGGTGGGGTGGGAGTCAGAGAGCTTCAGTTCCACTAAAGTCCTCTCTGCTGGTGTCACCAATGACCATGAAAGACAAATTACGGATGATACCTATCTTACAGATACAGAAGCCAGGCTCAGAGGAGCAGTGCCTTACCTGACATAAGGGGTACAGTGGAACGTTAGAGCCAGTCCTTAGCTTTCTAGGTCCTGAGACTTTATTATTTTCAAACAACTACAAACAGTTGCAAAGGGGAGAGCAGAAAGCTCATAATAATAGTCGTTGTCACTTCGTTGAGTGCTGAGGCGCCAGATTCTAGGCGCTCTGTTGAGTGAGCCCATTTTACCCTCAGAAGAACCCTGGGACATAGCACAATCAATACCATGTTCATTTCACGCATAAAGAAACTAGGATCTGGGGCAGGTAAGTATTTTTCCTGAGATCACAGCCGGTGTTCAGTGGTGCTGTAACTGGACACCAGGGGTTGTGCAGCTCGCACTGTGCTGCACAGATAAACTAGGGACCACCCTCAGTGCTGCCACTTCCTTCTGTCTGCCTTTGGACACAGCTCTGAGTCTCAATTTTTCCATCTATGAAATGGTCCTGGCCTCGCAGCATCCTTGTGATGATCCAGTAAGATCCCTGAGGAGGACGTATGACAGAGAGGGTAGTTTGTGACTGGACTGGGGTGCATGGAAACACAGGCTTAGGCAGCTCACAGGGAGACTGTATCCACTTGTGTACATGCAGGTTTAGGTGGATAATAACTCAGGGAGTGTGGAGGCTGAGGTCAACTTCCTGAGGCTCCTGTCTGCAGGAGTGGAATACAGGTAGCCAGCCAGCAAGGCTCACCTAGCCCCCAGATAAGTGTACTTGGGCCCACACAGGATTTTTAGACATTTAATCCAACACTTTAAAAAGTGAAAATCTAGATTTTTGGTTCCCCTTGAAAAATCAGAATAGCTAGCCCCTCTGGGCCTTATTCACACATAGCCATGGTAGGCTGGGTCCCCACCCTTCCCAGCCAGTGGCGCTGTCATTTATCTTGCAGTCCTAGCCTGACGAAGACTATGAGTTAATACCCATGGGGTAGGAGGGCCAGCTGGTGGGCATACTCTCCAGCAGTCTGCAGAGGGATTCAGGAGGCCCAGGTACCAAATCTAGGGGCGAATTGGGTTTCAACTGAACTCTTAATGAAAGATCTGTTTGTGTCTTAATTCTCTCACTTTAAATCACATCAGGGAGCCAGAAGAGAATATACATATCCCAGACTAAAGTCAGAATTATGCTTAATTTTGAAATATTAGAGATATCATAATTATCAATATAATCGTTGGCTTTTTTATAAATAAACAGTAGCATAATAGAAGGAAGGAGCCCATCAACAACAAGAATATGTTAACTAATAAGGAAGAAACTTAACTCCACTAAGAGAAATAAAAGAATAAATGGAGAGATGTTTGTTCTTAGACGGAATATCATAAAGATGCTGGTTCTGCCTAAGGAATCTATTAATTCAAAACAATCCCAAGCCAGATATCAAGGGATTTAAGAGAATATGCCAAAATGATGCAAATACTAGATAAATAAACATTCTAGGATAGCTAGGAAAATTCTGAAATAGATGAGTAGAAGTCCTAGCACATTTAAAAATGTACTGTAAAACTACAGTAACTAAAATTATTATTGCAACTGACATTTTGGCATGGAGAGTACAGAAGCAGATCCAAACCCTGTATGTATGAGTGTTTATAAATGCAGGCTGTTGGGCCTTTAGCCCTGTCTTCAGCCAGGGATATAGCTCAGCAGTGAAGTGCCTGCCTGGCAAATGTGAGGTCCTGAGTTCAATTCCTGGTACCCAAACCCCACAACCCCAAAGAAAACCATACCTCTGTCTTTATATCAAAATAAATAGGTTTTGAGGATATTGATATGCTAATTATCCTGATTTGATCATTATACATTATATACATGTCACAATATACCATAAACATGTATAATTATATGTCAATTAAAAATAAATGCCAGGTAGCTGGACATGGTGGAGCTTTGGGAGGCTGATGCAGAAGGATCACTGTGAATTCAAACCCAGCCTGGCCTGGGCTACATAGTGAGTTCAAGGCCAGCCTGAGCTACATAGTGAGACCTTGTCTCAAAAAAACAAAAATAAAATATAAATTCCAAGTTGATAAAACTTCAGATAAAAGAATAAAACAAGGGGGAGATTTTTTATAGAGAAGGGCTTTTAAATATATATATTGCATTTGAGACATATGTATATTGTATATGTATAAAAATATCCAAAAGACAAAGCATAAAAATATTTAAAAAAATAAAGGCGGAACAGAGATAACAAAAAGTTAATTTTCTTTGTATATAAAGAGCTTTTAAAATGAATAAGAAATAAATCAGTAGAAAAAACAGGCAAAGAATATAAACAGGTGTTTCTGTTTCACTGGGGAAAAATATTGATGCCCCAACAGTAAATGCTAAGTCAACAAGTTAAAATAACCAAATGATACCTAAGATATAATGCCATCAGCTTCTCAAATACTAAGTTTCAGGGTTGGAAAGGACACAAGAAAGATATTTTCATATACTGTTAAGGGAAATTGGTGCAATTTCTTTTGGGAAGAAACTTCGTGATATTTATCAAATATTTAAATATGCATGCCAGCCCTATAACCCAGAGCTTTTATACATTCTTTAAGGGATTTATCTCACAGATATATTCCCACAGTACAATATAATGGTAAACAGATAGAAACAGTGTGGCCTCTATCAATAAAAGCTGGCTAAATATATTACGGTTCTTTCACATAATAAAGTACTACTGGTATACAGCCCACGAAGATAAGTAAATCTCACCTCTACTGACATGAATCCATGTCTAAGATATACCTCTGAGTAAAAAGAAACAAGTTGTATAGTAATTCAAGTATGATCCCATTTGTATAAAAATATAATACAATATAGAATAGAGGAAATGCAAAATATGATACAACACAAAAATTATATTGTGATTAATGGAACCTTTCAATTAACACAGACCCATGTTCTTTACGTTGGATGTTGTGTGTGAAGATTCAGTAGATCTTTGAACTCTTCCCTCTGCCCCCTCCTCTCTGCTGGGTGGAGTACCACACTGCAGTGGGGCCCTACACGAGGGGTGCATTGAGGTGGGGTTCTCACCCAGCCCCACCCAGAGTCCCCTTGGGATAGCAGGTATTTATAGGGCCCCTTCACTGTCCTGAAATTTAGTTTAGAACATGTGTAGCCTGTCTTCACATCTAATTTTAAATAAAATCAAATCAATGCCTCATGAGATAAAGGAGAAATGAAAACAAAATTGTTGATAATTAAATAACCACTGTTTGATAGGTACATGTTCTGAATATCTAAACTGCAATGTAACTAAGTGGACCAGGGCTTTCCTGGTGCACAGAGGCCCCGTGGCTGCAGGAGCGCTGATTGCAGGCTTCTGCAGGGTGCAGACAAGGGACTTGGCCAGCACAGATTGCCAATGTGATTTTCCAAGTGGGACAGCGAGTTTTGGCCAAGTTCCAAGTTAAACAAAGTATGAGCTTTGCTAGATTTGCACGGTAGCTGCATTCCTAGAAAATTCAGAGTTATGAAGACCATGGAAATGGCAAGTTCACATTTATATGTAAATGAAGTTCAGTTCTAGATACAAGTAATTGTAAACAGATTTTTTACCTACCTGAATGTTTGGCAGGACATGAAAATAGTGTGGGGTAAAGGAAAATTCTTCATGGTGTGGGGCTGTTCCACCACCAGCCAGTAAAGCCCCTCCATTATGTAACAGCCCCACAGCATTTCAAAACACTCTATAAAGTAGTCCCTGGCCCCACTGAGAACTGATAGAATGCTTCAAAGAAATACCCCAAGAGCTGTTGGGGGCTCTGTGCGGCTATAGGGGATTCATTTAACTCTCCTCGTGTTAGTGGCTGTGCTGTCACAGCACTGAGCTCTGCAGGGGGCAACCAGAGTCTCCCAACCCACTCTATACAGTTCTGTCCTCCCCACAAGACTCAGAACACAGTAGGTGTTCAGTTGGACTTAGAGCCCAGCCCCTGGCCCTACGTGGAGTCTGGTGGGGACAGGTAGTCCCTAATGTGCTTCACCCCAGCCCTTACACTCCAGGCTGCTCAGAGAAGATCTCATTAGAGAATGAGTCAATTTCTCTCTATCATTTATATGCCATATTAAATTTAAGCTAAACCCCTGCTCTGCCAGCCAGGACCACGGTTCAGATGCTCTTCACCATTTGCAAACCGGTGACATGGCAAGCCAGTTCCTGCACTGTCAGCAGTTTGGCTGTGTCTTGATTGGGACTAATTGTGGGCAGGTGTATCCTTGGGCCATAGGCCTGCGGATGGGGCAGCCACGGTGCCTACCTGCCAGAGAGGACAGCAGGTGGGGAGCCAGGATTCTAGTTTCTGCCATCTCCCCACTGGCCAAGGAGTTAGCAGTCTTGCCAACAGCTGAGTCCACTTGACCTGTGCCTGGGAGACAAAGGAGGGATGCCAGCCTGTGTCCTCTTCCCCTGGGGTCCATATCTTTGCATCAGCAGATAGGAATAGCAGGAGACTGAGAGGCCTCCACTCTCCACTAACTTTGGCAGGTCCCGGTCTGGTAGGTGAGTGGAGTCATAGGGTCTGAGGCTTCACGCTGGGCACTGCCTCTGGGCATAGAGACACCCAGCAACACAGAGTGGCTGCCAAGTACATAAGGCCACCAACTCTGATTTGCTGCATTCCTTGGTTCACTGTTTAGCACTTCAGTGCTCCAAACTTGGCAACCCAAGAAAGCATACTCTCTTCTGTCTTTTTCATCTGATCAATAGCTGAAGGCTGGAGGAAAGGGTACTGGAATAGATGCCAGAGGGTGAGTTTAAGAGTAGAATTTTCCACCTAACTTGTCTAGCTTTGGGCAAATCAGTCATCTTCTCTGTGCCTCAGTTTTTCTAACTATGAAATGAGGATGGCAATCCCTGCCCCTCCTCCTTTCCTTGGCCTTTTGAGGATAAAATGAGATAGTGGAAGGAGAGAGTTCAAGAGCTGCCAAAGGAACATCTGAAGGTGTGTGGGCAGCTAGGGAGAAGATTGGAGGGGCTCAGGAGCCAGTGTTGGCTTCCCAGCCTCCCTTAGAGCAAATGTGCTGACCATACAGGGCCAGGAGAGTGGATCCCATGGTCCAATTCCACTTCACAGCTGTGGAGACAAGCTCAGAGAGGGAAGGTCACCTGCTCAAGGCCACAGCAGTGAGTTAGAGCTGGAACTGAGGCTCACCCAGGGCCCTGGCCCCTACAGCCTGATGCTAGTACATGATCAGGTGGACTTCAAAAAAATCCATTGGAACTCTTGAAGGCATCTCTTTCACCATGTACTTGAGAATGTGAACAAGAAAACCAGACCCCCTGAGCTAGCAGCCCAGCCTCACCATATTCTCCCCTGGTGGCCTTGGCCAAGTTGCAACTCTCAAGTTCAAGTTCCCCATCTGTGAACTGGGGTCAGTGCTTGATCTGTGTCTCAAGCTTCTGAGGAGAATGATGTGAAAGGTCCCTACAGAGTGCTTTGCACAGTGCTTGCCACTGTGTGCTTGACACCCAATAAGCGGTTAGCTATTAATACAACTCCAGGCCCTTACACCAGAGCCCTTTACATCTGTCCTGGGAGCATGAAATGAAGAGAAATTTGCCCAGCCACAAATCTCTGTGTGGGGCTGGGGATATAGCTCAGTTGAATAAGTGCTTGCCTGGCAAGTGCAAGGTCCTGAGTTCGATCCCCAGTACCACAAAAAAAAAAAAAAAAAAAAAATCTCTGTGTGATATTTCAATCTTTCAGGGACTCTCGAAGGGCTTTGACCCTGCATAAATCCACAGAAAGGGGTTCAGACTTGGAGACCCTGTCAGAACATCCAGTTGAGGGGCAGGGGGAGCAGAGGGCCACACCGAGGGCCTCTTTTCCCCATGTTTGGGGCTCCATACCCTTCATTACGAGCAGTGACATCTGCTGTGCATTTTTGAATTTCTGAGGAACACTCAAGGCCCTTGTACAGTGTTGCTTTTGCCCTGTAAACCCTGGGGAGCCTCCAGTCTCTCCGGGGACAGGGAGGCAGTTTCAGGTGGCTGCTGGAAGACCCTGCCTCTAGCTGAGTGGCTTTGTGGATTTTCTGAAGTGACTTTGGGGATTCTCTGTGCCCACATGTCCTTCCTCCTTTATCATGCTCCCCTCTGGCTGGGTGCCAGGCAGCTCTGCAAGGCCATTTGTGCATCTTTCTATGGGGAGCCCTCTTTTGACCCATTTTTATGAACCTTGTTGAGGCTCATCAGACACAGCTAAGCACCTCCTCTCTCTGACTGAAAGCATAATGAATGATGAAAGCAAGAATACAAGAAATGCCTGTGTATCCAGGCTTCCAAAAGGTGCTGTGAAAAATTACAATAAAAGATATAATACAGCATGATGGCTGGACCTGAGCGTTCACCACACAGCTTCCTGTGGAAGATGTGAGATTATCGCAGGTGCGTGATGCTTTGGGAAAGGGGGTAACACCAGTAATTACTGTTCCCTGGGCTCCCACCCTGTGCCAGGCTGAGAGTATGGGGGTGACCCTGGTGGGCAGCGCCTACCCTCAGTGGGCTTACTTGCTGGGGATAGCCAGACAATCTACAGTAAACACAGAATAAATGTACAGTGTAATTTCCTGATGGCATGCATTCGGAAGAAAATAAAGCTGGGTCAGAGAATAATGAGAGGCTGGGTCTAAGGAGTGGTGCTGAGCCAGGTGCAGTAAGGGGTGAAGCAGAGCTTCTCTGGAAAAGTGGTGTTTCAGCTAAGATGTAAACAAGATGCTTTAGAGAAAGGGGTTTCTGGCAGAAGATATAGCCTCAGAAAAAATGCCTTTTAAATGTGGAGATGAATGCCTACCTAAAGAGCGGGGCCATTTTGCAGTTTTTTTCTCTACTACTAGTGGGGCTCAGTTTGTAAATCAGACCCCAGGGATTCTCAGAGCTAGAGGAAACCACAGGGGTGGGGAAGCCTGATTCCAGTCTGGGTTCAGTTCCATATCTGAACTTGGTCACCTCTGGTGATGGAAATGTCATAACCTCAAAGGCAAAGAATCTCAAACAGTATTTACTGGAAGTCATTCCCAGTTGAAGTGATTAACTGTTGCCAGAACCTGGGGTTCTTGCAGCCCAGGGCAACATCTATGTTGGATACCCACAGACCAAGGCATTGCTCAACATGTTTCTCAGCCTGCCATGTGCCCTCCAATGTCCACCTCAAAGGGCATGTTTTTAAACATTAAAAAAGTAGACCTATCATTTTACAGTTCAGAGAGGAACCCAATTGTTCATCAGCTGGGAGTTGTCAACTAAGGGATAGCTCATCTGTATAAGGGTGCAGTATGCAGCTGTGAATAAGAACATAGAGCTATTTATGTCCTCATGGAGAAGGATCTTAGAAATACAAGATTCATGAAAACAAGGTAAAGATGAGTGTGGACAGTGGGCTACCTTTTGTGTAAAATATGCATTTGAACAAGTGAATGTACATTTGTATTTGTGCAAGTCAGAGAAACTCTAGGATTCTTAGGAACTCAATAACCTTTTTAGGCAGAGTGTGGGAAGAGTTCTTTTTATTGAAAGTCATTTACACTTTTGGAACGATGTCCCTATATAAACCACTAAGAAGTAAAATGTTCTTTTCCTTACAAATCAGGAGACTTAACATAAACATTAAAATGCCTAGCTTTTCTTGAAAACTTGAGGGACATGTCCAACTTGGGTCTCCATGCCCATGCGGCCACCCTTGTGGAGAGTGAGAAGCGGCTGCCCCCTTTAGAAATCCTAGAAAATACCTGGCCAGCTGCGGTCACTTACCTGACTTGCTGGCATCCATCCGCATGTGAGTTTGTGACCCTGCCCCACCCTCTGTCCCCAGGCTTCCTGTCTTTTTTTACTTAATGCTGCCCAACAAAGAGCCTATGCTGAGCCAGGTGAGGTTGCTTACGTGCTTCCTAGCTGGCTTGGTGTCTCTGACTCCAGCTCTGTGCTCAGGCTAAGGTCCAAGTCCACAGCAAAATTCTCAGGAATGTAGGACAGTGCAGCATTTCACCCCAATGTGTGGCATCACGCTGTCTCCAAACTAAACGTCACAGGCCTTTCGCGGCAACAGTGGCACCATCACCCAGACAGAACCACACACTGGGCTGCTGGGAGGAGACAGGGTTGTCTAAGGTTGGAACTGTCTCTGAGGTACAGGATTTTTTATATTCCAGAATTGTGCAGGGCGAATTCAACTGGTATCCAAAATAGTTCTTCTTTGATTTTCCAGTAGATTCATAGTGATAGATTCTTAGATTCTTAGAAAGCTGGATTTTGGAATCTTAGTGTTTGGAAGGATATCCAAAGGCTCAAAAATGCCAGAGTTCTGATCATTTTAAAGCCAAAATGAAATTCAAGCATCTTCATAATTAAAATGCACATCAAAGAAAACTATGATTTGCTTTCAGGTTAATGCAGTGTTTGCAGAAACTGTTTGTTGAATAAAGGAATTAATTTTTGTGTGAAGTACAATGTAAATTAAAAAAATATTTTCAGCACAAGGTAGTTTACTTGTCTCTGACCTTGTATTTTGTAGGGTAAAAGTAAACAAAGTTGGATGGCCCTTCTGGTGATGGACTCATAGATCTTTACTCTTGCGGGCAGCTTGGAAACCGACCTTTCCAAATAGCCTTCGAGCAGGTCTCTGGGAGTCCAGCTTCCCAGTCCATCCTGCTGTGATCCATCTTCCTAAAATAGCGATTTCATTAGCTTGTTCTCCTGGTCAGAGATTTCCAGTGCCTTGTCATTGTCTGGAGGAGAAGAGACGCCAAAGGACAGTACCTGTGCAGCCTGCAGAGTGCTGCCACCGATGATCGACTCCTTCATTCATTCCCTCGGCTCTCTGCCCAAACTGAGCTCCTCCATCGTGTTAGCCCAGGTCCTGAGGGGTGTAGAGTTCCCGTCTTCAACAAATTTAGTCTGACTGAGGAGGCAAACATAGATATATGCACAAGGCAAAACAAAGCCAAAAAGGAAAACCATTAACACCCCGGGAAAAGTCAAATGTTTTTGAGGGAATGGAGGGGAGCACCATGACTTCTCCTTGACTGGGAGACGGGAATTGTTTGTGGAGCAGACTATGTTGCAGCTCTTCTAGGGAAACTGTGTGCTCTTCACTTCTCTGCTCTGAAGTTTGGTTTAGTCCCCCACCATTTCCTAAAAATAATTACTTTTTAACCAAAAATATAGTACATGCTCATTATGCAATAAATTCCAGTGATAGCAAAGTATGTATGGAGACCTGTGACCATACCTCTCATTAACCCACAGGTGACAGCAGAGTTGATGGTTAGGCATATGGCCTTCCAAGGCCTTTCTATGAACATACACCAGGCTAAACACATACAGTTTGCTTCCTATGAATAGGTTTATACTCTGCATATTGTTGTTCAATTAAAACTTTTTTTTTTACTTCACATTTCACAGATATCTTCAACTGCCAAGTAAGTAGAGAATTTCTGTCCTTTCTCATGATGTGGACAAATCATCATGGACTTTTCTGTAACAATGTGCTAGACTCAGTTCACAACTTGAGGACTACAGGGTGACTTCCTCTCAGTGTTTTACCCATAAGCTGCTCACAGAGGAGGGCAAGCCGAGGAAGGGGAGGGGACAGAGAACCTTGTCATCCCAGGGAGGCTCAGGGCCTGGCTGCTACCTCCCATTTCCCAGGCCATGCAGGGAGAGGGTGACACTGTTGGGAGTGCACAGGAGAAGCCATAGATAGGGTAGCTTTCATGGGACACAAAGGAGAACAGTCTGAGCCATCTGAAAGCTGAATAGGCTGCCCTGGAGATAACAGTGAGAGATGATGTTTACCGAGCATTTGCTACTGCTTTGGGCCATATAGTCCTTTACTCTTTGAAACATAGGTGCTGTTTTTGTCCAACTAACAGCTGAAGAAACTGCCTGAGCTCCCTCGGTTAATAAGTGAGAGGGATGGTCTTCTCCTAGCCTCGTTACTGTCCTGCTTCTGGTATGAGTGAGCTCGGCGTCACTGCAGGAATCCAACCAAAGTTTTCTCACATCCTTCTACAGAATAGGTATGCTGGTGTCTGAGGTCTGCAGAAGCTGATCAAGCTGCTTAGTTTCTGGTACAGACTCTAGACCAGACGGCCTGGCTTTGGATACCAGCTCTGCCATTTGGCAGTTGGTGACCTTGCTTCTCAACTCTGCATGAGCCTCAGTTTCCTCATCTATAAAATGGGGCTTGAAACTTGTTATGTGGATTAAACAAGTTGACACTTGGAAAGTGCAGAGTGTCTTCTTGGGCTAGAAGCTCAAGAAAATCTAGAGCTCAGGAAAGCAGCTTGAGGTGGTCAGGCTTAGGGGGCCTGGCAACAAAGCGATAGACAGGGATAGGGTGAGGTTGGCCTGGCACAGAGAGGTTTCCTGGTTCCTTCTTCTGGGTGCTCCATTGGTCTCCTATCATACTTTTTAGTTATTGCTCTAATAAATTACCACAATTTCAGTGGCTAAGAAAATACAAATTTATCATCTTCCAACCATGGACACCAGATGTCCCCAAATCAAAGTGTTTGAAGGGCTGGTTACTCTGGAGCTCTTGGGGAGAGCCCATCTCTTACCTTTCCCTGCTTCTAGAAGCTTCCCACATTCCTTGGATTGTGGACTCCTATGTCCATCTTCAATGCCGACAGAGCAACAACTTCTGTCCACCTTGAACCTCTGCTTCTGTTGTCCCACCTTCTTTCTGTGATGCAGCCCCCATGGTTCCCTCTTACAAAGACCCTTCCATGGGGCCCTCCTTAGGTACCTAAAATGATCTTTGTATCTCTAAAGCCTTCATTTAATCACACCTACAGAATGTCCTTTGCCAAGTAGGGTAACCGATCCATAGGTTCTGGGAATTAGGTTGTAGCTATCTTTGAGGGACCATTGTTTGGTATACTATGATCCCTAGGGCCCGATATCAAAGTATTGTGTCCCCGTATACAAGGGGATGGCACACCCCTGGTGTTCTGTTCCCCACTCTCTCTGCAAGCATTGGCTGGTCCTTACCCTGCCCCTTCCATCTATGTGACAAGTTGTGGCCTCCCCAGTGCCCAGGGTCAAAAGACTGGAATATTGCTACTATTGGGGCCTTCGCCTTTACCTTGCGCAACTCTGTCACTGAACAGATGGGGACACTGAGGACTGCGAAGTCAAGTTCCCCCAAAATGAGACAGCTCTGAAGTGCCCAGCTCCTGACTCCTGTTCCTGTGTCCTTTCCCCTGTGCCACGGTCAGCCTTCATCTGCCCTCCCCACCCTCATCCCTCAGCCTGGCTGCTCTGCCAACATCTGTCTACCTCCGGAAAGCTGCTCGATGGGATCCTCCACCCAGGCCCATCTTTATGACATTTTCTACCTCAGCCTCACCCAGTCTGGCCTGCACACCTTCACTGCTGCTGGGTTCTCTGCTCTCCGTTCTGTCACTTGCACAGAGGTAGTGGAATCTACTGTGAGAGAAAGTGTTGGGCTGACTTGGAGTTAAGATCTCAGACCTTATTTCCAGCTATACCGTAACTCCTGGGAACTCTGAGAATACCCTTCCCCTCCCGAGCCTCAGTTTGCACATCGGCCCACTGGGAGTTAAGAATCCCAGTTCATCTTCTCCTTGCAGGACTGCAGGGTGCACCCCTGAGAAGTACATTAATGTGCTCCATAAGTTGTAAGGCGCTGTGCCCTTCCCTGTGATCTCGTGGAGAGCCTTCCGTCTGGACTGTACCTAGTGCTCAGGTCCTGTCTGCTCAGAAAGAATGCAAATGTGAGCTGGTGCAAGGCTTTGCCTGTAAAAGGCTCTCTTGCTACCTGTTGAGGGACTTAGGGACTAGCAGACTCGGCAGTCTTCATCCTGGAGGATGCTGCCTCCTCCAGGAAGCTCTCCTCAGTTACCCCAGTCAAAAGTGGTGTTACCTCTGCTAGGCCCTGGATCAGCCCACCAATATGCCTGTCATCCCAGTGTGCCTTGATTTATGATTCCTTATGTCCTAACATTGTGCTTGCACTTATGAGATTCTGAATTGTCCCTGCCTCCTCCAACCTAGCTTAGTACAGAGCTTGCACTATAGTAGGAACTTAGGAAGGGCTGGCCGGCCGGCTGGATAGATGAGTTATTATGAGTAGTGATCACTAATCATTCCACACTCTACCCTTCTAGGTCACTGTCAAGGTTATTGACATGATTCACACACACACCCATAAACTTCTTTGGTGAGCAAAAAGGCACATTTGATTTCAAGATATAATTATCATAATTATTATTTCTCCCCAAAATGTATTAGCTTCTACTGTCTGCTGCCTTTTCTTTTTTCCCCAGTGTCCACAGCCCAGGATAGAAACCTCTCTCTAATCTATCTCGATTAGCTTTTATTTTCATTACCTAAGGAACCATGGCAGTTCTACTCCCAGCCTGAGATGATCTATAAATGTTTGGTGAGGCCACTTCCAGTCTGAATCCTTAGGGGCTCTTGCTGCCTGTCTGGACGAGCAGGTCCAGATAAGAGTTTCCATTTCTAGACTGTTTAGTCCCTTTCATACACCTCTCTTGTCCCAAGTCCAGAGTGGTATCAGCTGGCCACCTCAAGCATCCGTGGATGAGGGGTTGGGGCTGGTTTTAATCCTGAACAGCCAGAGGCATGCCTAAAGCTAGTTTCCAGTACACCAAAAGTACCTGGCAGGAGTGATAACTAACACTTGCACCCCACTCGCTCTGCACCAGGCGTTGTTCTAAGCATTTTATGTTAACTTGTCTGTCTTTTTAACGACCATAGGCAGGAGTAAGTCTTATGATTTCCATTTTACTGGTCCATTGACAGGTACAGAGGAGCACAGAAATTTGCTGTAGGTCACACAGCTTGTAAGTGCTGCAGCCAGGATCAGCTGCAGGCAATCAGACTTCAGAGACCACAAGCTTGGCTATGAAACCACATTGCTGTCATCAAGCCTGGTATGACAGAGGCAGACACGAAGTCTGGCGAGAGATCTGAGTTGGGAAAGACCCTTATCTGGTGGACAGAGCACAAACAAAGCCAGTGGGTGGATCAAGGGCCATGTGTGGCAGCTGCATCTGACCTGGCTTGTCTTTGTTTTGGGTGGTATCTGGCTGCAGGGCACTGTGCAGACTCATCTTACAAAAGCCAGCACCCCATAAGTCAGCCTCCCACTCCGAGGGCAGTGGGCAATCTGGCCAAGCTCTGCCGGCTGAAACCCTCAGGGAAGGCTTGTGCTTTGATGGGCAGATGGTAGCAGGCAGAAGACCTTTCTTATTTCTTGGGAAACTTAGGCCATATCCTAACTGGGCCAGGCCATATGGAGATGTCCCAGCTACTCCAGGGCTCCTGGCCCCTACAGTCCACCCAGGCTGCTTGTTGTCTGGTGTGGTGAACTCAATGTGGCAATCAACTTCTCACCTGAACCCAAGCAAGCTTTCTTCTGTTTTATATTCAGGGGAAAAAGCAAGAGAAAAAGAATTGTCATTGCTTGTTTATGATAGGCTTTCTTCCTCCTTCCCTGGTTTTGGGGAGGGAGGGCCAACCTGGGGCATGAATCATCCCTCTGCCCAGTGCCCTTTAAGAACAAGCCAGAGAAGGCCCCCAGCCCCTCACCCCCATGCTCAGTGGGCTTACTGCTCCCCACTCCTTACTGCCTCTGTCTACCTGAGAGAAAAAGAGATACCAAGTACTAGTCCAGGTGGCAAGGGGTGGGGAGCCTGGGCCAGGCACACAGCAAGGCTGCTGGGAAGCCAAGGACGGAGAAGTAGGGTGCTCAGACTCTGCAAGCCGCCTGTCCTCCTGAGGCAGGGCTTGGCAGGACAGCCGGCCTCACGAACTGGGGCTTGTTTTAGAGTTTGTCTCCTTCTCTCCCAGATCCAGATCCTTGTCTTCCATGTATCATCAAGGTGGCTGAATATGGGGGTAAGGGGACGGAGGACCCAAGGCAGGGGTGAGATGGCTGAGGGTGCACTTAGGGCTCTGCGCACATCCTAACCAATAATGTCAGCCCTGGAGAGCTGCTCAAAGGTATTGCCCCAAAGAGTACCATAGCCAGCTTGGACAGCCCGCTGTGCTAATATGGGAGTAGGTTATAAAAAGACATTTAGGATGTCACTACTTTAAAATCTCTTTTGTGTTGGTGTAGCTGATGGGGTAAGAGGCTTCCCTAGTACCGAACCTAAAGCCCCAGTGTGCCTGATATGCCCCCACCCCCAGCATTTCCTCCTCTGTTTCCCCAGTCTGTTTTGGCTACTCTTACCCCAGGTTCCTATCCAAGGACCAGGCCTCTGGGTTGCCCAGAGCAGCTCCACCGCGGACCCAGCTTCTCTGTGGTCTCCACACCTCCAGCGGGGACTGGCTCTCCCCACAACACCCTCCCAGATGAATCCCTTCTTTGACCTTTGTAATTATTCCTGTTCAATCTCCCTTCGTGTTTTTTCCCTCCCCCCTTTTGAGGTGCTCAACTCCTGCACTCTCTCCAGTGTATTAAGGATGTGAGTGAAATTGATGACTGGGATGTCTCAGGTCTTTATGATGATGAATGACTTTCACTGCCAAAGCTTTTATTGTCTGTGATTTGGGAAGAAGGGGGAACTGATATATCAAGGCTGCCTGTCACACCATTTAATACAGTTATAAATCCTGACGTCACTAACTGGTGGTCAGGAGCTGGAGAATTCCACCAGCCTCCACTTTGTCGAGCCTTTATGGATTTTTTTTTCCCCTCTCTTTGCCTGACTGCCACAATTGTATTTTGGGAGGGGGGATGGCTAGGTGGTATCTTTAAATATCCAGGGACACCCTAATCTAGGGAGGGAGGAAAAGGGCGCCTTCCCTGAGCCTCCCTATAAAAGATGGAGCAGTTAGAATCCTTTGGTTCTAAGGTGAGCAAGGAAATTTCATGATGGACCAGATGCTAAGTCTGCTTGTGCATTACCCTTTGCCATGTGACTTAATATTTGTTACTTTTCAGATCCTTGCTCCATCCTTGAGAGAGTATCAGGGAGAGGCGTGATATACACTTTACAGAAGGGCTGTAAGGGCTCAGGACAGTGAAGGGGCCAGGGTTGTGCCACATCAGGTGGATGCAGAGGGAACTCCTTAGGATGAAGCAACCAAGCACTGCCATCAGGAGTTTGGTGCATCTACCAGACGGTTCTAAGCTGCAGTCCTGGACTCCTCAGTTAGTTTAGTGACTGCCTCCAGGAAGGCCACTTGAATTTTCAGTGTCCTTAGCTGAAATGAGAAAAACTCTCTCCTCACAGAGTTGCTGTGTGGATTAAATGATCTGATGCACAGAGTTTCTTAGCAAGTGTCCTGGACCAGCAAAAGTATTCAGTAAACTTTTTTTAGAGGGTAGAACTGTAATGAGAAAGGCATATGGCAGATGTCACAGGAGGATATGGGGCCACCTATACCTTCCTGAGGTTGTATGACCAGGAAAACCTCTTGTAAGAGATGACAAGTGAATGCTGAAATAGGTAGGAGTGAAAAAGGCGAGTGAGGACGTGCAAGCAGTGGCAAGATAAGCAGCTGCAGATGAGGGAGGGCCGGGCCAAAGAGGCTACCTATGAGCCGGGATCAGACCTTAGATGCTGAGGAGCCTCCAAGAACCTTAAGTAGGGAGTGGCACCTTTGAAGGAATCTCCCTGAAGTCTTGATGAAAAGAGGACAAGACTAAGCAAGAAGACTTGACCAATCGAAGGGAGCTGCAGAAACCCAGAAATGAAAGGGTGGAGGCCCAGCCCCAGACTGGAGATGCAGATGGAGGAAAAGTCTTCAGGGACAGAATCGGTATCAGTCCAGTATGGGCAGATGTGCGGTCAAGATGGCTGTTTGAAGCTGGGAGACTGTGGGGGTAATGGAGCCACTGGCTAAGGCCAAGACCACAAGAGGAGCTGGTTGGATACGCCATGGTTCCCAGGGCACCCAAGTGGAAATTTCCAGAAGGCAGGGTGTGTGTTGGGAATGGTCAGGGCTGGGGCTATGGATTTGGAAGTCGCAGGCTTAGAGGTGTTGGGTGGAGTGGGGTCACTAAGTGAAGATGTAAAGAAAAGGAAAATTGACAGAGATCTGGAAAGGGACTTCAGAGAACAAGTGGGAGTAGAGAAAGTAAGGGAAGTCTGGGAAGAGATGACTGGGGAAGGGCATAAATTCTCTGCATCTTGGAGGCTGGAGCCATCCAGGTCTCAGTTATAAACAGATTGTAAGAATTCCCTCTGACTAATTAAGCAGAAGGGATTTTCTGTGGCTAGTAGGACACTCAGGGTCTTCAAGAGGGCCACGGAACCTGGCTTGGAGGCCTCACAGCCTCAGGGTAATAACCCATACTTGCAGAACAGTTCTTACGGAGATGCCACAGCATGGCCTGTAGACACAGACACTTCAGCTTATTTATGACTACCCCTGGACCCTGGGTGCCACCACTAAGACCTTTGCCTCAGTCGATAGACTCTATGTCGTGCCTACATTTTTTGTGTCATAACTTCTGAATGAAAGTCTCACACTCATGTCTGCTTGGTAGACCCAGAAATGTACTATGCCCTAGCTGCAAAGGAGGCTGGGAAGTTACATTTCTGACTTCTCCCTTGAAAAGCTTAACCCATTAAAGTAGAAAATTCTCCAAACAGAAAAAAGAGGTGCTGAGGTGTAAAGTGGCCAAAAATGTTTTTAAAGCTTAGAGCGGGCAAAGAGATCTAAGATAGTGAGGGCTGGGGGCTTCCTTTGGCTTTGGCAATTCGGAGGCCTTATTCTTTGAGTTTTTTATCTACTGTAGTCTACCCCTGGCCACAGGGTTTGAGGCAGCATTAAATTAAAACCCAGGGGCATCTGCACATAAGCTAGAAAGTACGCATGGGAAAGGGGCTTGATTGCTTTAGACTCTGACATGGGGATTGTTACAGGTGAGCCCTGACGCCCAAAGAAAGTCTTTGCTCTGAGAGGGGCCTGGGCCAGAACCTGGTGGGTTGAGGATCTGAGAAGGATCTGTGAAGGCTGAAGGTTGTAGTGAACACCTGGACTAGAGTAAGGGTAAGAGAAAAGGAAAAGTAAGAACCAGTAGCCTCGTCTCACCCCGGGAGATCCAAGGGTGGCTAGGAGGCCTTTCTCTTTGCCTAGAACATGGGCAGCTCCTGAGCTTTAGCTAGTGGCGTTTCTTCAATAAGGTGAGAGTGGAGATGAAAAATAATACCAATGGGACTCAAAAACTTCTTGTCCTATGGACAGAAAATCCCTGGAGTTTACCAGAAGCCAAGCCCAGAGGAGTGGCTTAGAAAATGTTCTCGGAGCTGAAGAGTATGCTTCATGCCTGAGCATTGTGCAGGGCACCATGGAGAAACAGGCAGACAGGATGCTGTCTCTGAGCTGGCAGGGCCAGGCTGTGTCTCCTGCTGGTCAGATGTCACAGGCAGTCTGAGGAGTGCGAGGATGGAGAGCTGTGTGCAGGGACTCTGAGGGCACCGAGGGGGACTATGGGTGGGTGGGACTGGGCCTGAGGGGTCTGGCATAGGAAGCAACAGTGGTGGAGTGGGCACCATGCCTGTCAGGCATGGCAGCAGCATTTGCTAAGGCATGGGCGAGCTAGGAGAGGACAAGCCATTTAGAGCCAGTGTGGGAGCTGGTACCTATACAGCTCCAGGCAAAGAGATTTTAAAAAAGGGCAATGAGGGGTCTGGACTTGATTCAGAGGTGCTAGGGAGTGGGTTGTTCCGGCAGGGGCACAGGTTACGGTGGCTGGCGTGGGAATCTGCATTGTGGCTGGAGCTGGCTGTGGACGCCGTCCTCTAATCACTGACCCACAGATACCGGTGGGAGAAGTCGGGCCGTGGGTGTTCGGGCGTCGAGGCCCAGTCCTTTTTGCCCAGGAGGGCCTCCGGAGCCTGCTGGGTGCCCTCACTGTGCCCCTCACGTGGTGAGGAGAGACGTAAGTAGCAGTTGAGACTCCGGCTGCCTCCTGCTGGTGCGCTGAGCGCCGGGCAAACCACATGAGATCCCATCTCGTGCATAATGTGCATCGGAGGACAAAATTAGATTGAGAAGTAAATGGGGCCGAAAATTTCCAAAGCATTCCCCATCAAGAAGCTGTGTGATTGCATGTTTTAATTTTCTGCATCCTCCTGCCCAGCAAGGTTCATTTTGGTGGGGAAGGCTAGAGCAGAAGGGGCTTGGGGTGGGGCGGAGGGGAGGAGGGAGACATTCTGCATCTGTGAATTGACTCCACAGGGCTCCTTTTTCCTGGTGCCTTTGACCTCAACCCTATGGAGAAGGCACTGTTCACCCCATTTTGGAGAAAAGGAAACTGAGGAGAAAAACTTAAGTAACCTGCCTAAAGTCATATAAATAGTACACAGGCTGCTGGGATGGCACACTGGCCTGTTGAGCTTTAAAGCTCAAGCCGATGCCACACGGGGTTACATGTTTCAATGTTCCCGTTTTTCTTTTTCACAAGAAGGAGCTGCCTTCTTCCTCCCTGTTCTCTTAACCCCCTTCTCTCCTTCCTCCACTTCCAAAGCTCAAGGACACTGGAAGGCAGAGCAAGGGTTAACATTTCCATTTTGTTGATATGTAAAGTGAGGCTCAATGAAATGCAGTCCTTTGTTGACACCACAGAGGGAGAAATTCAGTGGTGAATTCTGTGACATCTAGTTTTTTTGCGTGTTTCCCTCAACCAGTCCTGTCCAGTGGATTCACGAAGGCACTAGAAATCCTACTGGCTCCATACCTCATCTTAGATTTTCTCACAAAACCAAGCATTCTGTTTTGCTTCACTGGGATGTCGGTGCTCTGGACTACTGCAAGGGAGACCCTGAGAGTCCATGTTTTGAGCATGGGGATGTTCTGTGAAGAGAGAGGAAAGAGGCAGGAAAGGAATAGAGGAGACTATTTGGATGAGGCCGCATGGCAGTTTAGGACCTGGGCCTGGCTGTGCACAGCTCCCTAGGCAAGGCCTTGCCCCACGGGCGCTGATCACAACCTGCAGAGTAAGAAACTGCTCATTTCCCAGCAACTATGGAGATTGAAAAAAACAATTTTTTTGTCAAAAAAACTTTTGTTCACACAGAAACTTTCTGGGAAGCTTTATATACACTAGTTGGAAGTAGGGTTCACTGGTTGAGAGAGTGGAGTTCCAGAGGAAGCTCTAACCCCGCTGGACTGTTTGAGCTTTGGCATTGGTTGGGCTCTGGTGGCCCCTGACTCTGCAGAAGTTTTCATGCCTCTGCAAAGGTGGCTTATAGGACATGTATGTCCTTAGCCCAGCCTGGCTCTCTTTTCCCCTGCTGAGTCCCAGTCTGCCCATCTTTCACTGCAGCCGCTGTCCCACCTCACCTCTACCTCTGCCTGTGACTGAGGAAGCTCAGACTTAGTCCCAAGGGCATCTTCCCTCAACCCCTGGAGAGATGGAGGCAGCAGACCAGATTCTCTCTGTAACCCTCCCTACTCCCACTCCACCCAAGTGCCTCTCTAGCATCTGTTGAAGGACCCCTGCCACAGGGGCCTGGGCCTGGTACCTCCACCTCCAAGAAGGCTGCAGGCCAACTGCAAGAATTGAATCTCAGGCCTTCTCTTTGCTACATGTTAGGATGGAGACCTTGGGGAGGACCTTTTGATTCTTTGAGCCAAAGATTTCCCCCATGTGGGTACTGAGATGGTGAAGAACCAGAAAATTGATCCCAGGCCTCGCTAACTCATATACTTGTCCTCTTATGATATTCCCTATTCAGAAGGCCATCCAGCCCTGTGCTGTATGAAGACCTTTCACTTCTGTGATCCCACATGGGACTCTTGATGGCCCATGAAGGAGGCAAGGCAGAGCTGCTCAGATGGCCTTTACAAGAGAAACTGAGAACCAGAACTGGTAGTGGCTTCAAAGCAAGAGCCTGAGCTATGCTTGGGCTCTCAGAAGCAGCCAGTAATTCTGTACAATAGTCACGCCCTGGTACCTGACCCTGCTTCTCTGAGAGGGGAGGGGCAGGGAGCGAGGGGCTGGTGCTTTGGCAGCCTGCAGCGCCAGCCCAGTAGTGCGATTTAATGCATGTTTTCTGCAGCACATTAATTTGCTGTGCACCCTGGGAGGTGCCTCTACGGGGTGGGCTTGGTTTTCCCTGGCAAGCAGCACACCTGCTCAGCCCTCCTCTCTCATGGGGCTTCCCCACCAGTTGGTGACTAATATTGGCTTCATTATTTGGTTTGGGGAAACAATTTGGGGTGGGAGCTAGCATTGCAAAAAATCCGCTTTGTCTAGCTGAGCTTTTTGGTTCCTGGCCTTGCTCTGTGATATGTACATCTGGCCAGAGGACCAGGGATTAGGATGGTGACACCCCGAGTCCCTTTACAAGAGATCAGAAGCCTATTAGCAGCTTAGACATTTACCTATTGACTTTTTTTCTTAAAATGGATGAGCTTTCAGTTCTCACATCCTTGTAGCATGTTTTAATCTGCCCTCAGGTGGGTGGCCTCAGGGGGACATATTCAGAGGGGAGGAGACAACGTGCCTTAAGCACTGGAAGGAAGCAGAAGGCTTCCTCATTTCCAGTTCTGGGATGGTGGGGCCTTAAAGGGCTTTGGGCTTGATCCTCCAACCCTGACCTTGGTGGTGAGGCAGACGGGGTTGCCTTCATTTTATAAATGTGCAAAGAGACTCAGAGAGGCCAGCAACTTGCTCGAAAATCATACAGCTAGCAAATGTGGAGCCAGGTTCTAAATGGAGACTGTGGAATAGTAGGCCCTTGTTCCTATTATTCCGCTCTGCCTTCTTTTATAAAGATTATTATACCAAAGTTTTATGATTTTATTTTGGTACTGGAAATTGAACTCAGGACCTTGTGCTTGCCATGCAGGCACTTATGCCACTGAGCTATATCTCCAGCCCTACAAGGATGTAATGTCCCCAAATTTAGGCCACTTCACAAGAACTCTAGGCTTTCTCTGTATTCATTTACTGATTCAATTGTTTTGTACTTAGCAACCACTAACTTTATGTGGAATCTGTCTCTTAGGAGGTGGACTTCCTCATCCATTAGATTTGGAAAGTGTGTTTTGCATTAGCAGCCTCTGTCCAGAATGGGCAAGAACGCTAGGAAAACACGTGGAAGTACTGTCAGCCCTGGGTAGAAAGCACTCACTGGGTGACACCCAATTTTTAGTCCACACTTGGACTCTTGATTCTGAAGCATCATAAGGCAAAGATGTGTGATGCTCTCCAGGCAGCTGGGAGATGGCATGGTCTGGGCACAGTGACCAGGAAGGGATGAGATGGGTCTTGGCTAGCAGTCTCAACGTCTCTAGGGGACCACTGGGCTGTGATGGACAAATGGACTTTTCTTCACCTGCTAATTACGGTTACATGGTTTTAGCAGACACTGGTTTGTCATGCCAACTTCTTGTGTAAGAGATGCACATAGTCATGCCAGAGGGGCATACGTCACTACCCTCTGAACCAGCACATAGCTTCGTCTTTGTGAACAGGTCTTACTGACCCTCCTGATACAAGGGTGAAGCCTCTGAAGATCTGTGCTGCCACCAAAGGCCCCAACTGCTGGATCTCCCTGTGTCTGTTTGCGTTGTTTTTCTCTGTCCTTGCATCTCACTCTTCTCCTAATAGCAGTTTGTCTGGCTTTTAGAAGTTTTTCTCTCTTCCTACTTGCTATTTTTAATGCTGTAGAGGGCTGGGAATCTAAGCTACTGAGCTTATAAAAACTGTGTGCAACTGAAGATCAGGTTTGCCAGTGTTGGTGCCAGGAGGGACTGTGGGATACGCTTTGTGTCTACCTTTTGGCTTCTCATAGCCAGACTGAAGGGGGCTGAGATTGTTGCGCGGTGCATCTCAGACAGAGAGAGCAGGCCACCACTAAGTGTTGGGTGCTGGCCTGGGAGAGGCCTAGTGGGACCTTGAGCTTGGAATATGCAACTTGGCCACTTTGCTCCTGACATCATGATACTGTCCTGGAAAACAAAATGACAGCCCTGACCAAAGATCGGGGACAGGGAGGAGCCTCACTCCTCAAGTATCTCGGATTCTTATCATCCCCATCTTTAGAGGATGAGTGAGCCCCTTGGGGAACAGACTCTTTCTGGCTCTTAAGAAAAAGTTAATTTAAAATCACAATGTTAATTTTGAATAGAAGGTAATATATGCATGTGGTTAAATATTCAAACTATACAGAAAAATATAAAATGAAAACTAAATATCCTTTCCCTAGCCTCAGGAATCTGAGGACACAAGTCCTCCCCAAAGCGAGCAGTGTCTTGCATACACCCTCAGGAACATTTTGTTCATCTATGAGCTTGTAGATTTTGTCTATGTTTTCACTAGTGCAAGTAGAATCACACTGTATAAAATATTTTTCTGCACTTTGCTTTATTTATTTAGTAAAGCACGTTGGAGATGTTTCCACAACCTCCACGTTCAAATCTACCTCATTGCTTTTCAAAATAGTGTAACATTCCACTATAGGGAGGTATCATAATTTATTTATTCTAGCCAACAGCCGGTTGGATTGCCTCCTTCCATCACGCTAAATGTAAATCTTGGTGTACTTTTCTGTGTATTAGCAAAGATAAAGTCTTATAAGTAGAATTGCTGGTCAAAGGGTAGGTGCATTTTGTAACTTGTGATTCAGCTATTGGAACAGTATGTGGGGCACGTGGGAAGGGCTGCAGTACAACCTCTGAAGTCAGAATTTCCATAGACCCCTGTCTCTACCTCCTCTGAGTGGGCACCTTATTTGTAATTGGGGAGTTGTGACGATGTATATTTATCAGAGTGGCTGTGATGCTTAAATAAGATGCTCATACAAAGCACTTTGAACAGTGAGTTACATGAACTACAGTTATCACTATTACAATTATCACCCTGGGTCTTCTGGAGCACTCAGTGTGGTACTCTGAACTTAGATGTTAGATACCACATGAATGAGTAAATGAATGAAAGAATGAATGAGGACATGAGCTAGCCATGGTTGCCCTGGCAGTCCTCTTACTGCAGATACTGCCTTCTTCCTGCTCCTGGACAAGTATGTTCTTGGGCGGGAGGCCTAGAGCCATCAGTGTAGTAGAGCTGCCTTGCAACCTTGCTAATTAGATCCCTTCCTTTGTTCTTTTTGTGTGTCAGATCAACAGTTGCTAGTTTGAGGAAGATCATGCCACAAATGTACACAGAAATATTGACTGAGCCCCAGTGTCTGCTCTAAAATGCCAGGCAGATGAAATACAAGCATGTTCTCAAAACTGAGACAGGACTGGAGTGTAATAGCTCTCCGTGACTCCAGGGAAATAAGATGAGATCCCTTTCAAAGAAGAAAGGGGAGGATTGATGATGGTAAAATAAATAGCACTAAGTTCTCAGATTTGTCTTCCTGACTGTACAAATCCAAATTAAATCTTTAGCCAGGCCAACTACAGACAGAATGAGTGAGAATTCAGTAATTTGGTAAAAATAAATTTAGAGTTCTCATTTCTGAGTAAATAACACCACCCAAACTAATGGCTAGTCAGTCTGTTGTTAGAAGCCTGCCAGACCTGTGGTGAGGCCTGGAGGCAGCTCATCTGCATGGAGCCCATCCACTGTTTGCAGCAGAGCTTGTTACAGTTGGCCATGGTGGGAGCCCAGGGTGGGGCAAACTAGTTACTTTATGAGCGAGGAAGGAAAAAAACAAAGGAAGAGGAAGAGGCCAAGGTTCTACCGTCCCTGTGAAGGGCCCATTCCCTTTATCACAGGGACACTTACCCAAACCATAGCGTAATTCTGTGTAAATATAAAATGGACAATCTATAAAAGGAGATTTAATTTCATTTGTTAGTGAAGAAACATATAAAAAGGTAAAACTGGTTCCAAGAGCATTTGAGGAACAGGTTCGTTTTATTTTTAAATAATGATCTATTGGGAAAAGTTGATTAAAAATGTTAGAACAATATTGAGACTAGAAACGATATTGCTTAATGTCCTGAAGAAATTGCAGCCCAGACATTTGGGGTTATTTTTTCAAACCTGATAGGAATCTACTCATGAACCTGTAGTTTCTCGGGGCCTGAATTCTAGTCAAATAGTAAAGAACACACTAAATGCAGGTGGGCTTTCAGAGAGGTGTGACCCTTGGGCTGCGCGCTGAGTACTGTCCCACAGTGTTGTAGGTCTCTGCCTGTTGTTTCTTATTTAACATGTATTTCTTAATTTGCAGAAGGGTTTCATGGGGTTCTATGATAGTGAGAAAGTGTCCCCTGGGAAGGTGACATGCACATCTTAGAGGCAGAAGTGTTTGAAGTTCTAGTGAAATCTTTGAATCAAGCCAGAAGCAGATGCACTGTCTTTGGAGCCTTGCTGAGTCCAGAGTGGCCCATGGGGCGGGATGGGACAGGGAGACCTGGGAGGAGTGACTTAGGGCAGTGCCCTGGAGGGGGGAATAGATAGTCACGAGGGGTGTGGGGACTGACTGAACATGAAGGAAGCGGGAACTGTCACCCACTGAGATGAAAAAGATGGCAGGAAGTTTGGGTTGGCTCCTGGGAGCTGGCTATGTCCCTGCCCGTTTCCCAGAACCACCTCCCAAAGTTTAGTGCTTTGACTCCCTGCAGTGGCCGGTTCCGACAGGTTAGTTACCTACTGGAGGGCACAGGGATACCCAGGCAGAGCTCAGGTCCTCAGTCAGGCCTGGCAGTAGCTGAAGCTGCTACTGGTGGTAGAGTGGTTCAGAAGGGGACTTGAGGGCTTTGAGAATAAATAACAGTGGAAAATGGGTAGTCTGGGGGCTAATTTGGACAATTAAAATAATTGGTTTTCAAAAACTGGATGAGTTATTAATATTCACATAGTCAAAAGATTCCCAAACAACATGAAACTAAAAAAAAAAAAAAAAAAAATGGTCTCCAACATTTTTGAAAAACTAGCCAGAGTTGAGAAGGGACTGCTGCCCTAGGGCAGGCACCAGGTACCTGCTCACCCAGGCCCCCTTTTGGTGAGAGGCCTGTGGCAATGGTGTGCAGGCCAATAGCCCCATCTGCTTCAAGATGCTCCTTTCCATGAGCCATGGAGAGATGATGCTTCCTTAGCCTCCAAGGATTCAGGGGCTCCCAGGAGTCTGAAGCTGTGCGCAGGAGTCCCAAGCCCAAGGCAGGCACTGCCAGAGCCTCTGTAGCGGCCAACACCAGCCCCCTCACCATCAGCACAGAGGAGGAAAATGATGCTGCTGTCCTATGGACTGGAAACAATCTCTCGAGGCCACCTGTTCCCACTGCTTGAGTGTTCAGGCAGGAAAATCAAGGCCCAAAAAGGAGACAGAGTTCATTCAAGGTTGAACAGCAAGTCATTGTTGCCTGGGATGTTCAGGCTTCCTGGGCGTTGAATCCCAGCAGGTCTGATCACTGGTTTGTGAAGGACTTTGCCTTTCCTAACCAGCCCCTCCATATTCCCATATGGCATGAGACTTGTGTACAGAGACGTTGGTTCTCTAGGAAGAACCTCCCATCCTGGGCTGTCAAGGCCACAGTCCTCTTGGGCCATTGAACCATCATCACCAGCTTCCTGCCCCCACTCCAGCTCATTGACAATAATTAATGGCTTCTCGAGTGGGTTGATTCCTCCTTCCTCTCACTCACACTCACAGTCAGGTAGGCAGGGGGGAATTTGGTTGGCGCCCGTGGTACTGAAAGTGAAGGGTTTTCATACTGTCAGGGTAATGAATTCTGCAAGGGTTTGAAACAAGGGGCTAGAGGATCTCCATGTCATGTGTCTGGGAGTGACAACCCCCAGTGGTTAATTACTGCCACACGATGAGAACTGAGCTGGTAGCAAAATGAGATAAGTTCATTATGAGCTAAATTTGAAGTTAATTAGATTCACATTCCCCCCCATTAGTACACGTACAGTGAGCCTACCTAGAAATGGGCTGCACAGAAGAGAAAAAGTTGCATCTAGGCAAGAACTGATAAATCAGGCCTCGTTGTTATTGGAGTTCATGGCCAGGGGTCTCCTGAGATGTTCATGAGACAAGAACCATAATTCCTTCAGACAAGTAGAATCAGCACCACTCGACTAACATCATCTTGGCAGAGGTTTTTTAAGCACCTACTATGTGTTAGACCAAAACTAGACCGGGAGGGCTGGGAGTAGATCCTGATGTCTAGGGGCCTCCAGTGCAGAGATAGGGTTAGCACGAATGCCCGTGTGCTGGGGGAGTGTGGAAGAGCTGGTGCCCTGATGCCTGGGTTTGGATGTGGCTTCATTTCTTAGTAACTATGGCAACATGGGCAGATGTTTACTCTCCCTGTATTTTAGTTTCCACATCTGTAAAATGGGGATGACGATAATAGAGCCTGTTTGTAGAGATTTGAGGTTGAGTCAGTATCCGCAAAGCACGATGAACAGTATTTGGAACACAGCGCTGTGTTTGAGCCAAGAGGCATCCAGTAAGTCCTACAAAAATGTTAACCATCATTCTTATTATCATCTGTGTGACTTGGGGCACATTGATAGCTTGGTGCCTTCATTTCCTCTTCTGTAAAATGGGCACAATATCAACACCCGTCTGACGGTACTATTCATCTATCGAGCACCCCAAAGTTACACATCTCCAGAGGCCAGTAGGCTCCTTTTGTCCCTTTCCTATTGTTCCTTCAAGGCTTTCAGTGAGTCATTAGTAGAACCTGACCCTGGACAACCCTGAGGGCTCTGATCCGGGATCATGTGGATGACGGAAACCTACTGCAGAGGGATGGAGAGGCCAGTGTTTAGTTCCCAGGCTTCACCTGCCCAGACTTTTACTTACTAATGAATGCCTCCCCCTTTTGTACAGCTGCCTAGTATTCCATGGTGCACATGAGCTGCCAATTTCCTGCGTTCAGACATTTAGATAATTCCCAATGTTTTGTAGTTATAGATAATACTGCTACAGTGAATAACCTTGTGCTTATGTGTTTTATATTGTTGAAGGTGTCTGCATCTTCAGGTATAAGTCTGTACAAGTGGGATTGTTTATTCAGGGGGTAAATGCATGTAGTTTTATTAGATACTTCCAAATTCCTCTTCCCATGTTAATTTGCACTTCTAGGATATAATGAAATTAAATATCTTTTCAAATCATTTAAGGACATTTAAGGAATAGAGAAAGAGAAAGAGAGAGAGCACAAAAATTCATATACACTTCAGGAAAAGAAAAACTTGTATACATATTTTAACACTAAATTTATTGAGACATCATGAGATCAATACAAGTTGTCTTTGGTCTCTATAATTATAAGAGATGCTCAAGTGGTGGCCACTAGCTTCCAGACATTTATTAGTATGGCAAGCTACTGCTTGGGTAACCTTGGTCACGGAGATTGTTGCACATGTATTTCAGTTTCTTCCACACGGATTAGCAGAGTGGTGAGTTTTCTGTGATATATGATGTCCTCTAGGGTCCCCCATAGTAGGGTAGTACCATCTGTTTAAAAAAAAATCTCAGTATTTTCCTTGTCCTGAAGTGTGTGTACATTTTTGGTGGACTCTAATAGGGATAGAACAGGGTTTATGTCTATGTACTTTGCCCATTTTTCTGCAGGATTATTTTTGGCCCTTTCCCTTCAATTTTTACAAGTTCTTGATACATGAATAGTAACCCTTTATCTACGATATATGCAGCAAATAATTTCTCCCGATTTGTTGTGTATCATCTATCATTTGATTTGCTTGTGTGCTATTTTCATCAGCCACGAGATTTGGTTTGTTATGTATCAATTGTTTTTTATTGCATCCTTTTCCCCATAAAAATAAATTTACTTAGCTTAAAAACGTATTTAATATTATACCCTTCCAATATTTCTGATTTGAGATTACCATTTCTTCTCCAAGATGATGGTGATAATAGACGACAATTTTTAAAATAGTAGAATTATTGAAATATAGTTCGTGTACTTTATGGTATGGTATTCACCTATCTCAAGTGTACATGTAATTGAATGGTTTTTAGCATAATCACAAATTTGTACAACTACTGCCACAGTCACTTTAGAATACTTCATAACACATCTCAAAGGGTTCCATCCCCATTAGCAGTTCCCTTCCCTACTGTTCCCTACCCCAACCCCCTGGCAACTACTAATTTACTTTTTATCTCTGAAGATTTGCCTATTCTGGATATTTTACATGAACAGATTCGTGCATATGTTGCTATGTGCAACTGGCTTTTTCATTCAGCATAATCATTTCAAGTTCATCCATGTTGTAGCATGTACTGACATTTTCTTCCTTTGTATTCAAATATTCTATTGTTTGGAGATACCTGTTTTCTTTACCCACTTATGATGATACTGAACATCTTTTCATGTGCTTGCTGGCCATTTCATTTATTATTCTTTAGATAAATGCCTATTCTGATCCTTTGCTCCTCTTAAATTTGTTTATTAGTCTCTTTACTATCAAGCTGTAAGAGTTCTTTGTATATTCTAAATACAAGTTCTTTATCAGATATATGATTTGCAAATACCTTTTCCTATTTTGTGGATCATCATTTTACTTTTTTAATGGTGTGCTTTGAAACACAAAAGTTTTTAATTTTGATGAAGTTCAATTTCTTTTTCTTTGTTGTTTGTCACATCTAAGAAACCATTGCCTAATCCAGTCATGAATATTTATGTCTATTTCCCTTCTAAGAATTTTATAGTTTTGGTGCTTTCATTTAAGTCTTTGATCCATTTTTGCTTAATTTTTACAAACGTGTGCATTTGGGTTTGCAGCATAGAGAGCTTTTATATCAAGATTATGCTAGCTTGGTGAAATGGACTAGGAAAAGTTCCTTGGACTTACGTATCCTAGAAACGTGTAATAACAGGAGCATGTGTTCCCTAAAGATTGAAAAGGACTTGGCCCAAACAAAATAATCAAAAACTTAGCAAGAGGCATGAGGCACTCATTTTTTAAAAGGCTTTTTTTCACTTTCTTCCAAGGTTATTGGGATGTTATTTTTGTTTTTTAAGACAAAGTCTCATCATGTAGTCCAGGCTGACTTTGAGCTCTAACCCAGGCTGGCCTCAAACTTGCAGGGATCCCCCTACCTCCTGAGTGTGGGATTACAGGCACGTAGTGCACCACCATGTCCAGCTCTGGGCTGTTATTTTTATTTTTTTACTTGTTCTTGAGTTAATTTAGGTAACTTATATTTTCCCAGGTAATTGTTCCTCTGACTGAGATTTCCACATTTATTAGTGTGGGGTATATTTTCTTCTTCCTTTTATATTGTCTCGTCTACATAATATTTCTGGTTAATATCTTCTCATTCTTCATCTTGATATTGGGGTCCTTTTTAAAATCTTGATTCAGGTTTATCTGTCCTTTCAAATAACAAATCTTGGTTGTACTTATTCTCTGCTTTTCTGTTTCCTAGTTCCTTATTTTTTGCTTTTTATCAATGCCTTCCCCTTCCCTTCCCTAGATTCATTTTATTGTTTTTTTTGTTGTTGTTTTGTTTTTATCTAGCTTTCTAAGTTGAGTGCTTCAGTGAGGCTCTGATTCTCAGAACCTTTGCTTGAGGGATCAAGCTTTTAAGGCTTGTGTCACAGTCACAGAAACTGTTGACCAAACACGACCCAAAGGGCAGCCCTTGCTGAGAGAAGAACCCGCTGTCAGGAAGCAGGAGAGCTGGATGCCAGGCCCAGCCAGGCCTCAGATCAGATCAGCTCCTATGGGCAAGTTCTCTGCCCTCCCAGGGCATCTTCTCCTCCCGGGCAGCTGGGAAGCATGTGACCCCTGCATGGGCGGCTCCCCCGAGGAAAGCCCTCTGGTTTTTATCAGGCAGGTCTGTGTCCCCTTCTTCGATGCCTCCACCCCAATGCACTCACCCATAAAATCTTGCAGTTGAGTTTTATTCTGCAAGATGGAGCTAAAAAGTAATGATGACAGTGTTCTTGCTGAGAGGCAGAGGAGCTGCTGGACTCATGGCCAGAGCAGAGACAGTTCCATGCACAAGCGGTAGAATGCAGTGGCAAAGCACAGGGCTTTCACATTAGATGACTTGGCTTTGAATCTTTGGCGTGCAATGTGCAGTCTCGGAAAGTCTTATTTTCTTGTAAAGAGAAAATAGTATCAGCACCTCACCCAACGGGGTTGTTGAGGTTTGAGGGCGTTAACCAGGTGAGGGTCTGATGTTTTATGATTTCTACGTAACTGCTTATAATTTGTGGTTGTTGTCATCATCAGCTCTGTGAGCCTGGGGATAGGGCTGGGGTGGGAGATGCTCCCCTGACTGGTGAAGCAACAGCTAATCAAAGCAGCCCCTTCACTGGCTGCCTTTCTACCTGTCTCACAGTCTGGCTGCTGAGATCTCAGATCTTACAGTGCTCAGACTGTGCTTAGTCTGCTTCCACAGACACCTTTAAGACCCTGCAGCTGTCCTGAAGAAGGCCATGAACATGAGTGTCCCCGGGCCCCCACCACACCACCATAGTGCTTTTGAAGGTAGAGGAGAGTCTGGCTGATGTTAGGAAACTTGGACTGAGGCACCTTCTCTGCCCCTTGTCTCTGTGGAACCTGAGTGAATTGCTCTCTTCCTCTACATTAGGCCTCAATTTTTCCCATCTGCAAAGTGGCAACAGGGATTGAAGTTGGCAAGTGCTTCTCTGGTGCCTTTTGCACTGATTCCTGAGCAAGGATGAAAGGAATGGTTATGGAATCCCAAAAGCTCCTGCTGCTCTAGCAGGGCCACTTCTTCCATTCACTTAATGAATCTTTTAGGCCTGGGGCATTCTGACCTTGGAGTACAAAGACCTGACCCCTAGAGAGAAGGAGCTGCCACCAATGGCTGTAGGTGTTGGGTTGGTACAAGATGAGACGGCCCAGCAGGGCTGGTCACGGCAAACTTCCTCAGCTCACCTGTGAGCTCGGTCAGTTCTGCCAACTTGGGTTTCCTATTTAATCCTGGCTCTCACGGGATGAGAGCAGTGCTAGTGGATACTGTTCATGGAGGGGAAATGAGGGCTCCCAGAGGTACGTCCTGGGGCATTTGCTTCCCTGGAAAATGCCTCAGGTGGGGACATGAGCCCGGGATGCTTGGCCCAAAGCCAGGACGGTGGTGAGCAGGGGAGGGAGGAGCCTCCTGCTTCCTGCCTCTTCACTACACAAAAGAACAGCTCTGGGTCGAGGGAGGAAGGAATCAGCCAGGGGCCAGGTGTGCAGCCGGAGGGTCTGCGGCAGGGGTGCCCCTCCCTCTGCAGGCGTCGGGAGGGCACGGGTGCAGCCGAGAGGGTCTCTGAAGGCAGTGCTGTTAGGAGCTGCTGGAGGAAGGTGACCCCGCAGAATGCCCAGCAGAAATGTCTTGGCGGCGGAGCCTTCCAAGTCATGCCCGGGAGCAGAGCGCCCTGGTGCGTGCCAGGCCCTTTGCTGTACCACCTTCCCAGTTTCAAGCCCGAGCCCTGGCGTGCTTCGCGGTGAGTGGAGCTGGCGGGGCTGGCAGTGTGTGTGTGAGCGGGGCTGGCAGGAGCAGTGGGGCGGGGACACGTTGCTGTTCAGTGTCCGGATGTGACAAATGTGCAGACGTGTCAGGGGAGCTGTGGACGAGTGGCGGGCTGCAGAGATACTCACCCTGTGATTTGTTGCTTTGATTCCTTAGGCCGCGACTTGGCGAGCACGACCCTCCCCGGGTACCCTCCGCACGTCCCCCCCGCCGGACAGGGCAGCTACTCAGCGCCTACGCTGACAGGGATGGTGCCTGGTGAGTTCGCACTGTCGGTGTCTCCACAGCAGGCAGCAGACGGGGTTTCTGTGGGAGGCATCTCGCCAACAGCCCGGTGACCTCTATGCTTCTGAGAAGCAGGCCTGACTAAATCAGGTGGGGGTCTGCTCAGCCTCTTTCCTCCAGCTGAGTGTGCAGTGGAACCTGGACAGCGGCGATGACAACACTGGGGAGGACATCAGAGAGGGGTCCTGGGCTGGCACTCAAGCAGCCTCTTGCTGGCCACGTGGGGTTAGAAAACAGGGGTGCATGGCCAGCTTGTAGGGGAGGCATCTCCAGTGTCTCCCTGCCCCTTCTTCCCTCCTCCTGCCCTTCTTCCTAATGTGCGACTCAAGCCTGCAGAAGCCCTGAGGGGCATTTGGCCATCTCACTCCTTGTGTTCAAGACAGGGCGGAAGGTGGTGAGTTTTTCACTTGGTTCTGAACTGAGCATCACTGAAACCCAGCTCCCTCCAGGTGGTGAAGTGTCAGTTTCAAGACGTTTAGAAAGAGGCCATGATGTTAGGTCCCCTGTGTGGTGGGGACAAGGTAATGCACCATGGTCCTGGCTTTCTGTGTGTTAAGAGCATTAATATAGCAGCATTGCTCAAAGTATCCTATTCTGAAAGATGTTTAAAAAAAAAAAATCAAGAAGGATCAAGCCTCTGTTAGGTGTTGTTCCACCTACTCTATGGGGCAGGGTTGCCTCTTGTTTGGTGTCCTTTGCAGGCACCATGTCACACTTTCTAGTGCCTGAGGGCTGTCAGGCCTGCTCCTCTCTGAGGACACTTTCCCCTGGTCCCACCCACTCCCTCTTGGGAGCCTCATAACAGCTCTGAGAAGTCGGGGCTGCAATTTGCCCAAGTCTCTCAGGAAGGAGGAGAGAGGGCTGCCATGAGGAGCCAGGTAGAACCAGGCAAGAGAGACCACTATTCTGGGAGCCACTCCTTAGAGGATGCTTCCCTGGCTCTGCTGGGGTAGTTAGTGTCCTCCTCATCCCAAGGACCAGGGAAGGCCTGAAGACCCAAGGGGACATGCTTATAACACCAATGACACCAATCCTGGTCAGGTTGAACCTCTTCCAGGCTGAACCTTTCTCTAGGGTCATCCCTCTCCAGGTAGCCCATGTCACCAGTGTGTCCACCCCTGGCCCAGAGCCTGTCCTCTTATGAGTATGCGGACAGAGCTGAGAGAGGAGGGATGGGTGCCCACAGGTGTGCGTGTCCCTGCACAGTGGCAGTGGAGCTGGGGTGGGGATATAGGTCAGATCATATTCAAGGTGGGTTGTCCTCAGGCAGCACAGCCTGGCACAGAACACCAAGGAGTCCCAGAATGCTAAATTCCATCCTAATCCTCCAAGTTGTGTCAAAGATGGATTTAACAAGGTAGGAGGATGGAGCGTATTTCATTTAACGGTTTGTTAGCTTGATTTATGGCTTTTAGATATGAGACATATGGGAAATGGCCTGTGTGTGTGCTCTTGCCCTAGGCCTTGCCAATGCGAAGGAGGCCTGCTTGCCTTTGCTGCTGCTGTGAGGATGTGTCCATGGCAGGTCCCAGGGAAATACTGTGCACAAGGCAGTCAGAGGGAAGGGGTCACACATCATCTTCCTTAGCCACAGACACCAACATTCTACCACCATCCCTCTTCTCCCTTCCCAACCCTTAGTAAATCAGAATGAATCTCATTCCAAAGCCTTGGATGATCACTCACATTTATATAGCTGTTCTGGAATGCAAAGTGCTTTCTCTAGAACCTCTTAAGTAACAGCTCTATGAACAAGCTCAGTACTGATCTCAGTCCCATTTCTCAAAAAGTCTAAGAGGCAGAGAGGGTAGGGAACTAACTGCCCAATGCTTCACAGCTTGCAAGCGAGGACTTGACCTCCGTCAGGTCTTTGCTTTCTGCTGTGCTGCCTGTGTGCTCAGAGTCCATCGACTCTTGCTTCTCAGTGATGGTAGAAGGGGAGGCAGCAGTAATACCAGACACTGTTCCAAGGACAAGTTAGTAGGTGAAGCCGGGGCCCCCTCAGCTCCCTGCTGCAAACCTCCAGGAGGCCGGGTTTAGAGAAGCAGCTGAACTTCTTCGAGTTTATCCAAACAGAGCCCATCCTCCTGCCCTGTGATTTCTCCAACCTTAATTACCAGGCTCCACATACAAATGGCTGTGGGCTACCCAAACCCCAGCAGGCACGGGTGGCCACTCCTTGTCCAGTAACTATGGCAGCAGGAGTCATGAGACTGAGCAAGGGCACAGCCTAACCAAGTCCGCTGGCAGCAGCTGAACAGGAGCAACCACAGGCCCCTTGGGACTCTGTCCCCTGGCACAGAGGGAGGCTGCACAGTGTGGAAGGAAGAAAACAAGAAATTTGGCAGGGGATCCTGCTGTTTGGTTTGATCACTTCCCTCTGTGACCACTGGAGCCCAGTCTTCCCCTTCAAGGCAGAGGCAAACATCTGCCCCACAAAGCCTCCCGATACGGCCTCCTCCTGGCTTTACGGCTCATCAGCCACCGTCTTCCTCAATCTTCCCACCTCCTAACACATTTGAGATCCTCTTTGTGAATGAAACCTTCACTGGGACCTTGCAAGCCTTTTTCACCCTTCACAGTCCCCAGAACATTCTAGGTCTTTTTTTCTGGGCATTGGCTAAATGAAAAAGGAAGAAAACATTATACCGACTTGTGTATTAGTTTCCCTGGCAGCTATAACAAGTCACCACAAACTCAGTGCTAAAAAGCGATAGAAACTTGGTCTCCCACAACTGTACAGCCCAAAAGTCTGAAGTCATTATCAATGGGACACAATTGAGGTGTTGGTAGGCTTGTTCCCCCTGAAGTCCCCGAGGAGAAGCCAGGCCTCTCCTCTTCCAGCTTTTTGTGGTTCCCACATTCCTTGGCTGTGGCTGTGGAACTTCTAGGCCAGGATCTTTCAATCTTGCCCTGTCCCATCTCCACGTCCCATCCTGTTCAGTATGTGCCAGATATTCCTTTTCTCTCTTACCAAGGACATATATGCATTTATGGTCCACTCAGATAGTCCCCAACCATCTCCCCACTCAAGATCCTAACTGAATCACATCTCCAGACAAGGCCTCCAGCGTGTGCGCACACACAGACACACACAGACACACACACACACACAAACACACACACAACACACACACATTTATACTTTTGTTACATATAAGGAACCTTTACTTACCAGGTGCTGGAGGTTAGGACATGAATATGCATTTGTTCAGGTTTCTGGTTCTTAAGCTCTTGGGCTTCTGAGTCCAGAAGGCATTCACTTGATTGCAACTGCACCAAAGGCAATGATCCCACGTCATAACCGCAGAGGGCCAGTTGGCACATTCAGAGACACCAGCTGAGCAGGTCCTGAGGTCCTTCTCTGAGGCTGTTCCCTTGTCACAGTTAGTCTTACGTTATGGAACAGTCTTCCCTCCTTGCTTGCCAGAGGCAGGCGTACAGCCTATGGGGGAATCAGAACCTTCAGAGCTGGTTTTCCCACTGTTGGCTTTGGGAAACATTTGGCAGTCACTGTTTTCATTTAAAAGTGAAGGCTTCATTTTATGTCTGTCCTGAGGACACACAGGGAGGGACTGTCTCCAGGGTACACTTTGGGCCTAAAAAGGTAGATGTAACGTTATCGCGTATTAAATGTCAGTTGTGTGGGCTTGAACTCCTGATTCTGGCTTTAGGACATTCCTATGTCTGTGTAGCAGAAATTTCTTCTGAAATGTTTGTAGATTCCATTTCTGCAGCTCTGAAAACTGTGTTTGGCTCTTTGTGATCAGTTGTGTTGAAGAAAGCAAATCCAGCCTATTGTATCAGCTTAGAATGGAGACAGTTTTCAAATTTTATTTCCATCAAGTCTCAGCAAATGCCAAAAGTTTTGCACCAAAGATTCCATAGTTTCTTGATCGGTGTAACTGCTTGATTCCTGCCTAAAGATATTTGTGCAACCTAATAGATATTGACATGGCATTTGAAACTCTTAAAAATTCTGGGCTGGAGGGGAAGGATGGGGAATTACTGCCCTTTGGCTTTAGTAAGTCCACAAAACAAGGTGGGCATCTCTGAGAAGAACCAGTCAGGGATTATATGCTCAGTGAGCCCCTTACTTGACCCCTACTTCAGGATCCTCAGCCAGTGTCGTTGTCTTCCTTCCCCAGGCTGCAGCAGGTGCAGAAGCTGAGGAATGAGAAGGCTGCCAGGCCGTTGTTCACTAAGGGACCTGGCCAGGCCTCTGGGGCTCTGGGCACTCTCCTTTACTTGCTGTCCCTTGGTAGACATCGCTTCTGGATGGCTTGCAATTAGTTGCTTATTGGCCTCTTAAAGAAGTAGGAGGTGATAGTAAGGGAGGGAGTGAGAGCCTGGGGCCAGAGAGGAGGGTGGGACAAGCTTCCCTGCACTCTGCAGGAGGGATGAAGCCCCTGTTCCTTCCCACCACAATTCCTCTGACTTCTGCTTAAAGAGCTCCACCCCTCTCTGCCCAGCCTGCCTGGACCCCCTTTTACATTTCCCCTACTCAAAAGACTGTCCCCCATGACCTAATTGTAGCAGTTCCCTATTGCTGCTGTAACAAAATACCACAGGTTTTGACTTTCTGTAGCCTGTAGATGCTGCCTACCTTGCTTGGCTTATGAGCCCATTACTTCCTGTTCAAAGCTTGCAGCACTGGGCCAAGTCATTGTCATGTTGCCATCTCTCTCCTCTCCCTTCCTTCCCACTTAGGAAGATACATGTGATTACCTGGGCTCACCTTGATACTCCAGGATAATCAGCTAGTGATCAACCGTATTTCTAGCAATAACCTTAATTCCATTGTGTCTTGTAACCTAACATGTTCACAGGTTCCCAGGATTGGGCTGTTAGACACATGCCATCTAAACAAGGACCCCCCTCCATTTCCTTTCTTGGAGCACCTTGCTTTTATCATTGTACTAAGCATTTTGGAGGACATTTAGGAGTGGTTCATTGGTCCTTCCCTGGCTTCCCTTGAGGTCTGCATGGTACATAAGAATAGGACAATAATCAGGACTATGTGTATTTCGTTCTGTGCTATGCTCTTGCTCCCTAGCAGAGCACCTAGAATCTGGTAGCACTCAGGAAACAGTAGCTGAAATAAACATAGGTACTTTCAGGCCAGGCTGCCAGTGAGACCTCAGCCCAACCTGCCAAGGCCCAGTGAGTTTGGGGCTGCAGCCATGCAGCCAAGATGCTGGGGCTGACCAAAGATTGGGAGCAGGATTTGGTGTCATACTGTGAAATAATGGGAGGCTGGGTACTCACAAGCATGGATTCTGGAGCCAGACTTCCTGGTTCTGAATTACCGCCGTGCTTCCCAGTACCTGTGCTAGTTAGAATAAGTTCCATAACCTCTCTGGACCTTGTTTCCTTTTTATCTGCCTTGGGGACAACAATAATAATATAAATATCAAGTGGTGTAATACAGGTAAAAGCTGCTATGATTTTGCCTAGCACCTTTGAAGTGCCACCATTACTATCATTATTAGGTAGAGGTCTGGGTGTGATGAAGACAGAATCCTGATAGGCATGCTTAAAGCTGGCCTCGCTGGCAGACATCACACCCAGGGCTCTCCAGGAGAACCCAGACCCACATAGAGCCCATGGCTCAATGGAAGAGCCAATTAGAGAAGGATTCAGTCACAGAGAGCATTACCAAGTAGGAGTGTGTGGGGGTGCAGACTTCGAATGCCATGAACTGGGAGAAAATGGGGAGGTCCGGGGGCTGGTACAGTTAAGAAAGGCTTTCTGGCAAAGGGGCCCTTGAGCTGAGTCAGACTGGCTGACAAGGCGGGTGAGGGCACTGGTGCAGGGTGGGCCGAGCCTAGTGCCTGGCACAGGTTCATGTAGGTGGAATGCAACCTAGCAGCTCAGGCTGGCTCAGTGGGGTTAGTAGGGGAAGGGCAGCTCACTGAGAGGAGCCTGGCGGGTAGGCTTGGAACTTGGTTTTGGGTTTGCGCAAGTTTAGGAGTTATACTTGGCAACTTTCGGAGGCCTAGCAGACATCTCAGTGAGGCCCTGTGCAGACGTCTAGGTGGGGAAGCAGGCCAGGAAAGTGGGGGCGAGGTGTGGTCCCCCGAGACACGTGGGCATGCCCAAGAGAAGTGAGGAGTACCATGGAAAGGGTGTGCCTGCCGCATCTGTGCTTCATGAGGACCATTGGAAATGATGGCTGTGCAGTTACACAGGCACCGGTTGGGTGAGTGGGATGAGTATGGAGATTCTGAAGAGGAGGAGAGAACGGTCTCTTTCTCTGGCCACAGCAAGCCCATCCCTGAATTTTGAGTCTAATCTGCTGTGGGAGTCATGCAGACTTGGGTGGAGGGGGCCAGCCCCAGGCAGGAGCCTGGCCAAGCTCAGCCAAGGACTCTTGTGTGATCCGTCACTTCACTCTCGGCTCTCATCAGGTGTGTGAACCAGGAGTAAAATATATTCTGTGCAGATCCATAGAAGTGATCGGCACCAGCACAGGAGTCAGAGAAACATCATCTTTAGCCCTGCATATAAAATCTTCCCTACAGTTATGGCAAAGGCCAGTGCAATAAACAGGCCTAGGAGAAGCCAGCAGGAACTTGCGAGAACTTGGTGGAGGGGCCTCAAGTATCAGATGGGAGATAGGACCTCTCTGTGCCTCCCTGGCCTGAGCATGGGCCCAGCAGGGTCTTTGTTCTTAGCTCTACTTCTTCCCACCCATGACTTTATTCCCAAGCCCTCTCTAGGAGTCTTGGCGGCTCTCTGGCCTGGGCTCCTCCCAAGCTGCATCCACACCTTCATCAGCCTCATTCTGAGCTCCAGGCACACACCTGTTGCTAGTGCCTGACTCTTTGCTTCCCTCTAGTGGCCATCAGTCACGTTGCCAGGCCAGAAGTGTAGCAGTGACCCCAGACAAGCCAAGGCGAAATGGCAGGTGGCCACTCATCTGTTCATTTGTTCTTCAGACATTTCCTCAGAGACGCTGGATGCCAGCTCTGAGGTAGGGGTGGCACTCTGGACTCAGCTGTTTCCCTCAGGGAACTGAGGAGATTTTAAACATCATCCTTTTGCAATGATGAACCACTGTTACCCTCTTGTTATCTTGTTTTGAATTTTGTTTTAAATTTTTTCTCTTTAAAAGAAAAAAGAAAAAAACCAATCACCCTTTTGTATCTATTAAGAGGTGAAACCCAGGGATGTACAAAGTGCCCAGGAAATCAGAGGAGAGGCTGCTGAGTCAGCCAGGGCAGTGGGCGAGTGGAGAGAATCAGCGAAGGCTCCCCAGAGGAGGCATTTAAGCTGGAACTGGGAGGGTGGTGTTGCCTGTCCAAGCAGGCACTGTGGGCAGGGGGCCCCAGGGGACCAGAGAGCACAGGCATCCGCAGGAGGGGAGCATGGGGTGCTGAGGGGCAGCGGAGGGTTGCCAGACCTGCTGGAGGACTCCGAGCCTAGCCTCGTCCGGTGCAGGGCTGCCCGCGCCCCATCACCCCGACAGCAGCTGTCTGCCTACCCAAGGCCAAGGGCCAGCTCACGCCTGCTCCTCTTCCCTTTTACTCTTTTTTTTGGTGCTGCCTCCACTTGACCACACTTGAGCTCCCAGAGGGAGTTTGTGTCCCAGCTAGGGTCCCCCCGGGGACAGTGAACAGGGGTGCACAGCCCCATGGAGGCCCCAGGGAGGCCCCTGGCCCCTGGCTTAAGAGCTTTTCAGAGAAACTCAAAAACTGGCATTAATAAATGTTATATGAAGTGTCTACACATTGTAACATTAACTTCATTAACTATTAAACTTTGGGCTCATAAAAATTTCATTACATTTGAAAATAATTTCTAGATTTGATTCCCCCATTTTGTGAGACTTCCCAAGTCTGCTTTGACTGTGGAGAAAACATAGATAATCATCTGTTCCACTATTTGTGGCCCAGTAATTTCAAAATAAAAATTATTTTAAAAACAAGCTTTTCCCATTTTAAAGCAGAAATTACTGTTGTGATACCTTTAACCCACTGTAAGGTAGGGTGGGGAGGGACCATCATAAGATGGTACCTAGGTGGCTGGGAAGGAGGAGCTTGGGGGACCTTGATTTGCCATTGAACCCTATCAACCTATAAGTAAATGGTTGGACCTCCAGTTGATTAGGCTGTAGTAGCCAACCTTCCTTCCCTCCATCCATTCACCATTCAGTCATCCTTTCCTCCTTTCCTCCCTCCCTTCCTTTCATCCAATATTACTGAGCATCTACATATGCCAGGCATAAGCCTAAAGATACCTTGTCAGGCAAGTCAGTACGGGTCTAGAAGCGGACAGGTATAGTGGCAGGTAAGCCCAGCAACTCTGGGAGCACAGAGAAGGAAGATCCAATCTAGACTGAAGATGTCAGGCTTAGAGGGCTCCAGGGTTTCTGTATGCGGGGGTGGGCAAGTTGCTTTCACAGACTTTTGTGAAGACTGAAAAAGCATCAATGTCCATATCCAGGAGTGGTGGGTGGTGGTTAGGAACACAGCCAAAGCCTTCAAAACCTCCATGGTGCTGCCCCTGGGCAGAGGAGGGACCAAGCCAGAGACCATACTCAGGTTTGCTGTTGAGGGAGAAACTTGTCACCAGCGAGCACAGGGAAGTGAGCGAGTGATTCAGGTGGGTGGGACAGTGCATGCGTAGCATCAGAGACAGGCTTTGCTCCTGTATGCAGGAGACTCGTTCCAAACCCTAGCTTTAGCGTACTCGCTGGTCTGTGTTTTACTCCCTTTAACTTGCTGGGATCTGCAGACCCCTGTCTTCAAGACCCTGTGAGCTCCCAGTCCTCAAATGAACCAACCACTACCTTTAACCAAGTCCTTAAGTGGGTACGCTTTTCTCTAGTGCCCAAAGCCCTCAGGGGCAGTGAGAGCCAGGGGCTTGGGTCCTATCCTCAACTGAGGCCAAATCACCTGGCCATAAACTAATTCTACCGACCACCCCTACCTCCCCCACCCCAGCCCACCCCGCCTGACCCTGCTCTCCCAACCTACATGGTGCTTCACAGTCTGTAGAGGGAGCCCTCTCTTCTTATCCTCAGGTGTCCCTGGAAGCACCTTGCAAGGCTGGAAAGTTGTCCCCACTTCAGAGGCAAGCTTCCAGGCGCAGAGCAGAAATGTGCCCTGCCGGGACACACAACCAGACTCGAGGCCGGAACTTGTGTCTCTAGTTCACTGAGCCCTGGTACCCATGGAGCCCGAGCAAATGGAGAATATTTGAGGGGCCCTGGGCCCAGTGGCTTCCCCAGTGGCCTTTTTGATGGAGGGTTCCTTCATGGCTTGAGAAGAGCCTTTCCCCCCAGGACACTGGGAGCATCCTTCAGGTTCCGTTGTGTCCCTGTCTTCCTGCCCTCTTTGGGAAGGGAGATAGGGACACAGTGGAATCTAACCCCCTATAAGGGATCTGTCCTCTGAGGCCTGCAGAGCGCAAGGAGCCTCACTGCCCCTATCCCAGAGCCCCCGCCCCGAGTACACCCCGGGGCACCAGCCAGGCCTGCTGATCAGCACCATGAGCCTTCCTGCTCTTCCTCTGCTTGCTCCTGAGCTTGAGCCCTGCCTAGTTTCTCAGAATATTCCTGCCCGTCTATGTACTCACACAGTGGGTGCTCAGCAGATACGGGTGGAATTTATTTGAATAAAGCACCTTACTCTCCCTCTCTCCTCTGGTCCAGAGTCCAGGGCTTCAAGTCCAGCGTGTAATTAAACAGAGCCCCAGCTCTGCTCACAGCCCCCTCCTTCCGCTGCTTGCTCCGGCTCTTCGTTGGATGGCGCTGGGACAATGGCCCTTGTTACCCTCTGTTCAAGTTATTTATTTTTTCACTTTTCCCTCCTTCCCCTCTCAGGGGACTCGCCTCTCGCCCTCATCCCTCATGTTTTCCCTTTCACTTGACTGTCACTCTCATTGTCCTCCTGGGGCCAGGAATGCAGGGTGACAGGCAAGGGGAGCCCAACCGGGCCGGGGAGGCTGGAAATATAGTCATTAATGGGACCTGCGAAGTCCAGATGTCCTTCCTGAATGTGGGTAATTTGTTTTTAATGAAAAACCACGCGGTGACCCTGAACAAATGAATTTTCTTTATAAGGAGTCTATGTGCAGAGACACAAATAAAGAACTCGAAACAGCAAGACTTAAATCCAGGGTGGGAAGAAAGAGAGGCAGAAAAAGGCAAGGAGCAGGAAAGAGCAAGAGAGAGAAAAGAGGGAGGAAAGAAAATTTTAAATGACAACGGTGTTGCCATGTTCTTTTGTCTCAAGAGCTGTCCCGGGTCCAGAGTGGCTGTAGGGACGGTCCTGGCAGAGCAGGACGGTTGTGGGCGGCTTCAGATCTTGAGCCCCCCAAGCCCTTTTGTGGGCCTTTTCAGTGGGGGCCTCATGGTGGCACGAGGTGGGCACCAGTGTCAGTCCTATTTTACAAGGACAGAAACTGAAGCTTAGGAAAGGCGGTTCGCACAGGTCACGGGTGGTTGAGGGTGGATGACGAGGGAAAGACTTGGTGAGTTTTGACTTGGACTCGGACACACTGTGGTAAAGCCCAGAAGTTGCTTTCTGTGTGTCAGAGAACAGCGTGGCCGGAGCAGACCTGAGAGAAGGCGCAGTGTATGCTCTGAGGGACACTGGGTTGATGCAAACCTTCATGGTCCCTAAAATTCAACTCCAGGACTTTGCAAACCTGTGGCCTTTCCAGGACCATTTAGGGTGGGGGATTCCTGCAGAGAATGCCCAGGAACAAACCACTGGAAAAATGGACGCCAAGAAATTGGCATCTGCTTCTTGCAAAAGAGACCAGCCGTGCACCTCCCAGGACCCTTGTGGAGGTGTGGAGCAGCTCACGGCCCCAGGCAGTGCAGGCTCTGCCCTTGGCTTCAGGCGAGCACACCCTGTAGGAGAAGCAGGCAGGCATTTAGCACAGGCCTGCACCGGGGGTCTGTAGGGTGCGGGCAGGGTCTGTCCCGACACTCGCCTCTCGTGTGGAAACAGCTCCGGTTCATGCTGCACTGCTTTTCCTCCATCTTGCTGGACAAGCTGGGAGTGTGCCGCAGAGGACAAGGAGAGGACTTGGGGCCGTCGGCTGTGAGAGGAAGGGCCCACTGGCCCTCTGCCCAGGCAGCAGCCTGCCCTGTTGGGTCCCCTCCTAGGGAAGGAGATAAAGAAGGATTTTTGTCCCTGGTCCTCCTGTGCAGACTTGTTAACATGACAGTCCAGACACACAGCTTCTACAACTCCAATGAAGGGCACCCCACTCTTCTGAGGGCTTCTGCTCTAGATCCTCCCCAGGCCTTTGGCCCTGGTCGGTCGCAGAAACACCTCCAGATGGGCTTCTGTCCTATCCCTGTCCGGCAGAGGAGGTTGTAGCTTCTCCAGGCCCTGGCTCTCTCACACTGTAGTTCTTCACCCAGAGTCAGGTTGCTTGACAAAAAGAAATGATTGTTTTCTATTCTTGGGTTCAGTTTCTGTCTGGAAATTGTGACTCAATTAGAAAATCAGACAAATAGAAAAATCTGGCCACAACCCTAGCTAAGGTCATGAAATCTCATTCTTCTATGTGGGGCTTTGCCTCACAAGGTCTCTGTGAGTCCTGGCTGCCTCGGACTCCAGGAGCAGACCTTCCTCACTGCTGGTTTCCTCCCTAATTGATGATTTATTCCCCACTGACTTCCAAACTGGATTTGAGGCAGCTTCTTGACCTTTCAATAACATCAGCCTGACCTGAAATCCCCATCATGAAAGAGGGCTGCCAGCGTTCTGTGAGGAGGCCCAGAGTGGCTGCATGCCTATCCCCAGCTTCTGCCAGTGGGCTTTCTGACTTTTGCCAGTGTGGTGATGTGGAGCCACCTCTGTGCCAAGCGCTGCACCTGGACTGGCCCGCGCTTCCCTATTGGGGCCTGGGAGCAAGTGCATTTGGAAATAGCGCCTCTCTGGGTGCATTCCAGAGCACACTTCCAATAATACTTCCAATCAACAAGAAGATCACTAGGAAAACTGGGACAAATCATGATTTCTACAGTGGACAATTATAAACACTGGAAAGTTTGCCAGATTGGCAAATCAATCCTCTGGTAAAGTCTTGGATTAATTACACCACCAGTGAGCTGCTGGGGTCTCTCTTGATTGTCCTCATTTGTGAACTACATTTCGGTCTTCCTTCTCTCTCCCTCCTTCCTTCTATCCTTCTTTCCTTCTCTCTCTACTGTCCTTTCTCCCTTTCTCCAATCCTCCTTCCTTCCTTCTTCTTCGCCTCCTTCCCTCCTCCCACCCCTCCCCCTCACTCCTTTCTCTTGTCCCGCCTTTCTTCTTCTCCCTTTTCTTCACTCCCTCTCTCACTCACTCGTGTTCGTTCACTCACTCACTCATTCATTCATCCACCCATCAGACAGCCTTGATCTTCAGCCAGTTCACAGTGGTGGTACGGAAATGACTGACTGGATTTCTCAGCGCCTAGGACCAGCTGTGAGAATTGCCCATGTTACCTGCTTAGAATGGAGAGAAACCAGTTAATGTGGGGGTTTTGCTGGATTTTAGGCCCAGGGTCAAGGCAGAGACTCCTGGAGGACAAAAAGAGGCTGAGATTTGGGGATGTGTCATCGGACGGATGGATGGTCTGATGGTAGCCAGCTCTGGGCTGGCTTGTGCAGGGTCTCCCTGGGATGGCCCTAAGGGAAGCCTGGACCCTGGAAAGCTTGGTCCCTGAAGCCGTGCCAGGCTCTTGTGTACAAACAGAGGGCTCAGTATTTAGGAGCGGGGAGGAGCAGGGAGCTGCCCTGAATGGCTGCCTGCTTTGGAAATTTCTATGCATTTGTAATAACAAAATTACCATAATTTGCTCGTTAACGCAGCTAGATCAGTCAAGCATTGTTCCATCACGGGCGGGCGGGGAGGCTGCATGCCTCTCTCTGCACACTCCACACACCCCAGCCAGCCTGCCAGCCCGTTAGAGCGCTGGAAATTAGCATGCAAATGGTCCTAATTCGGTGGGCGAGCTGTCAGGCAGCGCCTCTCCGGCCTCGTCTCCGTGAAGGCCCTGACAGCCCAGCTCGGATGCCGGCCCACCCTCCTCGCTCCAGCTAGGAGGGGCTCCGAGGGGCACCTCCAGACTGACAGCTTCACGGCCTCCCTCCCTCCATCAGCGCCATCAGGCCTGGCGGCAGGCTCCCCAGGGAGCAGGCAGGACCTGCCACCTCACAGACCTGAGGAGGCGGGCAGCGGGTGGGCTGGGGGGAAGGCTGGCCCATGCTCAGGGCCCCTAGCCTGGACTGGCCTGGGGCACTGGAGGAGTGGGGTAAGGTGGAGTGGTGGCCCCAGCTCTGGGCCCAAGCCAGAGCACAGGAGTCCTTCCAGGGGCTGGCTTCTTAGTGGCCACCTGGGACTCTGGGACACTTCTCCCACCTGCATATCCATAAGGGGCAAGTTCAAATCCTGCCTTGCTTCCCTTTTCTGTCTCCCTGACCTGACATGTCCCGCCCCTCCTCTCCCTTTTCCTTGGAACCCTTGCCCAGGACTATGCAAAGCGCTCTGCAGGCCTCAGTGGAGACCTGAGGCTGAGAAGCCATGAGGAGTGGTGAGACATCCTGGCCGAGGACTCAGTTCAGTGGAGCCACCACGCTCCTCCAGGCTCCCTGGGCTTCAGCCTGGAGTCTGATGTGCACTGTGGTTTTCAGTCTGCACCTTGTGGTAGAGGCGTCTTGGTTTTCCCAAGGCTGTCCGAGGGGAAGAGAGAGGGACAAGGCCCTGCTCTGTGCAGGAGGGACATTTACTGAGACCTGCCATGTGCCAGTCTCCACGCTGACTCCTTCCATGCGTCAGTCTGTGTGCTGTGTCCCAACGGATTCGGTGTCAATACGTTTCACAGAAGAGGGGGAAGGTGAGCCATGCCAAGTGCCCACACTAGGGAAGAGCCTTGTAGTGTTGCTGAGCCTTGTTTTATTTTGTTTTAAAATGGGGTCTGTGTAGCCCAGGATAGGTTTGAGCTCCTAAAAAGAATTTTCTGTTTTTCTTCCTGTCCTGCTTCCTTCCTTGCTTTCTCTCTCTCTCCCGCCCCTGCCCCTGTGCTGGGATGGAACCCAGAGTCTCTCATGTGCAAAGCAATCTACCATAACCTACAGCCCCAGTCCTCAGAGACCTTTTGACAACAAAGACTGTGGGTTCCTGAGAGCCAGATCATGCCTCTGCCTAACAGTGTAACCAGCACATTTTCCTCAACCGCTGCGCCTTGGCGTCCTCCTTTATGACAGGCATGTTGATCCCATCCTGGGACGATCTGTGCCTGTCTCAGTGCTCTGCATGTCCTTGGTCCACATAAATGCAGGCTAGAGGAGAAGGACCCAGGTGGGGTCCGTGGACCTACTGCCCCGATCTTACATTTTCCTGTCTGTGACAGCACAGGAGGAGGAGCTGTCAGCACAGGCCTCATCCCAAAGCCATCCAGGGCCATTTCTCAGGGACTTGTTACTTCCTTTACATGACCAGAGGCAGCCCCCTGCCAGGGTTCAGCTTGGCGAGTGGAAAGCAGACCGGATCTTGCTCCCCAGATGCCCAATCAGCTGGCTGCTCTTGTACAGTGAGTAACCTAGTCATCTCCACATGGCTGTCCTGCCCACTTTGTCTATTTTAAGGGCATCCTATTGGGACTTTTCAGCCTTCAAATAAATGGAGCATTAAGACTGAAATTCAAACCCCTAGCTGATCCCGGCTCTCTTGGGCGGGGGGAGGGGAGTGGGTTCATAAGCCTAAGTGTTGGCCGTACCACAGGACCGTGCACATCTCAACACAGAGCCAGGTGCAGGACAGATGTCCAGTCCATGTTTCAGGAGCCACCTGAAATAACTCGTGGGCCAAATGGAAACTGTCTGCACAGGTGTGAACCAGAAGCCTGCTTCACCCCAAACACTTTGCCTTAGCGGTGGCTTTCTGTCCTCGGTGGCCTCTTTGCTACCTACTCTTTGGTTTGTCTATCTGGAGTCATGGGATAGAGACTGATGCCCCAACCTTTCAAATAGCTACTGTTGGACTGTTCAGAGTGGACGGACGAAGCCCTGCCAATCACAGCACCCCTGGCACTGTGGGAACGTCTCAGGACCACCTCTGGGCCGCCAAAGGGCTGGAGACTGAAATCCCCAGAATAGCCAGGGCTGAGGCTTGCAGACCTCCTTTGTGCTCCAGGAAGCATCGCCAATGCTCCCCCTAGTGGAGAAGGTGGATGCCCTGCCCTGTGTTCTTGTGCGGCAACGGGACAGGCACCACCTGGGCCTGTACCCTCCAGTTTCCACACTCACACTGAGAATCATCACAGCTCCATGGGGACCCCGCATGCTGCTTTTGTTATAGGTCTGGTGAGACGCAGGGCCCCCAAGGTTACAAAGAGCAAAGACTAGAATCCAAATTGATTTCCCTGCCACCTGGAGGATGTTCTTGGCTTTGACTAGCTGACCATCTGCTTGTGTGACCACGTGGCCTAGCTTCCCAGCCTGCAGCATCAGGCACCCAGTGGCCATGGTTGTCCACTTTGTGGATGGGTTAGTACTTCAATAAGCACTGGCAGGCCCCCCTTGCAGATCTCCCCATGCCAACTTTACCTCCTTTAGTCCATTCTCAACATAGCAGCAGGAGTGAGCCTGAGTCAAGTTGCACCCTCCTAGGTTCACTCAGAGCAGAGGCCCAATCCTGACCATGTCCCTCCCTCCCAGTGCTCCTCTCCAGCCACACAGGCCTCCTGGCTGTTCCGCTAACATACCACCCACATTCCTGCCTCGGGGCCTTTGCACTTGCTCTTCGCTCTACTTGGGAAGCTCTTCCCACAGATACTCACATGACTGACGCTCAGTTCTTTTGGCTTTTTGTTCAAAAGTTACATTCTTAGTGAGACCATCTCTGCTCATGCCATCTAAAATTTTATGCCCTCCCCAGCATTTCTAAGTCTATCTTCTGCTTTGCGTTTCTCCTTAACACATCTCATTAGCACACTGGATACTTTGTCTTCGCTTATTTTACTTTATGGGCTGATGATACCACTAGAACATAAGCTCAGAGGGCGAGCTTATGTTCAGAACCTGTTTTGTCTGGGGCTATGTCCTCAGTACCCAGTAGCAGCACTTGGTCAGTGTCTGGGGAAGGAGTGGGTGGTTAAAATATTGTACCTGGCCAGTGTACCTGGCCTCCAAGTGGACACATACCAGTCACCCCAGCACACCTGTGGGGCTCCCCCCCAGGCCTTCAACTGGTCCCTCAGGAAGCTTTTCCACTCTTCCTTCCTAGCCTCCAAAGACATCTCTGCTCTCCTCTCCTCCCTCAGCTCCCTCCCCCACCAAAGCAACCTCTCTGCAGGTCTGTGAGCTGGACACAAATGACACACAGGAAAGTGGCAGTGGAATTTAAGAAAGAGTGGATAAGCTGGCCATGGTGGTACCCACCTATAATCCCCGCACTGGAGAAGCTGAGGCAGACGGACCACCATGAGTTTGCATCTAGCCTGGGCTACACAGTGAGTTCAAGGACAGCCTGGACTATAGAATGAGACCCTCTCTCAAAGAAAGAAAGAAAGAGAGAGAGGGAGGGAGGGAGGGAGAGGGAAGGAGGGAGGGACAAAGGAAGGAAGGAAGGAAGGGTGGGTCTCCAGGACTAGTGAGGGAAAGGTGGGAACGGAGAGATGGTGTGGTGCTCACCCCACAGGCAGATCAGTTCTAGGAAACAGTTCATGTGGAAGCTGAGAACCAGGGCATGGATTTCCTTAACATTATCTGCGCGGAGCATCCCCCAAAACCATTTTGGCCCCAGGGACTGCTTTCATAGAAGACAATTTTTCCAAAGGTGGCGTCGAATGGGATAGTGGTTTGGAGATGGTCTGGGTGCCTGACATGTATTTTGCACTGTTTCTGTTATTACTACACTGTAATATATAATGAAAAAGGAATCCAACTTCAGGGTGGACCTACTTACCACCTGGGGAAACTGAGGCCGGGACTGGGGAGGGCCTTTTCCAGTGAATGTGTGGTAGAGGGGACTGCATCAGAGTTTCCGCCTCCGGCCCAGCCTCAGGAATTGTGAGGACTGTGCCAAGGTTCTAGCTCAGCTCCCTCCACGCTCCCGTGCCCTGTCAGCTCTCTGGGTAGTGATGTCGCCTGCCTCCAAGGTTGTACAGAGTCCTCTTGCTCCAGTCAGCCCCTCCTGCTGGGTGGCTACAGTGGCCAGCCTTCTTCCAGGGTGGCCTTCGAGAGCCCCCATTCAGAGGCCTCAGAGGATACCAGGGAAATCTCTATGTGCTTCAGTGCTCCTCAAACTCATTGCCCACAAGTCACTGGGGATCCTTGCAGAGAGCACACTGGGGTTCAGTGAGTCTAGGCCCAGAGTGCTGTGTTCCTGACAAGCTCTCAGGCGAGGTCAATGCTCACCCATTCTGGGGACCAGTTTCTGCCCACTGCTTCCCAAACTCACTGCTTGTTGGAGTCACCTTGGAAGTCTGAACAAAACTGCGACCTGCCCTTACCCTGGGAGGTGTGGATGAACTAGTATAGAGTATATTTACAGACTTGTCAGTCAGAGGAGTTTCTTGTTTTGTTTACAGTGCTGGAATTGAACCCAGGGCCTCAAACATGCTAGGCAAGCCCTGTACCACTGAGCCACATCCCTAGCCCCATCATCTGGCATTTTAAAGCTTCTTAGGTTGTTCTAACATGCTGCAAGATTGAGGCCCTTGGCCGGAGTCCATCTGCACTGCTCCTGCTCCAGGGCAGCTCTGCATGGGGAGCCCAGTAAAGCTTCCAGGAAAGAGGATTTGCTGGCGAGGAAGGGTGAGGTTCTGGAGGGGCTGCATCCCTGCTTCCAGTCAGCTTTGAGAGAGGAGCCCTAAGAGGCTGAATGAAGGTGTAGGCACTGAGAAAGAGAGAGGCTGCTGAGACAAGAGGCCATCAGAGGGCAGGATGGGGAGCCCTGAGGAGCACAGCCAGGGCAGAGAGGTCACCAGGATAGCCGAAACAGCTGGGTGGCTGGATGGTCCCGAGGGGCCCCTGATCTTCCGGCTTCTCCGGGACCCTGGCTTTGATGCGAGAAATAACTTTGCCCTCCCCCACTCCAGCCCAGTCTGCCTCTAGCACCTCTCTCAGTGTGCTGGTCCCCAGCCCCCCAGGATGTGAATAATTTATGTGTGTGCAGCCCCCTCCTGCAGACTGTGGGCTCTCCGAGGGCAGGGAGCGTGTCTGATTCATCTCCAACTCCCCAGCCCCAGGCCCTGCTTGCTGCGGGCAAGAAAAGTGTGCAGAATTGAGCATGCTCCTCAGGGCGCAGTGGCGCTCGGGGCCTGCAAGCAGCCAAGTTCTCAGCACACAGTGAAGCCTGCGTGTTGTGGTAGTAATTGTGGAGGTAAATCTTGTCTGGTCTCCTTGCAAACATTTGGTGAGGCATTCCATAAATATGTCAGCAGCAGCATTAAAATTTGATGGCAGTCGGTGCAGGTCGGGACTAGCACTGTGACTTCCCAGCAAGGTATGACACCTTCACCTCCATCTCATTAGTCAGCAGCGGGATGTTCAGGCCTCAGCACCAGCCGAGCTGAGCCAAGGGAGGGGAGTTTTTCTGAGGAGACCCTTGGCTGCTCGGAGGCATAGGCCAAGGTCGAGGCTGCACGAAAGTAAGTCAGCTTTGAACTGGGATTGGTCTGAGAGAAGGAGTCCCTGAAGGCTCTGGCAATGTGCTGGCATGTTATCGGGCCCCTGAGCTGGAGAACCAAGGGCCATTTTGAGTTGGAGAGCTGGTAATAGGAACTGGCGACATGCTTCTGCTTTAGTCAGCCTGGTGGAAGTTGTTTGCTCACAAGAAACACTTTGCAAAGGTAAGGGTTTGGACTCATCATTTAAGCAAGCAAAGGGTCACTGGGCAAGACTTGGAGGCAGGGGAGTGTTCCTTGGGGACAGAAAGACCAGACACCGATCTTTTCTTCCTCCCATTGACTCTTGTCTATTTGGGGAAAGTGAGCATCCATGAGCCTGGCAGGGACGTGTCCAAAACCACACTGTGGTAGAGACGGGAGATCAGTGGACCCGACTCCAAATTTGTGGCTTTCCTTTTATTTTTTGTCTTTTTGAGACAGGGTCTCGCTGTGCAGTTCAGAGCGGCCTTGAGCTCATTTTATAGCCCAGGCTAGTCTTGAACTTACAACAATCCTCCTGCCTCAGCTTCCAGAGTGATGGGATTACAGGTGTGTGCCACCATGCCCCGCCTGTGGCTTTCCTTATAATCAAAAATTCTTATATACTTGTTGAAATATGAGAAAAACATCTGGAAATAGAATTTTTAATTTTTTTTTAACAAACTCCAGTGCATCTGTTTTTTCACCAGACATACAAAGTATGTGCTATGTGCCAAGGACGGAGTTAAACATTAAATAGCCCCTTGCTATTTGTGTTGGGACTAGCACTGTGACTTCCCAGCAGGGTATGACACCTTTACCTAGTGTAACACTTTTTAATTCACAAAGGATTTTCAAATGCAACAGTGTATCTTACCCTATGAGTTCTGTAATAGACACACAGCCGATGGGAAACACAGGTTCAGAGAGCTAAAGTGACTTCTCCAAGGCCACTCAGCTAAGTGCTCACAGCTTTGACCATAACCGACTGCCACCAAGCCCGTAAGTCTCTACCACTTATTTACAGTGCCGGCTACTGTGCTCTTTGCACCTGTGAAGAAAACCAGGACTCACCTCTCTACGGTTAGTTACAAATCTTGATGTGATTTGAGCAGTTGGGATTGCTGGGGTTATCGGCACCACCCTACATTAGCAGCTGCCTCCTTGGGAGTTAAAAGAGAGAAGAGAAAAGTCTCTGTGACCCATTGTATGCTAGGTATTTTAGTCCGCTCAGAGTTAGCTCAACAGAGTACCCAAGATGGAGTTATTTTGACTCACAGGTCTGGAAGTTCTGGTCTAAGAGCAGGCAACCCCATTCTTTTGGGCCTCTGATGAGGGCCGACAGAGAATGCAAGACCTGGGTCCCATAATCCCCCTCGAAGACATACCCCCAGTGACTTAAGGAGGCTTTGCCTCTTTAAGAACCCACCAGCCAGCCAGTAGCATCATCTTGGGTCCAAGCCTTTGACACAGGGGCCTTTGCAGAAGGGGGGACTCAGCATCCAAACTGTAACACCAAGACACACTACATCAGGCTAAACTGTCTCCTTGCATGGGAAGATCTGGGGCCTGCCTTCTACAGGGACAGGAGCAGTGCACTTTGATTCCTCAGTAGAATGCATCCTGGCTGGCAGGTGGGTACGTACAGATTTTGGTAACTCACCAAAGGATGAAGTTGGAATGTTCTTTATGGCCCAAATTGCATCTTCTTCCTATAGGAAGCCTTCCTGGATGCCTTAACCAGAATAACTATCAACTTCCATTCTGCTTCTAAATCTGCCATGTCCTTTGCTAGCACCCAACTATCCTATTCTGGGTTTAAGAACTACCTTTAGTACAGTTTACAGAAGACTGGGACCAGGTCTTATCTTGCTGATTGTACCCCATGAAGGCCTTGCCCTGAGCTCTAAATGGAGCAGCACCACTGCAAACACTTAGTGGAATGGATTTTTCAAAATAAAGCTCATCACCAGTATATAAGTCTAAAAGTAAAAATGTAATCAAAGATGTAATGGAAGTGTCCTCCAAGTTCAGCATATGAAGAATCTTAGAATTCTGGTGTGGGGGGTGGGGGGTGTTACTTTCAACCACACATCACCTTTTTAACCACTCATTCCAACTCTGAACCTGCTCTGAGTAGCACCAAGAAAACTGTGTTCTGTGGGCATGAGTAAGTCCAGCTTGGGCTGGGCACACAAGAACATTGGGGGTTTATTAGACATCTGTCATGGACATGTGAGTTGGATTTTCTTGGGGATTCCTACTGTTTGGACCTGGAATGTCCCCCTACTAAGGCTCATGTGCTAAAGAATTGGTCCTCAGCACATAATGCTATTGGAAGGTGACAGAACCTTTAAGAGGCAAGGCCTCATGGGAGGTCTTTAAGTCATTGGGGGTGTGCCCTTGGTGAAGACTGTGGGACACTGGTCCCTTTCTCTTTCTCCCTCTCACTTCCCAGCCTAAGGTGAGCAGTTCTTCTCCCTCATGCATATGTGCCATGATGTGCAGCCTCACCACAGCCCCCAAAGCAACACGGCCAATCAGTTATAGACTGCAACCTCCAAAACAGTAAACCAAGATGAAACTATTCTCTATAAGTTCATTATCTCTGGTATTTGTTACAGTGACAGATTGACTGGCACAGGATTACAATTCAGTGTCATCCCTGCCAAACTATGAAGCTAGGAGCTGGTAGATCAGGCCATGGAAAAAGGGCTTTTGATCACATTCTGGCTGTTCAAAGAAAGTCTTCAGGTTTTCAGACTGAGCATCTTCCAGTGGTCAAGTGAATACACAAAAAAGGTACTAAGAAAAACTTAATGACTTTCCCACCCATCTTTTAGTCTGGCCTGAGCTATAAATATCAGTGTTTTTACTATTTAGTTATATATTTGCTCCTTTTGTTCTACATTTTAAAAGTTTCTGTGCTCTTTTGGAGTGAGCCAAACTTAGTGCTGTCCTTGTGTAGCAGGGGAGACCTGTTAAGCTCCAGGAGAGAGATGCTAAGGCCCTCAGGAGAGCTCCTATCTGGGGTTCTTTGCCCACTGGACATGCACTGTGGTCCCTGCAGCAAACTAGCCCACTTCTCTCTTGTATGTGTTTTACTCCCTTCCTCTACTTCTCCTGGTTCTGTAAAAAATAAAGGACTGGTATCCCACTACCTCTTCTAGCACCCATTTCGTGACCTGTTTCTGTTCTGACTCCAAACAAGCGTGGCTCAGGGAATGTCTGTTGGGCTCACTTAGTTGCTCACTCTGTCCACACGTTGTAGGCAGTGCCCTGACAGACCCAGGCTGGGGACGCAGGAAAGTAGGGAATATACTCGTCAGGGATGATCATTCTAAAAGGTTTCCTGGAGGAGGTGGCATTTGAGTTGGCTCTTGATGAGGTGGGATACAGAGAAGGGAAAGAAGGTGACATTTCAGGTGAAGGAAATAGATGGGGATGGCCCCAGGAGTAGGTAGCAAGCGAGCCTGCAACATGGCAGGTAGCAGGGGGTGGTGGGGGCTGTGGCTGGGAAGATTGGTGGAAGATTGGTGGGCAGCAGACTGACCCTAAGAGCCTTGATTGTGCTCCCGAGGCTTCTTGGGTGCTGGTCCTCACCTGTGTGCTACCCTAGCTGGGGCATGGCAGTGCTCCAGAGCAGGCATGCAGGAGCCGAGCTCTCCCTAGCCCCACACACGTACATGTAAATAAGGAGTTATCCTGCACCCTAGTAAGGGGCTGTTTGCATTTTGTCTTGCCCATTGTTTGCTAGGTTGAGGGCAGGATGGGATAGAATTTTGGAATAATACCACAAGAAGAGAGCAATTAAAATTGGACCAGAATTTTCCAAATGTGCCCTAGCAAGAGATCACAAATGGAAATGTCTGCAAGAACCAGGCTGATCATAAAAGAGAAAGGTAGCCTTGAGGGACAAGAGAATAGATGTAAATTATCAGATCTAACTTACACCTCTAAAACTCTGGGCAACCCACCCAGAAACTCTGTGTCACTGGGCCCCATGTGGCACAAGGGCCCCCTTCCTTCCTCTATAGGTTGTGAGCTGGTGGGGTTAGGTATGTGCCTTATGGCCTATGGTGCCACTGCTGTGATTCAACAGTGAGTTCCTTGAACTGTCCTCACATTTGGGTTTTTGTAGATGTAGACAACAGGACGTGGGCACAATAACACTTTTCTTTCATTAATAGAAGACAAAACAGTCCCAGAAAGTCACTCAACTTCCTCACATCTGGGCAGAGGCAGAGGGGACTCAGGCCTGGTTTCTGCCCAGTGTTCCCGTGGCCTACATGGTGCTGCCGTTTGGCCTCAAAGTCTGTAGTTTTCCCAGAGAAGCAGAAATGAAACATGTTCTGTATTCTCTCCCTCACACTTGCTCTCGCTCTTGGTTTTTCTCTTCACTGTGTTTTTCTGAAGGCCTGCATGGCTGGCCTGCACTGGTGGGAGAAGAGGTTTTTCCCAGCGGTGGATCGATATGCAGTGTGCCAGGCTGTCTGGGTTGACAGGGCTGACCTTTATGAGCTCAGGTTTTCGTCTCCCTGCTGGGATTCTGGGAAGGTCTTGCTGTGGAGCAAGGGAGGTGAGTAGCCTGGACCCGCAAATGTGAGCTGGTGTGAGCTGCGGGTTGGTCCCAGGGAAGATAGGAAAGGGAAGCCTCTTGGAGGTGATTTCCATGCACACCACTTTCACAGATGAGAAAACTGAGGCTTGATAGAAGTGACTTGCTCAAGGTCATTCAGAGGATTGGACGGAGCCCCAGAATCCAGAGTCTGTGTGTAATTGTATATATATCCCCATCCCCATGTGTATGTATATATCATGCATATTATCACATATCCTGACTACATGTATATTGTATATAATGTTATATAGTGTAATAATGCTCAGATAGACACTTATTATTTAAATATAAGTGTATGTGAAAGGCTGGCTCTGCCTTTGTGTGGTACCATAGTCCTGGCCCCTGTAGCCAGGGACAGTTTTGTGCAAAGTGTTCTCAGTAGCCACTGATCCCTGGCCCGCCCCCCATCATGCAGTTCCACAAAGCCATGGGGAGGAGCTCAGAAAAATCTCACAGCCGTCTTCAGATCTTTCCTTTCTCATCCTCCTTCACAAAGACTTTCTGCCAAAGCCCAGTTTGACTCCTTCAGACATGGAACTTGGCTGTGAAGTCACTTTGAAAGACTTTCCATGTGTTAATTACAGCTGGCCAAGGTCTGGAGCAGAGGTGGGAGCCCACCATCTGCAGATAGGGTCGGCCCCCAGTGTGCTCTGCAAATCCCCATCATCTGGCAGGTGTCGTTTTGGGTTAATTAAGAGCTACACTGAGCCCGTTTACCTGTCACTTCTGAGAATTTTAGGAAACTTTGACTCTTTTGCCATCTCTGAGCTTTGAGCAAAGGAGAAACTGAAACACCTCTGATTTGGTGGATGTTCCTGCACCTGCAATCTCCAGCACAGCTGCTTTAAGGGTGTTTTATTACAGCCCCCTTCTAAACTGTTTACTTTAATCAGTATTTTCTAGTTAGCTTGTTGGCTTGTACAGTCAGCTCTTCCGTACTTGAAAAGATAGTGCTGTTTGGGAGAATCCTGCATTTACTGTAGGTGTTAAGCCTCTGCATTTCTTTCTTAATCTTTGAGAAAAGACCATCCATTCCTCCAGCTTTGTTCCGTTTAGTGGCTTGGGAGAGGCTTCAGTTTGGCAGTCAGGAGCTCCTTCTGCAGTCAGGGTCTGGGCATCAGTGCCAACTAACTCTGGAGCTCTGTGTACACGGGAGGATGACTCGATCTGATCCCCACACAAGTGGGTTCTCAGCTGGTCCCGAGGCTCCCCTCTTCACCACAAGATAGCTCTCTCAAGAGTGATGCAAATGGCTTATAACTTGGTAAGAATCTGGTTTACATGGGGATATGCATTTGTCCAAACACAGCAATAGTGTATTGAAGATTTGTTCATTTCATTATGTGTAAATTTTACATCCAAAGAAAGATTTTGTTTGTTCATTAAACAAATAATGAGCTTTAGTTAATGATGTGCATGCCAAAGTACTTAGGGGAAAGTGTACTGATAGCTGCAATTTACTTGGGACTGCAAACTAGTAAGATAAATGAAAGGCTAGAGAGATAAGACATACATAACAAGCACACACAAGGAAAGCTTGGTGCCGGGACAAAGTTGCGGGCACATAAGTGTTCCCTGTAAAATCCTGTCGAATTGGCTGTACTGGGGAAGGGTGTATGGGTTCCCCAGCCGAGTTTTCACTGCCATCAGTGAGCAGAAGTTTCAAGTCCTCCTACACACGGTTTGTGGAGATCGTCTGAAACCATGAAGTCACTTGAACTTCTCCTCAAGCTTCAGAGGCAGGGAGCTCCCTTCCTCCATTTTACAGATGAGAAAACCAAGGCTCACTAGGTAAATCCATATGCCCAAGGCTGCACACTCTGTACACGACAGGGCCCGTTCCGGGGCCTAGGGCCTTCCCTGGCTGACTCCAAGGGATGGTTTCAGTCCTTTCCTCCAGGATGGGCAGCTCAAAGAGTGGGCACTGGAGCACACCCTGGAGGTCACTCTGGGCCTGTGTCTAAAAGGGAACCAGCCCTCTGTTCTCAGTCATAGTGACAGCAACTGAGGGATGCGGACCGGTCTCCTCTGTGCCCTGGAACCCCATATGGGCCACCTGCTAGTCCCTCTCCCTCCCCTGCCTTTGCTCAGGCAGTTGCCTCCTCTGATCGCGCCACTCTCTTTCCTCATTCAAATAAATACCAACAGCTGTCAGTCATCCTCTGCTCCTTGAACTCAAGGTAAGATTGTTCTAAACCCTCATTTGCCACCAAGTGGCAAAGTCTGACGTCCTTCCCAAGACTTTCTGAGGTGGTGGCTCACATTCCCATGCTTATTTCTGGCTCAGGCTTTTTGGCCTGTATGATCTATACTGTTCTTTGATCACATTCTTACACCCCAACCCCACTGTCCACCAAACATGGTAGCTCATCACTGCCTCTGATTTCTGTGGGTCCAGTCCTGTTTCTCCATGGGACTGCTCACTACTTGGGGCATGAGGAAGGAGATTATCGCATAGATTTTCCTGTTGAAAGAGTTCTTAGGGGCCTACGTGTAGCCAATTCCAGGCAGTGCCCAGGGCCGTCTGAGGAGGTCTCGTGTGCTATGCTCCCCCAGGTGGGGTCTCACTGCCCACTGAAGGACAGTTTCCTAGGCAGGAGCTACTAATGCATAAAGAACTTGATTCCAGTTTAAAGGATCAGCATTTTTGTGATGCCTGAAGCCTGGGTCAATTAGTAGAAAGAGGCAAGAGACCCCTACCGTCTTTTGTGCTGGGCGAAGTTGTTGGAAAAGGTGTGTGTTGTGTGCTCGCTACTTCTGAAGGCCTTGACGAGGCTGGAGCCAAAAGCTTTCATTTTCTGCCCCACGAACACCATTGCTTCCCCTGAGGGGTATTTCATACCTATAGAGGGCGCAGCCATGTCACCTTCAGACCCGTTCCCTATCACTTGTGCTGTGGCAGCAGCCACCCGGCAGGGCCCCCACCCAAGGCTTGCCTCCTCCAGCCTCTCCACCAGGTGCTGGCGCTCCCTGGCCTGCAGCCGTGACCGGGTCCCAGCCCCTCTGGCAGACAAATCCTACAATCCTGCCTCATGCCTGCTCCGCTCCACAGCTGCCTCTTCTGGGGCTTCACTCAAAGCCTGATCACTCAGGAGTCACATGACCTGCCCTGGACCTTTGATTGCCCTGGGATGTCTGCCCAGCTCCTGCCCCCTCCATCCCGGATGCTGCCCCAGGCCTTTTTTGGCCTCAACAAACTTTTCTTTTCTAGGCTGATTTTCTAAGTTTCCAGCAAAGAAGACAAGTGCCCCTCAAATGTGAGTTTAGGGATAATTTCAGGCAGAGGAATGAAGCAAAGAGCTGAAGCTCCCAACCCAAGCGACCCAGGGTTAGGTAAGGGGACCAGAGCACCTGGGAGGGACCCAGGAGGGGCGGCCCCATGGCTGCTGAGTGGAATCAGGATCAGGAGACAAGGGCCTTTACAAATGGGGAAACTGAGGCCCAAGTTAGGGAAGTAGTACCACATAGGCAGGAAAGTCCTGATCTGGAAGACAGGAGCCTGGCTTTGGAGTCGTCCCCTGGCCAGGGCAAGTCCCCCTTCCTCTCCAGCCTCCATTTGCTCACATATAAAATGCAGACTCTTGTACCTATCTTGTGAGCTTTGCAGGATCATCAGGGTGGTTAACTGAGATCCTGAATGCCAAGGAGGGCACAGCAACCGACTATTGCCATCCCGATGGACATTCACTGAGCGGGCACTCTGTATTGGTTTGTGCAAGCTCACAGCAACTACATGGTCTTTGCAACAAACTATTAGTTACTCCTACTTTATAGAGAAGGAAGCTGAGGCACAGAGAGGTTTAGTGACCTTTTGAGGGTCACAGAGCTGGGAAAGAGGCAGGCTCAGGATTTGAACCCATGCATTCTGACTCCAGACCTCTTGCTCCCAACCTCTGTGCCCTGGGATCAAGTAGTAGCATGTGGGCTTGAACTGGGGCAGTCTGCTGCTTCCCAGCCAGCTTTGTGGCCTGACAAGGCCAGCTATATAGACAATGCTTGGCGATTGAAGACCTGGCCTCCCCGTCTTTCATGGGGTAAGGACTCCCTACATCCAAACAGCTTCATATGTGGCATTTAAAATAACAGGTACCATCCCAGAGTCCCCCACACGTGGTTGGGCTCGTCCCTAGGTTTGACCTCACACCCTGGAGAAGGTCAGGTTCCCCTTACCCAGAGTGCATAGGTAACACAGGGTATCTCACAAGACAGGGGCCCTGGGCTGAAAGTGCCCACTATGTCACAATTCTTAGGACACCAGGCAGGGCCTGAGCTCCTCATGGATTCATTTCCTCTACTGAGAGGCAGGATGATGTATGAACACTGGGGTCAGAAAAATTGGCTGAAATGTTGGCATGTAGCAGCTACTTATTTAGTTCCTGGCTATGGGAGCTAATAATGGAAGGAAGAAGAGCCACGATTTGAGTTTGGGAGATCTGTTCTGGTCCCCGTTTGACTTAGAAGTTCCCATGATTCATTCATTCATTCATTCAACAAATAGTTATCCATCCCTGCTGGATGCCAAGCCTTGTGTTGGAAGTTGGAATAGAGACATGAACAGAGAAAATTCTCTGACTCCAAGGAGCTTATGGCCTAGTGGAAAAGGCAGATAATTAACAAGATGAGCATGATTAGTAAGACAGGTTGGAGTACATTCTATGTAGAAAAATAAAGCAGGAAAGAGAGACGCATGGTCAGGGAAGGCCTCTCAGGGAGGGCATCACCTGAAGGAAGCTTAGAAGGAAATGAAGAGAGAAGCACAAGGACAGCTGAGTCACAGGGGACCCAGAGAACTTCTAGTGATCTTCTGAACATCAATATCTGCTAGGGACATGGCATTAAACTGGGGGCAAGGATGAGACACAGATGCAGAGCCAGAAGCACCCATGCCTCAGGAGCTCCCCTTTAGGGCAGGGCAAACCCCTTGCTGTGGATGATGCTCGAGCCTGAGCCTGCTTGAGGGAGGGCATGAGAGGGGGCCCCAAATAAGGAGGTATCTGAGAGGCTTCATGCTCAGCGCTCTTAGCCAGCTAAGTGAGGGTGGTGGAAGAGGGTGGAGATGCAGACTTAGGCACATTCCCTAGAGGGATTGGGAATTGTTTATGGCTCTATGTGGGCCTCCAGTGGCCAGGGCCCATTTGGGGATGGATAACATGTACACATCTGATTCAAGCCAAGTGCACCTGAGACTGTACTTAGGGGGCTGGAGATCAGGGAGGTGATCTTGGTGCAAGAGGTGGCCTGGGAGCTGAGCCTGGCTGGGCATAGAAGCCATGCTACTCAAGAGACAGTCTTTGTGTTCGTTACCTAGTGCCCTGGTCCAGCATGACACTGTCAGGAAGTACCTCTGATGGGCGCTTCAAGGGCCCCAGAGCCCAAAGGGGAGGGTGACTGTCTCTCTGTATCCCTACCTTGTCCCGGAGGAGGAGGAGGAGGAGGAGGAGGCATCTTGGCACTGATGGATATGCAGAAGCTGGGCTGCTGCAGCCCCGCACTGTCACCATGCTCTCCCTCCCTCCACCAGAACCTGACACCCTGACCACTGAGGCATAAAAAACAGAGAATTGGAAGGCTCAGCCTGTCAGGCTGGGAGTGGCCCCCAGAGAGGCCCAAGGAGGAGCGTGTGTGTGTGTGTGTGTGTGTGTGTGTGTGTGTGGACACTCTCTTTTTGTGGCTGCCTGTGGAGGTGGGGAGAGGCCAGTTGGGCCCAGTGGATGGGGCCAGCTGTCCCCTCAGTGCTGCCCCATTGTTCAGAGCCCCATGTAGCCCACATTTAGGTTTAGGCCACAGGGGAGTGAGCATTGTTCTTGCTCCTGAGTCCTGGCTGGCCCTTGGCTTTCATCAGCACCTTTGGCAGAGCACGGAGCTGCACTTTGGCTGCAGGTGGCCTCGTGGGGCTGTGGAACTCCTGTCATCTGCAGCAGGGCCAAGCCCACATGCTCTGTTCCTAGCGGCTGAAGCAAACTTCTCAGCAGTTGACTCTCCACGTCCTACCCCACAGCCACTGCTGGACACACCCCTCTGTCAGGCATCAGGGTACCCAGTGAGAATCAGGGGACAAACCTCTGCTCTGGGGGCCCCCAGCCATCAGAGGAGACAGGCAGGCCCTGGCTGCTACGAGAAGAATGCAGCAAGAGTGTGGGAGGCAGGATTTGAGGCTTCCCCCCTTTGGCCTGGCCAGCAGTAAAGAGGCTCTTCCTTCCCCTGTCCTTTGGACCGTCCCTTCACCTCAGCAATGTGCCAGTGGCAGCTGCATCCTCGAGGTGGAGGGCCTGTGTTTTTGTCTCATCTCCCTGACTAGACTGAAGCCCCAGAAGTCACCCCTGGATTCACAGTGCAGATGGTCAGACTGAAGCTGAGGTCATGTTTTGGGGAGTAGAACTGAACCCATACTAAGATCCTAGCAGTCTGTGTCTTTGGACTTCGGCAAGTGTACCAGAGCCATTGTGTGAGAGCCTGGACATCAGTCTCCTCACTTGCAAAGTGAGCTAGTGTCCCCAGGAACACCTGGCACATAGGGGTTCCGTGCCCACACGAGAGGCCTGCTTTCACTCTCCTTGACACAAAAGGCTTTATAGAAAGACATAGATAATGCCAATGACAGCTGCACCCTGGGTAGGGATGTGATGTGCCTCTGACATGGCATCATTGGTTATAACAAGTACTTTCAGCCCATGAAGGAGGCAAATGCCATCAGCACCCAGGCTGTCTGGGACGCAGGATCTTTTCTGAACTTGACCTAACATTTGGCCTCTGTTTCTCTCTCTGTTACCTGCAGGGAGTGAGTTTTCTGGGAGTCCCTACAGCCACCCTCAGTATTCCTCATACAATGACTCCTGGAGGTTCCCCAACCCGGGGCTGCTTGGTGAGTACTGGCAGAGACCTTTACCGTGGGCAGTTCCTAGACTGTGGGCAGCCTCATCGGGGCCTTTTCACTGGGTCCTCAACAATCTGAAGTCCAGTCACTGAAGTGGGGTGGGTATAGTGGTGGCCATGGGATTCTCTGGGCCTAGTTATGGAGTAGTTATCTCCAGGCCCCTGTGCCCTCATCTCTCCCAGATATTCTGGTGGGTCAGGGAAAATATCATAGAAGAGTAAAGGGGGAGAAAAGGGCATTGAGGGAGAAAAGGAAGGTAGAAAGTGTCTCTGCAAATAACATATTCTCTAAGAACCATGAAATATGGTTAGGTTGCTCTAAATAGAGGCATTAAAGGCACCAACATGGATTACTCAATGGGGGCTGCCTGGAGAGCTGTCTTGCTAAGGACTCTGAGGCCCAGTGTTTGATTAGTGATGTCTGCCATGGATGCCACCAGTGCCAGCTCCATGCTGCTCTGTGGCTGAAGGCCTGCCAAGGTATGCCACGCAGGGCTCAGCTGGTACCCAGCCTCCACCCAAGCCTCAAATTGCCAGATTGTCTATAGTTGGTACCAGCCTGATCTGTGAACATCGTCAATGTGTTTTTACCCCCTAAAGTCCAAGCAGTACTAATTTAACCCTCAAAAGTCCAAGAAAAGCCTTTTGTTTTGTTGACATAAAATGACATGAAATGAGCTGGTAGGTGCTGGCTGGAGCTAAAGGACCTTAAAGGAGAGGCCGTGAGTTACAGATGTCACTTACCATCTGGGGCATGGAGCCACCCAGTGAGCCTGCAGGCACCAACACTGATACCTTTCCAAAATCAGCAAAGAATTTTCCACTCGGAGCAGAGAAAGGCCAGACATAGGAAGACCCTCTGAGACTACTCTGGTTTGTCTGTCCAGCTCAATAAGGCCTCTTTAAGTAGGAACCTGTTAATTCCCTGGATCTTTAATTACTTTAGGACCAAGAAACATAGTCTTCATCAGAAAAATAGTCATCTGATGTATTCAAACTCAAGCTGCCAAGCCATAGGTCTGTGCAGGACGTTGTCAGGTCTCAGCCTTGACCCCTTCCCAAACCTCACTTGGTGATGAGGACAGACACATGGTATGGACTACCTACCTCTCTCTTGATAGCACTACTCCGTACACTTGGGGCCGTGGGCTTCCCAGAGAATTCTGGTGTGTTGTGCATAGCCATGAATGAAGTAAGGAACACTGCTCATTAGTGCTCCAGGTGCAAGGAGTTTCCCAGCCTTCTGGAAGACCGTTCTGCTCTTATTATCTGTAGTTTCCCAGGGGGCTTGTATCTGTGGGTTGATCTCTTCTCAGACTTCTTTTTTGATTTGGTCAAAATCATTTTAACTTCAGTGCTGAACCAGGATCTATACCTACCTGATGTTTTTCTTTAACTGGATTCTGAGTTGATTCAGCTGTCGGTCTCAGGCAGTGGGGCTGTAATCTCCCTGAACCATCCATGTCTTCCAGTAAGGTGAGGTGTAAGGAGATGGGTCTGCACCCCCAAGCCTAGGAGTCCCTCACTGGAAATATCCCTCAGGTTTTGGGAGACCCACAGATGATGTGGCTCAAAGAAAGGGCATCACCCTGTGGGAATGGTTCTTTCTGCTGGGGAGGTGACCCCAGGGAAGCTACACTGGCCCAGAGCTTCCACATATGACTGACTGTACATGCCTAGGGGGTTAAATGGGGCCTGAAATCGACCCCATCTGTGGCGCGAAGCCCCGCCCATAAGGGGCACCTTTCTGATTTTTGTAAGGGCGTCCTATAAGTTGGCAGTGACCTTCATTTCTTTGTCTGGAAGTTTAAGGGGCAGAGAAGTAGAGACAAAGCTGCTGAGACATTTGTAGCAAAGGGATGGGTTAGGAGTGAGCGTGGTCAGTATCCTGTGCACAGACAGGAGACCCTGAGCAAAGGCTGGGCATCCAAGGGGCTGGGGTGCATGGCTGCCCCACATCCAAGGCTTTCGCTGCTCAAGCTGGAGCAAAATCCAGGTTACAGTTCCAGTTGTTAGAGGCTTGGTCCGGGTGCCCAGTGTGAGGAGGATGCAGGCTCTGTCCTGGGGAGCTCACAGGCTAGAGGCGAGGGAGCGTTGGGCAGGTGTGTCTATGTGGGGAGGTGCTCAGGGCTCTTCAGAAGGCCAGACAGTGTGAGAAGGAAGAATCAAAGTTTTGTTCATCTGAGTGAGCACTTGCTGACTGTCTCAGCCACAGAGGGGCAAAACCTTCCAGACGGGCTACCCATTTTATCCTTCCCACAACTTTATGCATCACCCATCATTGTCTCTTATAGAGATGAGGAGAATGAAGCTCAAAAGGGTTAGGTCAGCTGAGGCCACGCAGCAAGCAAGTGCCTGAGTGAGGCCCCAGTCTGACTCCAGAGCCTACATTCAGTCAGTATGCCATGTTCTCTTCCTCCCCCGACTAACTCAGTCTGAACAGCGCTTACCCCTGAGAAAGGGGCCTGAGGCCTCTGTAGAAATAGGCCTGAGACTGCTCCACACTCAAGCTGTGTGTGATGAGGACAACTGTCCTATTTTTGAAAGCCAGGTTAATGATGTATGTTAGCCTCTGATTTGCAAACAATAGAATCCACTCTGGGTGGTTTAAACAGAAAATAGATCTATTAAGGGATATGAGGGACTCCCAGAATCTCCAGGAGGACTGCAGAGGCATGGGACCTACAGCCAGACACACACCCAGCCGTGTGTTAGGGACAGTTTATTGCAAATAGTGCCACTGCTGCCAGTTGGCATCCCACAGCTATTCACTCTATACTGTGGCTTTTCCTACAGTGCTCAAGATTGGGCATCAGCGACGGTGCCCTGTCACCACCCAAAGATGGGGGCTTTGCCATCCCCTTTCCCAACAGATGGAGTCCTCCAGCCCACTTCCTCAAGTTGCTCCTATCCCAGTCAAGCTCATATGCCGGGGGGCTTAATGTGCAGAGCCCACCTAACACGCCTGGGCCCTAGCAGCGCGCAAAGCTGGGAGGATGGGCTCAGACAGTTCCTACGGAAATCACAAACATGGGAGGAGGATAAGTGACATAGGGCAGCACAAACGTGAGACATGGCCCTGGAGCTGCCCAAGCCTATACCCCAGGGAGTCCTAGTCACGCCATCCCTCTGGGCCTTGGTTGGCTCAGGTATAAAACGGGTAGGCACTGTGGCAGCCACTTAAGCAGGTGTGAGTGTAATGGTCTTGGGGTGCGCGCCCTGAACCTACAGTGATCCCTCTTGCTTGGTTCATCAGACCAGGGCCTTGCAAATAGGTCCAAGCCCATTGCCATGGTGCCCTTGCCATGGTGTCTGAAGGTTTGGCTGAGCGAGTATCATGGGGATTCCATCCAGGGAGACCCAAGCCAATGATGTTTGCCTTGTGGGAAGGGGTACATGGGTGGCACCGGCCCTGGCTCCAGGATGCTCCTGCTGACTCAGAGGGGCCATGGGCACAGGGGGTGCGTGCACACACACACACACACACACACACACATGCACACACACTCACACACTGGCACTTAGCCTGATACGTGCTGCACACCTCACTGGCTGACCAGCAATCCCACTGAATGAAAGTGAAGGGCATGTTTCATGTGGGTTTCACAAGAGACCTTCTCTCCTCACATGTGTGTCCAGGGGTCAGCTGTGACTCAGCATCTTGTGCTGTTTTGTTCCCCCAGTCTAGAGGGTGGGGTTGTGTAGGAGAGACAGGTGTGGCGGGCAGTGTTGCGGGGAGCAGTGGTCAATTAGGATTAGAGTGGCAGCGCCTGTGGCCGCTGGCTCCACCACTGTGTAGGGGGATTAGAGAAGGGACCAGCCCAGAATGACTGTGTCAAGAAGTAAATTGATGATAATGTGAACTAGAGAGGAAAAATGATAGAACAAAGGACACGTTTATTCGTGATGGAAGTCTAATGGCCCCAGAAAAGCAGAGTGCTTTGTGAGGGGATGTTTTCATTTTTCATGGTAAATGCAAACTCTCCACCAAGGCCCAGCTCTGGGAAGAGTGAGCCCACGCTGATGCAGGAGGTGGCTGGTTCTGGGGCTTGGAGTGCAGCCAGGGGTGCTTGGCAAGCCTTCCTGTCACTGCCTGCCCCCTATGGCCCCTCTGCAGGACAGCCTCTGTGGTCTTCCTGGCCTGTGAGGTGGCCCCTTACTATGCCCCTACCCGCTGAGCCGTCCTGAGGCAGGATGCAGGGCTTGGTATAGCTACTCTGGGAGCATCTGTCCTGGTACTGTCCATCCCACAGAAGAAAGCGGAGGGATGCAGACAGCTTGCTGTCTCTGAGGTAGTGCTCCAGCCAGGGAGGTGACAAGGCAGACAGTAGGAAACTCGGTCTCTGGGAATTGTTATGCAAGAGATTGGTGTCCATGCCTTTCAGAATGACTTCACCATTGTCACTGCCTGATGTCACACTACCAGGGTGGTGGAGAGAGGAGTCTGCTAATGGGGGCTGAGTTTAGAGGGGTGGCAGCACATGCTAAAGTGCCCTCCAAACCCACCCTGCCTGATTACACACTAGCTGTACAGATTTGGGAAAATTATTTAACCAGTCTGCCTCATTGTTCTCATCTCTAAAATGGGGACTATAATAAGATTATGGTGAAAATTTAAAAGAGTTGTTGGCTACAAAATTTTTAGAAAAGTGACCATTCCCACAGCATTACCACAACCTTATTTCATGGTGCCTTCTCAGTGGCCCCACTATGACCCCCTGCTACAGGTCAAGGCAAGAGCTTCCCGAAGGAAGAAAACAGAGCCTTGAGGCTTGAAGGAAGCGTAGAAGATGAACACACAGGAACGGGGTGATGGCAGCACAGGTAGCTATTCCAGGCAGGAGGCTGAGTCAGAAAAGGCAGAGAGGCCCAAGAGTCTGATCAGTTAACTACTCCTGCCCGCTTGGTTTAGTGAGATGATGCCTGTAGAGGACATAATGTCAGCTGTAGAGGATATGCTGAGCCAGGAGCAGCTGCTGTTAACATTGTGGTACATCTGAGATTACTGCCCAGGTTCCCTTGAGTAGGGTGTGTGAGCATGGCTGGGAGGGGTGGTTGTTGTGGGAGGTGAGTCAAAAGAGGCTGATGAGGGCTAAAACACAAAGCACCTGCATGCAGCTGAATGCTCTTGACCTTCTAGGTCAAGGGCCAGAACGTTTTTGTTTTTTAAACAAGGGACCAGATAATAAATAGTTGAGGCTTTGTGAGCCACAGGGTCTCTATTGCAAGTACTCAGCTCCGCTATAGCAGCAGGAAAGCAGGCACAGCCGGTAGACCAAGGGGTGAGCAAGGCTGTGTTCCCACAGAACATCACAGGCAGCCGGGAGGACTGGCCCCAGCAGCTGCAGTCTGCTGAGCCAGCTGTCGGTAGCGAGGAGCACTGAGATCTTGAGAGCAGGTAGCAACCTTGACTGGGTGTGCAGTTTGGGGAACAGATCAGGATAGTGATCTTGATGAAAGGGGATGGGGCTGAGCAGTGTGAGAGGACGAAGGGACAGAGATAGGGAGGTTGGTGGACACGGAATCCCAGGTCCAACCTCAGTGCCTTCTCTTGTCTCTTCCAGGCTCCCCCTACTATTACAGTGCCGCTGCCCGAGGAGCTGCCCCACCTGCAGCTGCCACTGCCTATGACCGTCACTGACCCTTGGAGCCAGGCAGGCACCAAGCACTTATGACACATATCATTAAGGGAGAGAACCTCCCCAGCACCCCAAGACAGCCATGGGGGTGTCCAACAAGACCATCCCCTAGCAACTCCTCCACTCACCCAAAACTCCTTCCTTCCCCTTTTCCTGCCAGGGATTCAGGTTCTCTGGTAGGGTTACTGACTTATGGAACCTTGTCCATTTCAAGAGTCAGTCGATGAGCTTCTCCCAGTGGTGACAGGGTCTCTGCAAACCAGCGGAATGTGCTGCAGACCACTTCCGCCCAGCACAGCTGCCAGTCCTCCATTGCTCCCTGTGCACCTTGGCTGCTGCAGCATGGGGAGGACAGCCAGCTTTTGTTACTTCAGCAGCACCTGTGTAAATACCTTCTCGCTTGTCTGTCAGCCTGAAAACCTGACTTAGCAGACTGCTGACCCCATGATGCATCTTACACTCACAGTGCATCACAGGATGTCTTTGGCCTGTGCACAGAATGTCCCCTCTGCCCTGGATTCCCCATCATGTGAGCTCAAAGCTGTCATTGAGACCAAGGATGGGGTCCCAGCCTCCTACTCATCCCTACTGCTCTAGTGTCTTGACTGGGAGTCTCACTGGACAGATTGGGGGCTGTGAGGTGCCCATGAGACTCCTCCAGGAAGAAAACACTTTGGAGAGATGCCCTGGCTTCTTGTCTCCATTTCCTTGGGGCCACTGAAGTGTGAGCAGTTCTTTTCTAGATCAAAGGACTCAAAAGAGAACTGTCTGGGAGATTCTTCAGCTGCTGTTCTAAAGTAAGAGATCATCCAAGTGTTGACTGCATTGTGGATGTTGAATGTCATGGCTGGATAGGATCGGAAGATCATCTGATCCAGGCCAGGAAGGGGCCTGAGGCTCTCCTGACCCCCTCAGCCCCTGGAACCACTGAATTGAACTGGAATGGTTTCTGAGGCATGTCCAGGTTCATATCATTTTGGAAACCCACCATGGACACTTCATCCAAGACTCCAGCAAGTGGATTCTGAGCAAATCTATCCCAGTGATATAGACAATGATTAGCAAAATGGACCTCCCCCCGCACCAAGGACCATAGCATCCTACAGCACCGTCAGCTACAACCTGAGTTTCCTCTTGGGGTAGCCCTCTGCATCCTCACAGAGCTGGGCCTGTGGCTGGGCACGGAGGTGCTGGGGTTGGGAACACTTGCTTAACTTCACACAGTGCAGACCTACCTGTTGATACAGGGACTGGGATGCTCAGGGCTATGGCCAAGGACCACAGGAGCTCAGAGAGGGAGCAGGGGGGAAGTCAGTGTGGGCTAGGCTGGTCTGAGGAACCCAGCTGGGAAGACTGGAGAGACAGAGGATGGCCTCCTAGGGGAGGGACAGGAGGAACAGGAACAGGTGTGTGACCAGGTGCAACCATCTTTCCACCTGGGGCCTCAGTCCCTTACATGGTCTCTCTTGCCAACTCAGAACAACCTGATGGCGCCCCCATCCAAACCTGGGCTGAGTTACAGCAATGGCAACAGGGTTGGGCATCTCATGTGACAGTGTCCCTGCTGTTCTTGTTCTGGCTGTAGCTCCGCTTTACTATAGGATCTCGGGCAAGACCTTTAAGTCTGAGCCTCAGCTGCTTTGGTACAGCAGGGTCTCCTGACAACTTTCTCCTCTTCTTTCCAGAGAGCTGGGCTATTAATCTGGAGAAGGCCTTCTACTTCTGAACAAGAGTTTGGGAGCAGGCATCTGAGTCCTGCTAATGTTTGGCTCAAACGGGAAATAAGAATACCTTGAGAGGTGGGAATCAGAAGCACCTTGGGCAAAGACCTCCCCTAGAAGAAACTAAGGCCCAGCTTGGGGAAAGCCAGGACTACACAGGGGGGAAAGCAAGCCCCTGCTGGTCACTCCGCGTGTTTCGGTCCTCAGCATCCCCACAGGGCAGGGGGCAGGAGAGGATACTGAGCTCAGCAAAGTGGTGTCTCCAAGCAGTGACTGACAGATTAGAGCTGGGCCTTGGGCCTCTGCCTCCTAACACATGATGTTCACCATCACCCCATCTATGTATCCGCCCTTCCTGGGAGAGAAGTTGTCAGTGAGGGCAGCGGGAGGGGGTTTCTGGGCCCAGTTTTCCGGCCTGGGTGCCTGGGGCTCTGAGAACTTGGCATGTAGTCCCGGTCACCCAGAGAAGAGGTGGGGCCGATGCGTTTATGGCACGCATGCCACTCCGGAGTCTGCTAGGCAGAGAGGGGAGGCGGCTGGTGCCAGAGCCCACCCGTGGGTGCTGAGACGACCTGGCTCCAGCCCCACCTGCCAGGCCAGGTAGGAGAAGGATGTTCCTTGGCTCCTTCCTTCCTCTGTCTCACAGGAAGTGGTGGGACTGGTGATCCCCAGCACAGGCTCTTGGGCCTCTGTTCCCTGCCGCCCCCCTGGGAGTGAGATGCGCCCATATCTTGGGACCCTGGCTTATCCTTGTGCATTCAGGCTGCTGGGAGGAAGTCAGCCTGCCTTGAGCCGGATGCCTATGGCACACACCATCCTCAGCAGATCCCACCCACACGGCCCTCTCCCACCCTACCCCTGATTTGACCCTGTGATGAGTTCCCTCCATGCTGTTTCTCCCTCACCTGAGGCTTTGCTTGTCATCAGGTAGGATCTGTATTTATTAGACAACCGTGTGAAGCACAGGATTACGCAGATGTACATGGATGTCTCATACATGCACACCTCCTCTCAGAGCTGCCTGGGGGCTTGGTGAGGAGACGTCCAAAGGGCACAAGCTGTTGAGCAGATGCCAGAGAATTTGGAATGGAAAGCCTGAGTCTGGGACTTCACCAGCGCCGTGGGAGGCGCGGGGGCATTCCTCCACTGGCCTTGAGCCCTGTGTTCCAGCTCTGACTTTTTGAAAAAGGGTATTTTCATACCATTTGTCTAGCTCCAACAGGGAAAAATTTGAAGACATATAAAACCCACCATCCCTTTCCCAAGGCACCCTGGTTAGGGTTAGTGATTTCATAACTGACATTGGATAGTACTTTGGAATCCCCCACCAGCTCGTGGGGCAGAGATCCTAATGCCCATTTTACAGACAAGAAAATTTGAGGCCCACCAGATAAGACAGAGATGAAATGAACTCGAAGGTCTCCAGGCTCAATTATGCCCCACCCCCATCCAAGCCCTGTGCTCCTGTCATGAGAGTGTATGGCTCAGAGACACCCATCCCTCAATCCTGCAGAAATCACCAGACTCACAATGAAAAAGAAAGAACAGGGCCCAAAGGCTGGCTTGATGATAGGGCCTACGGGTTGGTGGCCTGCTGGTCCAGTTTGATTCTCATTAGCACTGAGACCTGCAGTCTTTGCTCAGATTCCCAACACTGGAAACTTGCATCCATACTTTCCTTCTCCTGCATCCTGGAGCTCAGAGGAGTCAGAGCTTGTCCAAATGTATGCCATGACCCCTGGCAGGACCCAGACACTGCCTGGCTCTGGCTCCCAGAGGGCAGAGTGCTGGTACCATAAGCTGTCCCCATACTCCTCTTTTCCCTGCCCTTTCCACTTTGAAACAGGCTATGACAATGTACAAAAGTATCTGAGCCAGGTCCTCAGGATGTCCACCAGCCCAGAAAACCAAGATCACAACCTCAAGAGCTCTGACCTAACTGCTTCCCATCCAGGCAGCTGGTGGCACCCTGCCCCTGGGCAGGGGCTGAGGCAGCATAGTATTGTGGAGCCCGAGATACCCAGAAGTGGATTTACAACTTTTAAAAACGATGTCAGCTAAAAAGCAAATCTGTCTGTTGGCCAAGCTTGACCGACTGCCCCCAGTTTGTGACACCACTAGCCATCCCTGTGGGATATCTCCTTCCTCACCTCCTTGTCCTTCACTGCACATTGGGAGGAGGAGATGGGAGCCTAGAAGGGTGAGGGATGCTTCTGGTTGTCCAGGGAGTCAGTCTAGAAACAGGCAGAGCCAGGCCCTGCCCCTCTCCCAGGCCTTCTCCTGGGCTCCTGCAAAGTGTTTGGGCTTTAAGGGAGCTGGGGGTGGAACAGCAGAGGTGGTGGGCTGGGGTAACTGTTGGCTCTTAAGGGAAGTAAGTGCTGCTGGAGTCCTTTCCCTGAAGCCCCACATGTGGCCTCAGGGCACTGAGGGGTGAAATCCCTTTATAAGGAGTCACACTGCAGAGTGATTGGCTTGCTTTTGGCAGCCTTGGTTCCAGCCTCCTGCTTGTGGATGACGTTTCAGCTAGAACTGAGCTCCAAGCTATGGAGTGAATCTTAAACACAAACCAAGCACTCTAGACATATACTTGGAAACAAGCTATATCTGAGATGCAGCGTCACAGCAATGTAGAGAAAACCCATACCTGGGCTAAGCTAGGCCTGGGCTAGAATGAGTCAACCCCACAGGACTCCGGGCTAGATCAGCCCCACAGCCCCCCTGCCAAGAAGCTGCCTCTGAGGCCCCGGCCTTGTCACCTCTCTGGAGCCTGCCTCTGATGGTTTCCAGGCACACACACACTGGTGCTCCTGGTGAATTTATTCCTTTAGTTCCTTGACCTCGGAGAGGTCCTAGACAAGTGCATTTCTTAAAAGGTAGCAAAATACATGATTGGAAAGTTGGACAGTCAGGCCATGACTCCTAGCCCACAGGCTGCCCCACCTCCTGGCAGCCCCTTCAGTCCTTTGTCCCCTGTTGTCCCCAGACCTCAGGATTCTCTCTTGCATATTCATGGGGGAGCCACGGTGTTGATCTACACTTCCCTGCTGTCAGATCCAGCTGCACCTCAGGGGGCAGCCAGGTCCCCAGGGGCTGCCTTCAGAGGACACAGTGAGTTCCCTGTGCGTGTGCACCTGATGAGGCTGCAACTCCTCTGAAGTGGGCTGCTGGCTGGGAACAAGCAGACACCAGTCTGTCTTTTCATTCACTGGTGTTTCCTTGGCACTTGGGCCCTATTCCCAGATGCCTCAAGGATTGACGGGGACCTGAGAATCATGTTGCTGCTGTTGGAGAATTTCGCTCCAGGGAGTCCCTTTTAGCTCATCTCCAAGTGGAGGTAAACAACCTCTGCGGTAAATCTAGACATTCTCATGCTTCCTGAACAGCACAAGGAGAAAGCGTGCCTGCCTTTCTCTGTACAGATTCCCAAGTGCTCAAGCAATGCCCTTGGCCTGTGGCAGGAGAGACAGAGGGTGGCTCTAAGCATGGTATGGGGGAAGCAGGTAAAACAAAGGGGAGGGGGACTAGGCAGTTCTGCGCCCCAGGCTGGGGGAAGCCACACTGTAGCCCCACCTGGTTCTACTGACCCTGAGGCTGCGGCTGCTGTGCCTCCCTTGTCCCCCAAATCACTATGCCTGTGGCCACATCCCTCGTCTTCTCTAAAAGCACCATTAAGAACAAGTGATTTTGGATGATGGATTTTTGATTTACAAATGGTGCATTTCCCTCAGAGTGGAACAGAAAGGAAACCATTTAATGGCTCCCTTATTTTCAAGCATGAATACATTTTAATGAAACTATTTTATTGTATTTGAGGAAATAGAGAGTTGAACATTCCAACCAATCAATAGAGAATTAATTGCTATAAAGCTAAAAAGAAAATAAATAAATCTCAAGTCTATCTTAAACACCCTGCAAAGCTCAGAGCCTCAGAATCTGGCCTTCCCCTTCACAAAGTGTGCACGCGAGTGTGTGCAAAAGGCACACACACATCTACCCCTCAGAATTACTTGAAACTCAGAAAAAATGCTGAGTCTCCTCATGCCAATTCTTGCCTGCTGTCCTTACCTTTGGTCACAGAAAGCAGGCAGACCTGGCAGCAGACTCCTGGGGCTCAGGAAGATGCAGACCTGGGCCCTGGCCCTGAGCCACCAGCACAGTATGGGGTAGCGGGCAGTGATGGCCTGGCCTCGGCGGGGCCCCACTTCTCCAGCCCAGCCCCCAGGCCTCCCACATTAGGCTCAGGTTGGAATTCTGAGTCTGGTTTTCCCTGACACCTGCTGGAAAATGCTGCCCTGGTTTTTCACCCTTTAGTGGCCTTTGGACATTGAGTATTTGTTGAAATGCAGATTGTATTGCAAATGGAAACTCTCTGCTAGGAAAACACGTGGATTTTGCTTTTCATTCTTTGAGACAGTTGATTTTGTCTTAGGAACTGAATTTCCAGCATCAAAGAAATACATATCTACTGTATCCGCCAAAGTTTGTGATGCCTGCATAGACGCTTACTTGTAAAAAAACAAAAAGTACAAAAACTAACAAAAAAAACACAATTGAATTGCCTTTGAAAGTGGGAGATGATCCGTCTCCAACAGATTGAAAAAAATGCTTCTTAAAAATGTGTATGTTTTGTATTCTTTTTTTCTAGTAGAAAATAACTGACTTGAAATATTGGTGTTTTTTTTCTTAGTGACGTGTGTTGCTTTTGTGTGTAATAATATTTGAATGTAATTACAGCTGTGCCAATTTGCCAAAGATGTTGGACATATTTTTCTTTTGTTGGGAGAAGGGCAAGAGATGGGTGGGGCTGGGAGGACTTGGGCTGGGATACGGGCTTAATTTCTTTTAACCTTTTGTTCTTGTCAAACCTGGAATTTGTGGTCTTATTTTAAGTTAAATGGTTGGCTGCAACACCTTTATTTTAGATTAGTTGGATAAAAATGCAATAAGATTGGAGTAGTTTCAATATCCGTGTGTCTTTTCATGAGTGACTGTTAACTTGTGAAGAATTGATTTTATGTAACCTTTATGTGAGATAATTATTTGTAAATATTTGCCATAATTTTATTGGTTCCTAAAATAAAAGTAATTTTTTAAGTTCAGAAAAAGCATCTGATCTGATTTATTTGTTCATGGGTGGCCTCTCAAGTTGACTAAATCACATGGAGTTGTGGGGAATTTGATGGCTCCTAATTAAATCAAGGTCAGAACAAATCTGTGCATCCAAAAGGATGTGCTGCAGCATTGGACTCTGGGCTGGGCAGGGCAGGAGGGACAGAGTTTACCCTTGAGGGGTCCCCCCATCGCGTCTTTTTTAGTTCTGGAATGGCAATACCCACTTCATATATCCATTCAGCAAACTGACTGAGCATGAAGTGTGTCCCTGGCACTGGGAATTGCAGCGGTCAACAGTGAACAAAAGCCCTATTATCAGCCTACAATCTAGTGGGTGTTGTAGGGCTTAAAATAACACATTTAACACACCGAGGAAATGGTGTGGTCTGCACCTGTGCTTTTAACTTCGATTCAGGCTGAACTTTCTGGGACCTGAAATGTCTGGGTGCAGACAGACTTGAGAAGTCACTCACTCGGGAGGTGCACCTTCAGGATCCATAGCACTGGCTATATCTGGCCGGAGCTCAGAGCCCAAGAGCCCAAGCACACAGTCCTTCTATGGGAGATGACCTATCCCTAAGCTTTCAGAACTGAGTGTTTTGGCTACATAGGAGCCCAGAGGTGGCTTTTTATTAGGGCGAAGGGTTCTGCAGACCTGAGCCCTGCCCCTGCCGGGCAATGTCAGCCTGCAAGGGCAGGCAGGGACCACTACACCCCTTGGCACAGTGTGTGCAACTCAGTAATTGCCAGAGATGGAGTGGGCAAGTGACCACGTGGGGGCCATGGACTGCGACTCATTCATATTTAATAGAGCAGGCTGCATGGCCGCCATTCATTTCTGCAATAGATGGTGATGATGATGATCCCTGGGGGACAGAGCAAAGCAAGAAAACCATGGCAGAGCTTGGGCCCTTCTTTCTTCTCAGTGCTCTTAAAGTACAAGCTTCAAAGAGAAGCAGCTTGTTTTAGACCTGAAATTGGACCCCAGACCTTTGGAAAGTGGTGACTCAGGCTAGAACTTTGGTCCCTGACAACATAGCTCTTATTTCTGGTGTTCTGTGCCCTCCTTAGAAATAGGGCACCAACACCTGGGGTGACCAAGGCCCTACATGACAGGTGAGGGGAGTAAAGGACATGTCCTCAGCCGAGGGTATGGAAGTGCCAACCCTGAGCACACTCAGGTAGCCTCTGGCCGTCCCTCTGCACTAAGCAACAGTCAACAGTTGCAGAGGGGCTGAAGGGGACAGTGAGGTCTGCAGTGTGAGGTGTTAGCTTCAAACCCAGTCATTCCTTAGATGCCCTCTGGAGCCAGGCTCTGCAACAGGTGCCAGGTACAGGGATACCTCGTGGCACAATAGGGCTGCCACAGACCAAGGGCAAAGCTTTCAACTGCCCTGGCTGTGAGTGTCACCTCTACCTCTTGAAGGTCTGTTTGCTGTTGTTACCAGTCTTTTAACTTCTAAAAGCCTTGATTTCTGCACCTGTATAATGTTTACAAACCTTATAACATCTCCCTTAATGCTGTGAGGAATGGGTGTTATGCACTATCTACAAGTTTGTCCAAGTCAATGTGAATTTTGTCATGGTGTCTTTTCTGTTGTAAAAAAATCACGATTTTATACACAAAGGTCAAACTATAGTCAGAACTTCCTCTGTGCTAGGTGCAGGGGGAAGGAAGAATGCAGAAATGAAGTAACCAGGAACCTGCTGTCTGGGGGCAGGTGATGTGCATATTTTAACTCTAGGCTACCAGTGTCCCCTACACATGGAGAAGCTAAGAAAGTGTAAACTCAGAGAAAGTATTCCTTTCAGTTGGGTAAGAGATAGTCAGGGAAGACTTCCTAGAAGTGCCTTTGAGCTGAGCTGTGAAAGGGAAGCAGGATTTTAACAAGAGATTTTAAAGCATGAAGGAAAGGCCCTCAGGGCAGAGATAACAGTGTACACAAGGCCAAAAGGACGTGTAAATGTGTGTGGTTGGAGAGAGACCCTAGACTGTCTACCTCTAATCTATCCAGGCACTGTGGCCCTTTCCCCCAACCCACCTTCTGAGGTTGTCTGGTGCCCCTGGGTCAGAGGGCAGGCTAACTTGGATATTGCACCAAATAGCAGAGCTGGCCTGGGCTCACATAATTTCCCAGAAGCTAGGGTTGCTCAGGGAGGAAGGTGAGGTGGCCAGTGCAGGTACAGCTTAGAGACCTTCCACAGGGGGCTATGAGGGTGCCTACTCCCCACGGGGTGGAAGCAGATGGGTTTCCAGCTCTGCAGACCTGACAGCCTTGGAAATTTTGGCCAGCTGTGTGGGGATGTGGTGAGGGGGACTCTACTGGCTAACTGAGCATTGTGGTGGCCTCCCTAGTCCACTGCCTCAACAGCCCTATCTGTGAGACACATGTGCTCCTCTGACCCCAGGAGACCTCACTGGGAGGACTTCTCTGCAAGGGACACAGCCACTGTGATTTTGGATGTCTCGGGGAACTAATAGTCAGATGATCTTAATTTTTATCAGTATGTTCTGGGTTTTCTCTAAAGCATATGTCTTTAACATAATTTTAAAATAATTTCTAAAAATTATCCCAACTACCTTGGTTTTGTCATACAAGCAGACCGTAATCCGAGCCTGAGGGCATTCAGCAAAAAGCCTTCCTGCGTTGGTTATTTTAACTACTTAGCCACATGCCAAGTGGCTTAAACAGCAGAAATTTGTTTTCTCCTGAGTCTGGAGGCTAGAAGTCCAAGATCAAGGTTTCGACTGGGTTGGTTTCTTCTGAGCCCTCTTTCCTGGTCTGTTGATGGCTGTCTTCTCTCCGTATCTTCCCTCTGGTCTTCCTCCACAGGCTGTGGCCTACTCTCTTCCCACAGGGGCACCAGTTGTGCTGGGTTAGGGCTCAATCTAACAACTTCGTTTTACCTTACAGAACTAATCTCTCAATACAGTTACACTCTCAGGCACTGAAGACTGGGATTCTAATATATGAGCTTTGGAGTGAGACTATTTAGTCTGTTACACTACTACGGAGCAGACACTCCAGATCCAAGTCCAACCTGGATCTGCTTTTCACGTGCCAACCCTGCCTGGACCTGGCCAATGCCATCTCTACCCAGGAACATTATCAGTACTTCTATGACCATACCAGAGGTTTCTCAGTTCCCCAGGGTAGGGGGATCTTTACCTCAGAACTTACATAAATTCCTAGTACAGCAAGAAGTTAGTTTAAAAATTTTTTACAAAACTACTAGGGTCACAGATAATGATGTACTTCAGACCTCTGTGTGGAATGTGATTTTGTAGGTTTAAAAAGATGTCAAGTTTCAGAGGAAAAGATAGGCATATTTTGACTATTTTTTACTTTTATTTATCAAAGAAAAAAATTAACAAAATACAAAGACAAATAACTCAGAAAAATAAACCTATGAAATATGAAAAAGTGTAATTCCCTAAATATACAAAAAATTTAGATACAATTATATGAAAGGTGATTTCCAGATCTATATTTATATCTCTATCTCTGTGTCTATATCTACATCATCTACCTATATGCTATGCAGAGATCACAAACATATGAAAATAAGTTAATCAAGAGCAGTAAATCGGAACAACTAATTTGAAGACAATAATACGCAATGTAACAACCATTGCTGAATTTCTATCATCTTGTTCAGTGAAATTCTATATCGTTTCTAATTTTTTAAATTATTTTTTACTTTCTTTAAAAAAATAAAGAGCAGTAACCATCTGAGTTCAAACACATGCTAAAATTTAGTACATTCTGCTACTGAACTGTCTTGCATTGTGAAGCCAAAGCTGCCTGTTAAGCTCTAGACCTGGTGCTGGTCCCAAGGTCACCTAGAGGACTGGGACTTGAGAGGTGCTGGGTAGAGATCCCGCACCCGGGCCTGACCAGTCCTAAGATGCTGGTTTTCCCTCAAGGCCGGCTGCCTACGGTCACAGGATGACGTTACAGCCCACGTCAGGTGGGAAACGTGGCGTGTCAAACAGTGGTGTTGTGTGGAAGGGCACGGGAGCAGCCGAAGTTCCCACATTATCCACAAACATGTGTAAATATCACAACAGCTATAATGTAACGAAGAAAATCACTTCCCGTTGTTTCCCCTTCAGTGATATTTTCTGCTTGGCTGAGTTTGCTTAGCGCACTGGAAAGGCCTACTCATCAGTTCTTGTTGTTAATCACGAGCAGTAATTGTCCAAGCTCAAAGCCTCCTGACTTAGACTCTGCTTAATAGGAGAACAGAGTTCCAAAAATGTTAAGTAGTAGTTTCTATAAATGGACCTTTTTAAATAGGGAAGAGGATTTGGAAGGAAAATCTGTGAAGTAGATTAAAATATTGTGCATACTTTCTGGAGCATGGCTGATAAACCCTTGAAACTCCCACAAATTCCTAACACATGGACTATGTGGGTGTACCCTCACTTCCTCAATTACTATGTGAACTTATGGTTTGGTTAAGGTGATGCCAGCTGGTGGAACAAGCCTATCCTGTAACTTCAATGTCAACACAATTTCAATAGAAATCTGTTTCACTCACATAACTGGCATTCTGGAAGTTGGGTGCCCTTGGTGTCTCAGAGATTCAGGCTCCTTTTTTCTTTTGGAATGATCATCTTAACATGCAGCTTCAAAGTCTGCCTGTCTGTCTGCATTAAACTTGCATCAAAGGACAGAGCATGGAGCACTGTGCTCTGAGAGATTTCCGTGGGCTCAGATTCTATTGGCCAGAGCCTTGTCCTGTGCCACACATAGCTGCAAAGGAGGCTGATAAATGCAGTAGGACTATGTGGTTAAGAAAAAAAGGAAATGGGTCTGTGACACAGCTAGCCATGCTATATCTTCACGACACCAGTGAATTCCAGAGAATTTCAACCTCATCTTCTCTAGGTTCTTTTCTACCAGCTCTGGGGCAATGGAGGATGGAATAGACTGAGACAAAAGAGTGGCATGAAGGTCGTCTGCCCAGATCCCTGCACACTACCTCTCCTGACCCTTGGTTGAACCCCAGCCAATGCCAGGCTTTTTGGACCAGGATGCTCCTGTCATGGAAGAATGAAGGAGTTCCATGGTTTGTCAACAGCAGCCCCAATCCTGATCCACTCTGATGTTCTGCCCTGCTTCTAAATGCAGGCCTCTGGGTTGAGCTTTGAGCAAACATATCTATCAATGTCTCCTGAGCATTAATTATTCACCAGGCACTGTTATTTGGTGGAATTTTTCATGTTGTCTCAGAATTGCACACCCAAGTTGATGCCAAAATGTTACAGAGCCTCTAAAATTTGGGTACATCACCTCCTGCAGTGCTAAGTAGTGATAATTCAAAGAATATAGCTAGCCATCCAGTTGCACCTCCCTATTCACCCACCACCACCACCATCACCACCACAGTCATCACCACAAATACAAGATGACTGAGAGAAAAGGAAGCAGTCAGCTTGGAGAAAATGCAGACTCAGGAGAGAGGCTAGACGTTCCCCTCATGCTGTAGGAGTACTACTGCTTCCTCTCTTCGAGCTAAGTGACAATGACTTTATGGGAATTCCCTGGACATTTGAAGGTATCTCCATAAGGGGAGACTGGAATTTCACCTCCTATATGATCATCTGCTTCACCACGAGAATTGGTGACATACCCTTGTGTTTACTGAAGCAAGGGAAAGACATGTATGTGCCTGCTGGGCAGTGGGGACCAGTTGTTGCTAAGCACCTTTACACTGCCCTGCCGGAAATGCACCCCAAACACCTCTCCCTGGCAAAGGGATATGTGGAAGCTGGAGGCTGTAGGGAGGACAGTTTTTGGAGGGGGCTGGAGAAGGAGAAGAAGGAACCATATCTCTCCCATCCAAGAGTCCAGGAGTGGAGAAAGGAGGCCTATGGGATTGCCATATGATGATATGGTGAAGATATTCTGCAGGTGTTATTAAAGTCCCTAATCAGTTGATTTGAATCAAAAGAGAGATAATCATGGGTGGGCCTGAGCTAGTCAGGTGACCTCTTTAAAAGAGGATCTGGAAAGAAGGAAAGAAAAAATATATGTATACACAAGATAGCTAAGGTAATTGTACTACTAATTTTTACTGGTTTATTGAAAGGAACAGTTAATGCTTAACTTTTTAAAAAATTTTTTGACCAATTTTGCATGCTTATATCTGATAATCTGAACAACTACTTTGAAGATAGCAATATGCAATATAACAACCATTGTTGATTTCCTATCATCTCTGTAATCATTTTTATTTTTTAATTTTTATTCTCTTTAAAATAAAAAATTTTAAAAAGACGATCTGGAGGTCAGAGAGGCAAATGCCTTTCTTTTGGCTTTGAAGGAACAGAGCATCATCTTAGAGCTGTGTGATAGGAAATGTCAGGCAGCTTCCGGGAGCTGAGCACATCATTTCCAGGGCCACAAGGCATCGAGTTCTGTCATTAACCACTGGACCAAGTTCTACCAGCAGTGCATGTGCATGGGAGGGCGCCTCAGACCCGACATGAGACAACAGCTCAGGCAGTACCTTGACTTCAATCCTCAAAAACCCTAAGGGGAAGACCCAAATAAGTCGGCGAAATTTCTGACCCAGAGAAACTGTGAGATAATAAACACATGCTGTTTTAGGCCACTGAGTTTGTAGTGATTTGTTATGAATACAGTTCTCTACAGGGTGCTGGAGCCACAGCGAAGTCCAGCCTCTGCTATGGGGGGTACACCAGTTTTAAGTTATGTTTGGGATTAAAGTTTCAAAAAGAACAAGACTGAGTGTTAAATACCAAAAGGAAGCTGTTCTAATAATAGAAAGTTACTGGAAAGTTATGGAATCAGAGCAATATGTCAACAAAGGTCCTGCTACCCTTTCCAAAAATGAAAAAGGGATAGTTCTAGGTGAGAAGTAGAATGAGAAGAATATTAATTCAGGTCATGTTTACATCTCCAAAAGCTGTGATTCTTTAATAAAGGTTCCAAATTCTTCATCTCATTTCATTCTTATAATAACAGTAGGTACAGTCATTAGCACGCTCACTTTTACAGATGAGGACGCTAAGCCTGGAAGGGGACCTAACTCAATCACACAGCTGGTAGACAGCTGGCCAAACTTGAAGCCAGACAGTGTGACCCCAGAACAGAGGTCCCTGAGTCATCACATCTGGGTGGTGCCCTCCTTGGAAAGCACTCACACTGCTGGGTGGGACTCGGCCCTACAGGAGGACAGTGGTTTGCACGCAGTGGTGCCGTGGGAAGGCCATCACAGCACAGGGATGGGGATGCTGCAGGAGTCAGGGTTGTCCCTGAGCAGTTAGACTGTGCCACCTCGGCTCAGCCAGGTGCACTTGCAACAGCACCGTGAGAAAGGCCTATATTTTCCCCAGATGAGGAAACAAGTTCAAAGGAGCTGGTGTGCTTGTCATTTCTCTCATTTTCCAGATAATGCCCTGGGAGGAAGGTGAGTGCCCTGTCCCTGAGTTGTCCAAATAGGTGTTGGACATCTATTTGGCAATACTGAAAAGGGTCATCTGACAGTGTGTGGACTGGCAGCCTCTGAAGTATAAAATAAGCTTTCATTTGGTTTTAATTTTTGTACCTTAATGAAAGCTAACACATGTACATGGTTTAAAAAATTTAAACAGAACAATAAAGTAGGCAGGTGGGTGCAACTCCTTCCTCAACCTCAAAACTACATCCCTTTCCCATAGCTACTGTCTATATGCTTCCTCCCAGAGGTAGTCTATGCATCTGTTAGACAAGCATATGTATAGCAAGTGTATGTGCACATGCACACAGATAATTTCTTAAACATATTTATAGTAACAGGCCTAGCTTCTTAAATTTCCTAAAATGTCCAATTTTTCTTGGCAAAACTAGAAGACTTTTTTAAAAACCCTTATTAAATATTTATTTTACTGCCTGTAATAGAATTAGATAGCTCTGAATGACTGACAAATCCAGAATAACAGTGGCTTAAACAAGACAGATCCTCTTCTCTCATCTATGGAGTCTGGAGGTCAGTGATCCATAGCTAATATGGCAACTTGGGTGAGAAGACACATCAGGAGCAGATTCAGTCATCCTTGACCCTCCTGAGCCTGTGTCCCTCAGCCCCATAGCCCAAGGTGGGGCATCAGGTTTCCATGGATCAGAACAGAAGAAACAAAGGAAAGAGAACCAACTATCTCTTAAGTAAGCTTTTAGGAAACTGGCACCTGACACTTCCGTGTGTGGTCTGAGTTATGTGGCAACATCTAACTGCAGGAAGCTGGGGATGTGATTTCTATCATGAATGGCCCTGTTTTTCAGCTACAAATTCTAATACTCTTGGAAAAGGAGAGAAGAGATGCTGGAACACCACTACTAGTTTCTTCAACATCTCCATTGTCCAATTGGTTCCCACTAGAGAAACATTTCTTTAAATGTTCAACGAGTCGTTAGTGAATAAACATTTGTGGCACTGTACTGAAGAGTGTTGGGAACAGGGTGGATATGTGTGGGGACAGCAGAGGACCCAGACCTGCCCAGAAACTCACAAGGGCCAGCTCACACCCACCTCCCAGAACTGTCATCTTCTTGTCTGATTTCCCTCATATTCATGTCAGAAGATCTTCACCTGGGACTCAAGTCTTTTCCTCTCTGCAATGAAATAAGGAACGTAAGATTAAACCACATGATTTCTAGTCTTCTCATTTCAAAAGCCCAATGAGTCTGCAATTCTAAATGAATCACAGTAAAGGGACCTGGGACTAAACATTTACCATGAAGACTCAATCAAAGGTGACAGGTCAAAGACACCTGAGCGTTTCTTAGGTTTGGACTCCCCTGCAGTGATCCTCAGCCTTCAAAGGCCCTCTACAGTCCCTGAGTCCTGTCCTACGCCAATAAACTGGAGTTGGCACACTAGCACCTAAACAAAGGCTGGGAGAATAAGGGATAATGAACTTTCAGAACTCTGGCCGCAATGAAACACCTCTTACTGGAAACAACTCCCAAGTCAGAGAATTGTCTGGTTGCAAATGGCAACAGACTGCCAAGGGGTACTATTAAAAATGGAGACTTAAGGGTCCTTGAAGAGTAAACATTGAAAACAGGATATTGTGACTTCTGCAAAGAGAGGCCAACCTGATCCACGAGGCTCTTTTGAGGAAGAATGAGATCTAGCTGAGAATCAACGAAAGGATGTCACTGTTCATCTCTGGATGGCTATGGGAACATTTCACTGGCAATCCACTAAAAACATCAAGCTTTTAAAAAAGTACTAGGATACTTCCTCATGACTGACTAACTGGCTTAGGGAAAGAAAAACCAAATATAAAGTTAAATAGGCACTTCTCTGGATGGAATATTATAATAATGTTTAATTCTCCAGGGACTGGGATTAACTGGTTTTAGTTAATATTTGAGAGCTATTGAGGAAGAATTCTTTGTGAGGAAGAAGTTAAGACAATGTAATTAAAGCACTGAAAGAGCTCCAGGCTACGTGAAGGTTTGAAATAAATCAGGTGAGCTTTGGTGGGGAAAAGAACTTGCCATGGATTTGGAGGAGTAGAAAACACAGCTCAAGAGGCACATTGGCTGCTCAGTGCTGCTCAGAAGTAGAACTTATGCTCAGTCAAATGACTTTTTAAGTGAAGAAAATATTTGTGTGGTGTCTTGTCAATCACAACCCTAGGTATGTGGACAGTGGTAGCAGGGTTGAAAAGCAGAAAAAGGTACTCTTAAGTCCTGCTGTCTGGGGTCCTGAAGCACACTTCTTTCCCAAGCCAGTCAACTGATGTTTCTCCTTATGCCAGGACACTGGGGTTTCTGTTTAACTTCACTAGCAGTGCTGAAGCTGGTGAGGGTTTTAATTTTCTATCTTGATGAAAAATGTGTGGTTTATACACTGTCATGGAACAAATAGAATTGGGATTTATGTTTCACAACTTGCATGGTTTGTTTGGATTTTTTTCTGTATGTCTTTGACAGCCCTATCACATTTCTGACAGTTACATTTTTTTTTTCTTTCTAGGAAGTTAGGGAGAAGCAGGGAACGTTTTTCCCCTGGCCCCATTAAGTCTTTCTTGGGAGTATTTGTGTGCAATATATGGGCCTTTGCACGTATGCCTCTCCTTCGAGAACATTTGCATGTGTATGTCTAGGTAAGGGGCTATCTGTGCGTGATGTGCTGAGCTGCACTGTGAGTTCATCCCTGAGTTTAGTGCAGTCCCACATATTTATATTTATGTTTGTGATGTCATGGTGGTGACGGTGATGATGTGAGCACATCTATGTACAGTACACGTGAGCCAATTAGTGCTATTCCAATTCAGATATAATTAGTAACCAAACCTTTCTCCTCACAGTAGCATGCACTGATGTGTGCTGGGCTTGCCAGCAATTGGGAAGGGTCAAACCATTCTCCATGCAAATTCCATGTGTTTTCAATTAGTTTCACATCTGTGTTTGCAAGTGTGGTACTTTAATTATGTAGGTGAGGAAAATGTCTGAGTCCCAATTATTAATCAAGGTACAATCCTTCAGTATGTGCTGTCGAGTCTTCATCAAGAAGTGCTGTTAAACATGACATCAATCCCAATAGTTTGACTAATTCCTTTTTCATTATTAGAGCAGATTTACAACTTGGAGTCAGGGTGTTGGATTTTTTTCCCACTAGAAAATTCATCTGTATCCTAGAATCAGCTTGTAGCTCAATGTAAATTCAGTGTAGAATTTAGTCAGTTATTAAGTGGATTTAAGTGGCTGAACCCTGGTGTAATCTGACCAGCAATGCATGAAGGAAAGAGTTGGAGGTGTAAAAAATGTCAAATAGCTTTCTCAGATGCATTAAACTATTAATAAAGATAAAACGATCTTTATGTTTGGGGTTTAGAACATCTCTTTTATGATAGCAAGAAGCCACTTTGATTCACGACTCGTTGGTTTCAAGGTCTGGTGTCATTATTCAGAAGGTGTCAGGAAGAAACGGAGACGCGCTCCTCAGCAGGGGGAGAGGTGAATAGAGAGACTGGGAGTTTAGGACTGCTCTGGGGCAGCTGGGCTGGGCAGGGAAATGTGACAGCAAAGGAATGAATACAAAAGGCAGCTGATGATCATGCCTACATCACTCGGAGCCCTCTGCAGAGGCGTTTCCCCTTGGTCCTGAGACGTGTTTTTCTGTGGCTGCTTTCTGTGAGATATGTTTTTCTATTCTGGGGTGGCCATGGGCTCTCCACAGAGGGGCTGGGTGCCATGTGCATTCGCCAGCCCCACCAGCTCCACCACCTTGGACTTCCTTGCCATGTACCGAGCCAGGGTGACCTCTGCGGACCATATCACGCCAACTCTGGCCCTCTGGCTTCTGGTTGGAGGCATGTAGCTCTGGTGGGAAACTGGAGTGAAAAAGAACAATGAGAGGTCAAAGGGCTTGTCCCCCACTTCTTCCCCTCTCCCTCAATTCTAGCAGTGGTTACTTCTAAAGTTACATCTTCTTACAGCCCCTCCTACAAAGCTGCCAGTCCTCCTCAGGATAGTGGCTACGGTCCTTGCCCCTTGCCCTCAGGCTGAGTGTGTTAGCTGCTTTCCACTGACGCCACCCCATTCGGCGCTGGCTTTGAGCTCCGCTCACATCTGTACATGTAGACTCACCATTAAACTCTTCTCAGCCAAACTTTTTACTTTCTTTTTTTTTTTTGTCTTTTTGAGACTGGGTCTTGCTATGCAATTCAGACTGTCCTTGAACTCACTTTGTAGTCCAGCTGACCTCGAACTCGCAACAATCCTCCTGCCCCAGCCTCCCGAGTGCTGGGATTACAGGCATGCACCACCACTCCCAGCTTTCAGCTAAACTTTTTGAAGAGACTGATCTTTTTATCTGGGGACCTTCACTGATTCAGAGGAGGTTTCCCCATGAAAAGCAGAGCCTGATCTTTGCAGACCTGCATATGTAAGTCAGAGGTGGGAAGAGCCAGCAGAATGAGGAAATAGGGAGCCGGGAGATAGGCGTCTTGGCACAATGAACTTGTTACACGAGGAGCACTGGTTTGTGGCTGTGTCCTTGGAGGCCCCTCAGGCACATCACTACTTGTGCTTAACTCAGTTCTTCCAACAAATATTGGCTAGACAGCTTCCAGGAGCCAGATTCTGTGTGAAGCAGGACCTGAACTCACAGAATTTATAGTTTTGTAGGGGGTACAAAGCAACAGCCAGTTTGCTTCCATGAGGTAACAGCTGTTGTGGGGAGGTGAGGTGCACATGGGAGAAGCACTAGGTGGCAGGCTGGGGGTGAAATGTTTGCTGGGGGAAGAAACACCCACGCTGAGAACCCAGCAGCTGAGGAGGAGATGTCTGAGGAAAGGGTTTGGGGAAGGGGTATAGGGACATGGGGGCTCCTGGCAGAAGAAAAAACGTGTGCAAAATCCCAGAGGTGAGAAGCACTGGGACATTTGAGAGCTGCCAGGAGCTCGTGTAAACAGAGGCTGGTGGCCAAAGCGACTCCTGGACAGTGGGCAGTGCTACATCTGGGGCCCTCCCCTCCTCCTGACACAAGTCCTACAGTGAGATTCTGTCTTTAATCTGGGCCAGGTTTGTATTTGCATAAGAGCCCTTGGTCTACACTGCAGAAGAGAAGTGAGCTGCAGGCAGGTGGCTCCATCAGAGGAACCACGGTTTGCTAGCTGGCTTTTGTAGGAGAACGAGGAGAGGTGAGCTCACATGATCTCATCAGAATCTTCAGTTTCCAGATGTGGACATTAGACCAAGACAGAGTCAGATGTTGCTCAGGTCATTCAGGGAGACTTAGCTCGGGGTTGAGGCTGCCAAAATCAAAGAATGAGGGCAAGCCAGGGTCTGTCTAGAAACGACCTCCTCCCGGGAGGGGGACACATCCAGAGGTGGTGCCAGAGGAGGCTCTGCGGCCCTGGCCACTGACAGGTGTCCTGGCTGGGGTGGTGGCATTTAGATCTGAAGGGCTGAACCTTAGCAGACTCCAGACCCTCAGCTGGTTGCAACCTGGGCACCTCCACCCAGAGCCCAGACTCGGCATAGGTGACTGGTGCTTCCCACCTAAATCATGTGAATGTTAAGTTAATCAAAGCCTTGCTTGGGAAGGGATGGGGCTGGGAAGGTGGCCCTAACGAGCTGCGCGTCACTCCCTCCACTCCTTGTGTCTTGTGCTGTCCCATTTGTCTGACTGTAATCTACATTTCAAATGATTACATGGGAAGCTGAAGTGGTAGTGACAAGGATAAACGAAGCTTGTTAAACTAATAGCTGCACTAATGCCCAAATATGTGAACTTCCCGACGCAGGCCGCATCCCAGCCTGGCGGAGCTGTCAGCCCGGCTCCCCCGGGCTCCGCCGCCAGCCGTGGCCACATGATGAATGGCCCTGTCGACCAAACTCATCCGGGGCCCAATTAAACAGGCAGAAATGAACTGGAGCCGTCAGGCAGCCAGGGAGGGGGGAGGTGGGAGTGGGGGAAGGCCGAGCCAGACACGGAGAGAGGCTAGCGTGGGGGAGGGGAGCCAACCAGATACAGCTGGGGCGAGGCAGGCGGGGCAGGCCCGGAGCTAAGGGGTGGGAGAGATGCAGCAGCCAGATAGCAGGGAGCGAGAAGAGATCTGAGAAAGAGAAGGGATGTCAGGGCAGAAGGGGAGGAGAGAGACACACCAAGATAGATAGCGACAGGGAAACCAAGGGACTGCAAGGGCAGAAGCAGACCTCCACCAACTTGCAGGAGCACACAGAGGTGAAGAGACAGAGACACACTCAGAGACAGAGACTGAAGCCCTCAGAGACAGCAGAAGACAGGCCCCAGGACACACAGTCCTGCTGGGAGGGTAGAGTCTCAGACAGAGGCAGAGGGTTGAGGGCGGGCAAGGGTAGGGTGGAGGATGGAAAAGAAGCGAGGACAAGAAGAGAAAACGCATCCCCTGGCAAGTCACGGCAGCTCGCGGCGGCGGGAAGTCGTTCTGTCAGAAAATGGTCATTTAATGGTTTGCCGAGCCAGCGACAGATATGTCATGTGAGGCGGCTCAGCGGCAGTCCCAGGGCATTTCATTTATTAATTACCAGCTTCCAGCGGCTCCCTCCACCCCTGCCTCGCTCTCATCATCAGCTCAGGTCTCTAGCTGAAGCGGCCCCTCCCAAGTTCCTCGGCCCCTTTTCCAGAGAAAGTGCCCGAGGCCAAGGCCAGCGAGGGGACAACCCCTGCCAGGATCCCAACTTGCCCAGGGGCCAGCCTCTGTCCCTGCCCCACCCCGCTGGCAATGACCTCCAGGACAAAGGGTGGGAACTCAGTCCCTCCCCACCCATGTTCTTTCCTTGTCTTCAATGTATATTGCTGTAATTTACAAGTATAATCATGTATTGTGTGTGTCATAATTTTGTGCCTATTTAATCTTCTGTAAACCCAATTTTACAATGTACCAATCCAGTCTTTTCCCTCTCAGTAGTTCCCAAGCCTTTTAAAGGGCCTGGATTCAAATTTCTTTTCATTCACACCCATGAAGCTAATGTCTGCATCTATGCAGAAGAAAGGCTAATATTGCTTCCAGGTGATCCTTTCCTGTGAGAAATGCTTCACTGGGCATGTTCAGCAAACCAAGAATGTACATCGCAAGCATGTCTGTGGCAAACGCTGCCCACTGGGGCTGGTAAGGGGAGCTGACACTTTCCTAGCCAACTCCTTCCTTTCCTCTCAGGTGCCACTCACCTAACCTGAGCTGTCACAGAGGAAGAGAAACTGCAAGGGCATCTTCCCATCCCAAGAGTCAGTGGCTCTTTTAGGCTGCCAAGGCTTCCAGTTACCTCTACAGGCTCTATTGACCCCTGAGAATCTCACGAGCAAGAGTCCTCTCAAACGAATTTCAGAAAATAAGTGAGATCCCTGTTTTGTACAAAGCTTGCAGGGTGGCACCAGGTGAGTTGAGCAAACTTTCTCAGAGGCCCAGGGAGGTAAGGTATGGCTGAAGTCTCCATGGGGTAGACATGAATCTGGGGGCTTATTCAGATACCCCATGTCTGCTGTTATCCCTGAAATTCCCAAATAGCTCCATAAGCATCGCACACGCCCTAGGAGTCCAAATCAACTTGTTTTCAAAGCCTCCCTGGATTCCTCATCCCAGCCAATGATACCTGGCTCCAACTTACATGATACCACACCCCTATGGGTCACCCCACCTTGCTCAGACAAGCTTTCAGTCTTCCCGCCTGCCTGTTCCCCCACCAACTCCCCAGGTTAGATATCCTGGGGACAGTGTCCATCATTTCCCCTATGTACACACATCACTCTCCTAGCAGGGCTCCCAGGCTCCAGCCCTTCTTCCACATCACGGCCAGAGCCCATCCAAAGGGCAGTTTCTCCCTTACCGGGCTCCTTCAGAGGAACAGAATTCACATTCTTTATCCTTGGAGTTCCTGCCTAATTTTTTTTCCTGTTCCTGTCATGTGGTCAACACTCCAGCCATACGGATCTTTCAGTTCCTGGAACCTCTTGACTTCTTCCTAACTTTTCCCTCCTCCCTTCTCTGTCTTCTTATCTCACTTTGAGGCTTTTGCACAGGGTATCCCCCTGGCTAGGACAGTCTTTTTTGTTTTTTACTAATGGGGAGTTGTCACAGGCAAACAGGACTCTTGAGAAGCCTGAGGCTGGAATAAGCTCATGTCATGGGCGGTGTTTGGCAGCAGTGGTGAAGGAGCATGCTCCTGGGGCCAGGGAGAAGTCTACAGCATAGAATGGGAGTCTTCCTCAGGAGCTTCTCAGGACCTTCCAACCCAGCATCTGTGTGACTCCACATCAGCTTCTTAGAAATCACAGCTGGGCAAGGTCCTCTTTGTGGGCTTCTGCCAGTGCGGTTTGGGTCAGGAGCTTCAGGAACACTAAACTGTAGTTCACTCCTCATCTCGATTCAAGTCATGTGTTCCAAATGCTTTAAGTCTTCAGAGAGAAGCTAGTGGCTAGAAATCACCTGTTGCCTGAGGGCCAGTATTTGTGGGGACAACAGATCTCTTCTGCAAGGTAGTTTAACCAAGAAAAAGCTGGCATGACAAGGCCATAGTCTGTGAGACCTACCATCAGACATCACTGTAAAGATGGGTAAGCTGAGGGTCAGACAGAGAAAAGGACTTGTCCAAGATTACAAAGTGAGCCAGAGGCAGGGCCAAAGCCAAAGCCCAGGTCACGTTCCTACTGGGTCTCCTCCTCCAACATAACAGAACCATTACTGCAGGAACCACTAGACCCTTGCTGAAAGCAGAATTCATTTTATTATATTGAAATGTTCGATCATGCCCGTTTTCGGAAGCTCATTAAAGTATATTCACAAAATGTACATAAACTATTAAGTTTTTCCTTCTCCTTCCCTCCTCCTCCCTCTTTCTTCTTCTCTCTCTTCTTCTTCTTCACTTTGGGTACAGGGCTCGTACATTTATCTTCTGTCACCGAGAATGAAGGCTCCAGCTTCAGGACGTTGTATCTTCTCCTGACTTGCCTGCACTGTCTCCTCAAGGTCTTGGGCCAGAGGAAAGCTGACCACTGGAACCCTCTGTGGGCTCTGGGGTGGCCAGAGACTCTGGGATCTTTCGGGTTATACACAAGGCTGTCTCTAGAGGGGATGAAGGGGGCTTTCTCACCCAAGCACCCCAACCACATCACACTCCTGTTCCCAAACCTTCAGGGCCTTCTACTGCCAATAGAGAAAATCACAGTTAATTCTTTAGCCTGGCATTCGGGCCTCTCCACAGTCTGCCCTAGTTTTCTCATCCTCTCTTTCTTTTCTCTGGGTTCTTGCTTGTGTGGTTCCTCCTCTTCTTTCTGGAATACCCACCTGTGAAAGTCTTTCCTGTTTTTCTAGGTTTGCCCAAGCCTGTCTGGGTCCCGTCCAAGGCTTATGCAGTTTCCTAGTAACAGCGTGACTGTCCTTGGACCATGTTCTTTTGTGGCCCATCATATAATGTGATTTGTGTTAAGTACATTGTTTCCTCTGTCCGACTTTGTTCTCCTTCCCCAACCCATCACACCCTAGACTAGGTAGTTCCGAGTTCCTCCTTTAAGTCTCAACCTAACAGTCACTCGCTCAGAGAAGCCTTCCTTTCTGCCTTTGTCTGACAAAGTCTGTTGCCTTTGTGTTTGTTCACAATGCCTAAAGCAGTTCTTTAACAGTTCTTATCACTATATAATAAAAGATTTAAATAATTAATGCTTTATCTCTCTATTACAACATATGCTGCCTGAGGGCTGAGACCTTTCGTAGCTAGAACGGTACCTGGAATGCTTCCAGTCAATACGAGTGGAATTGCTATTGGCAGAGTCAATGGCTGAATGGATAGTTACACACGAATAAGTGAGTAAATGAATGAATAGATGTCTCCCCTCACCCTTTACCAACTAGGAACTTGCTGGGGCCAGGGACCATGTGCGTGATCTTTATATTCTCCATTGTTCCCAGTACATACCGCAGTAAGTGGTCAGTGAACATGAGTTTAACTATCAGCAGGTGCATAATTTATGGGAGTTCCTGGGCCCTATTCAGGGCTATCACATGAGCCAGGAACCTAGGGCTCCAATCCAAATTGGCCCAAGAGCCAAAATATTTTAACAGCCACAGAAAACATTTCCTAATCCAGACGTATTAGGATTGCAGAAATGACTGAAACAAGCTTCTTTCCCTCGGGGAGCACACGGTACACTTCTCCTGAGCGAGTTGTTCTGACCCATCACCTCTCCAATGGGCTATGACATTGTTCTCAAATTTTATTGCTATAAGATGGGTTTTTCAACTCCTTCGTAAACAGCATTACACAAGCTCCATGCACACGCATGCAAATCCAGAGTGGACAATAACCCCAGGCATGCTGGAGTGTTTGATGGAGTGGCTGCAGGAAAGCAAGCCAGGAGCCAGCTTTAAAAAACAATATTTATTTATTACAATTGGCAGAGCAATGGAGAAAATTGCCACTTAGATAGGATTTTACATTTTGCAAAGCGTTTTTTAATCAGCACGATTTCTCCCAACTTGTCTTGAGGACAAGTTGTTCTTGTCATCTCCATTTGCGGGAAAAAGAAGGTAGCGGGAGAAGAGAAGTGTCATATTTTTAATTATGCAGAGCACAGGCTGAAGGGAGAACTCTGGTTTAGTTGAATGCAGGCTTTTTAAAGTGTTTATTATGTGCTGGCCCTGGGGATCTGTTTCTACATAAGGCCTGCATGAGGTTCTGGGCTCTGACTCACTACTGGTTTCTCTAGCAGTATATTTTCTGTGTCTCACCCAGAGAAGAAAATTATATATTATCTGACATTGCTTCCACTTATCATTTTGCTTGACCATCTTTCTTTTGAAGCATCATGCACGTTTTATTAGGATGGGCCAAGTGCTGCTGCTACAACAAATAATCTCAAAATTTCAGTATCTGCAAATGATAAAATTTTATTTCTACCTCAAGCCATAGGTTCACTGTGGGTCAGTGTGGGCTCTGCTAATTGTAGATACTCAGAGATTCAGGCAGATGAATTTATCTCAACATCAATGACTAACATGCTAAACAAAAAGGGGAGTTCAGGAAACTCTTGCATTATACATAGTCTAATGCCCTGGTATAGAAATGACGCATATTATTTCCATACTTATTTCTTGGCCAAAAACAGGCACAATGCCCCATCCACTTTAAGGCATCCAAGAAGTACAGTGTTTCTGCCCAGAAGATGTAGAGGCTAATAGTACTAGTAACAACTATACAAGTTAAATCAAGGAAGTAAATTAAAGCCACATTCTTTTCACTTTTTTACAGTCTAGAAAAATACCTCTATGTATGTAAAGAGACTTTGCAACCTATGAGAGAGAAAGAGAGAGGGAGAGAGAAAATGAAAAGAAAGGAAAGAAAAACAAAAAAGAAAAGAAAGAAAAATGACCTGAGACTTTTGTAAAAACTTTTACCGAAATCAACATACATTAAAAAGGAAAAACCTAGCTAGTGCAATATGACAAGAAAAATAGAAGGCATACAGATTGTAAAAGAACAACAAAAATTATCTCTATTTGTAGCTGACATGACTATATTCATAAGAGTACCTAAAAAAATCTACTAAAATATAATAACATAAGCATGCTGAAACTAAAAATTAATTTAGAATGTCAATATATAAGATCAGTATAAGAATCAGCTGCATGTATCTATTTTAGGAGTGAATGAGTAGCAAATAATGTTAAAAATAAATGATATTTATAGCAGATTTGGAAACATTAAATACTGAAGAATAAACTTAATAAAAGATGTGTAAGCCTTCAACACTGAAATTATAAAAATAGTACTGAAAGGAATTTAAAAGATCTAACTATATTAAGTAAAGGTTTAGTTCTTCCCTCCTCTTTGCGTTCTGCCAGCCACGTGTGAGCAGCTTTCCTCTGCTTCCCCATTCCTTCCTGCCTAGGGGCCAGCTAACTATGAGCTGGCTTCAAACATGAGCCAACGGGAACCTCTCCTTCTTTAAATTGCAGGTGTTGGGAATTAGGTCTCAGCAATAAGGAAAATGGCTAAGACAAAAATCTTTGCTACAGAGTATTGAAGCTCAGCGTCACAGCACATGTAGACTGGTTGAAGGAAGTGGAGGTGTTTAGTTCAATCACAATAAACTCTGACCCAAGAGTTAATGACAACTTCCTAAACCTCACAGGGCAAACTTCAGAGTTCCTCTGGGTAGCTCTGTATGACAGAGTTAAGATCAGTGGAAAGAAGACACACGGTGTTAGGTTCTAGTTCCCTGAGAGGAAAAATGTTCTCCTGTGCACAGCATCCCTTCCTCAGAGATCCCTGAAAGTCTGGTGAAGGAGATACGAATGATACTCTCCCCTTCCACAGACAAGAAGACTGAGGCTAGGGAGATCATGTGACTTGCCACATACCAGTGACAGAGCAGTCTAAGAGCCTCATGTTCTTCCTGTTCCCTCAGCCTGTCGCCATTTGAATGGTATCTGGGAGGCAGTAAGTGTGGAGACATGAGTCACACAGGCCTGGGTTATCATCTCCATCATTAATAAGCTGGGGGACTTTGGGTCAGAGAAACTTTCTGGGCTTTAGTTTTCTCATCTGCAAAATGGGAATGATAATAGTAACAGTAGCTGTGTCTTAAGACTGATTTGAACACTAATGACATAATGCCTGTAAAACAGCAAAGCATCCGGTACAGAGTAAGTGCTCAGGAAATAGCAGTTGCTGTAGTTTGCCCTGGAGATCCAACTGTGGCCTAGTACCCAGGACCAATGACCTTAACACCACCTGAGGTCACAACCTACAAGACAGAAAGCATCTGGGTCCTGTGCAATATTTGTGACACAGAGGAGGGCAGGAGACCTAATTAAAATTACTACTCTGTTTGCACTACCAAATGTCAGAGTTGTTTTTTTTTTCCTACAGAGCAAAGATTTTTCTTATCAAAAGTCTATTCACTAAAATGCTAATGATCGTCAGTGATTAGAAACTGCTGCTCAAATTTTGAAAGTTCCCAATGGGCCTCTCAGACATGGCTTGTAACTTGTCAGTTGAAGAAATGTTCCCAACAAATCAAACTTTGCTGTATATGATAAAAAAAAAAAAAAAAAAGATTTCATTTCCTTAACGCTTCACTGTGCGGGTCCAGGAGGGACTTTCAAGTTAAGTGACAGAGACCACATTATTAGTTGTGGAGTTTGTTCTAACAGAATATCTGAGAGGCAAGTTATTATCTGGCCCCAAAACTGCTCGCAAAAGCCTGTCAAGCTTACCTTAATATCAATGAGCAATTAGTTTGCCAAAAACAGTGAGCAATTTGCTTTTATTATGTTCCTTTTGTCTTTCCTCTTCATTTTCTTCTTCCTCTGTCACTTTTCTCCAGGGGAAGCATGTACAAGTCCCTGTCTCTCAATCTGCACCCCCCAAGGACTGTAAGGACCCTGGGGTCTCCTGAGTCAGGCCCACCCAGCCCTGGCAGAACCATCCGGACCATGATGTGTTGGGTCAACTGCCCTCCTTCTGTGGGTACCTTGTCTTCATGGTACCTCGTGTGCTGCTCACTTGGCCTCTAGGCTCTGGGGAGCTCCAGGATATATGTGACTATCCTGTGGCAAAACAGCTGCTTTGGAGCAATTAAAGGTTTGCTATCCTAAGAGTAAAAATGTTCTCCTCAGCATGCTGCCCCTCCCTCAGACACCACCAACAATAGGCCAGCCCAGCTGGAAGTCAGAAGGACATGGTGCAGAGTAGTGTTCAGAACACAGACTACACTCAGACAAACCTGGGTTTAGCCTCAGCTCCAGTTCTTTGTTCATTCACTCAAGAAATATTGTCGCCGGGCATGGTGGACACACTTGTAATCCCAGCACTAGGGAGACCGAGGCAGGAGGATCACTGTGAATTTGAGGCCAGCCTGGCCAGCCTAACTACAGATGAGTTAAAGGCCAGCCTGAGGCACATAGCGGGAGCCTGGCTCAGAAAGGAAGAAGAAGGGGGGGAGGAGGAGGAGGAGGAGGAGGAGGAGGAGGAGGAGAAGTAGAGGAGGAGGGAGAAGAGGAAGAAGAGGAAAGGGAGGAGGAGGAGGAGAAGGAGGAGAAATATTATTGAGCACCTATTATGGGCCAGCAACTGTGCTTAGAAGATGTCAGCAAAACAAGTGTTGTCCTTGCGCTCCTGAAACTTACAATTTAAATGAACTGATGGTGATTAATTAAGCAAATAGATAAATAAATGACCTAATTACAGACTCAGATTAATGTTTCAGAGGAAATAAACAGAGGTAAGAGCAGTGGATCTTAAGGCATGATCCCTAGGCCAACAGCACAAATACCACCTGGGAGCATGTTAGAAATGCCATATTATCAATATAAAAAGAAAGGAATGAAAATTCCTAGGCCTACCCCAGGCCTCCTGCATCAGAAAGTCTGGAGTGAGGCCCAGCGACCTGTGCTTTTACAAGCCCTTGGGCAGCTCTGGCTTATGTCCAGGTTTGAGGCCCTGGACTCTCACCTGCTGAATGGGGAGGAGCTGCTTGACTGCACTGCCCACCCTCAGTGGGGCTTCGGCAGAGAGGGACATCTGTGTGAGGAGCTAAGGAAAAGCAGCCCTGCCTGTGTGGGCCTGGGCCCTGGTTCCTTCCTCAGCTGTGAATTGGGGGATGACAATAGTTCTCCTAACATAAATTCATGATGAGCACTCAGTGAGCACAGGGCTGAACATAGATTTTGTCAAAATGTAAGCCCCCTGTTAATAATTACTCTGATCAGTTAAACCATGCTGCCACTAGGTCTCCCCCTTAAATCCCCAATACTAAGAAGATGGCAAAAAAGCTTTTGAGAAGTCCTTGTGACAGCCTGAAGCTTGGCCTCCAGGGTCTACACTGTAGTGTTCTGGTGATCAGGGTTACAGACAGGAGCAAAGAAGTTTCCAGAGGTCTCATTCCAGGAAATAGCTCGGCTGCTTCCACCAGCCCCCTATGATATCTGTCTATTTGCAAAGAAAGTACCAGTGCTTCTGTGTATTTTTAAAGCAGCACAGATCCCAGTAGACTATCACAACAAGATGACTTGGACACTTCCCTCTCAGAGCAAGAGGCTGCATTAACAGTGAAAGAGGTGTCTTTCAGCTGGCCCATCTACAGCCACACCACAAACTTGCCTGGGAGCCTGCCAGGTGCACCATCGCTGACCTCCAAGGGCCTTGCGACCTGGTTAGGAGACAGAAAACACAGTAGCAGCTGCTCAGAACACAAGGTTGGAAATGCTATGAGGGAGATGTCAGGCATTCAGGGGACAGGGAGATTGATTCCTGCTGGGGGCCTGGGGACACCTGCCTGGGTATACCTTCCCTTGGGGACATCCATCATTTCTTGCAGGAGCTTCCAAGTCTAAAGAGCTTATTATTCCCTCCTGTACCACATTGCTCTTGGGACTGTAAATCAAAATTTCCAGTTCATAGAAATCCTCAGTTCTCGAACAGAGGAGAGAAAGACTCCAACTTGCCAGAACTTTGGAAGAGGGAGGTATTAAGAGCAGCCTCTGCTGTGTTCGAGAACCAGGAGCTCCCTAGAAAATAGCTAGATCAATTTTCCCACTACAGAGATGAGGCAAGGAAGCCAGGCAGGGAGTGATGACGCCGAGGCTTTAGTTGGGGTCAGGAGCCCCCCGATTCTGAGAGCCTGGCCCTGTGGCCGCTGGTGGAGGGAAGATCTGGGGAGAGGGAGGTTTGTCTGTGATCAGGAGCTCCAGGGACCTCTTTGCTGGGTATTTCTGCTATCATAGACTAATATCCATTTTCTTGTCCCTGTCTCCAGCGCCTAAGACCACTCACCAAAAACTGTCACCTGCAGCAGGAGTCAGACAAAAGCCCAAAAGCTCAGGTGGGGGCTAAGTGTCTCCCACACCATTATTCCTGTGTTTACCCTGTTTTGTCATCAATTCCTTATTCCCTGCCCTGGGCTTCAGTACCTAAGGGTCTGGGCCCCTTAGGCAGAAATGCTAGTTTCTGTTTTGACCTGCGTCCACCCTGTCTCCTCCCTCCAGAACCTAGCACTGACTCATGTTCTTGGCAGGTCTCTCTTGCTTGTAGCTCCTGCTTGTACCACAGGTTCTTGGCTCTCACCTGACTCTTCTGGCCCCACGTGTGATGTCCCAGCTTCCTGTCCTGCTAAGGCTTTTATCCAAGAAGGATAAAACTCTACTCAGCATCAGCAGAAGTGACCAGCACTTTCAAAGTCAAGTAAATTAATAAAACTAGAAGAGAGAAACAAAGTTGTAGGTTTGACAAATGAAAATTATACTACTTAGAATCAATGAAGTGAACTAAGGTTAATTGATCATCCAGGTAATAGCAGTCACTGGCATCATAATCATGTGTCAGAATAGTTTTGCTGTGAGTTTAATTTGATGATGCACTGAGCTCTACTAAGTACCCTGGGCCTTCACATTTGCCGTGGAACTCTGTCATCTGTTCCCAATTTCCAGTAGGAGAGGACACATGAGTGTAAAAATGTTTTGCCATAGTCAGATGTTAATGGTAGTTGTCGTGTTTATAAAATCAGTATGTTAAAAGATAGCAGAAGCCATTTAAGCCCACGCAAGCCCTAGAAAAGACTCTCACCTCCACCTTCCTGGGTGTGATCACCCAGCTCACTCTTGAGGATTTCTGACAATGGGGCACTCACTACCTACAAGTAAATCTGTTTGATCTTTGAGCAATACCAGCTGGAGGGAAAGTTCTTTCTTGAGTTAAAATTGCCTGTTTGTGGCTTGCACTATAGGTGCTGGTCTATTAATTTAGTGGGTAGAGAAAAGTCTTCCTGTCATCATCTCCCCTCTTTCCAGGAAAGTCCCCTGTTATTTTAAGACACTGAGTTTGTTAGACCCCAAGAGGCAGTGGAGTATAGTGGTTAAGAACCCAACTACTTGGGCTGAAATCCTATTTCAACTTTTCTGATGCTGAGAGAGTTATGAAATCTGTTTATACCTCAGTTGCTGTAACTGCGAAATGGGGATGATTGTATCTATCTTGTAGGGTTCTTGAGAGGATTCATGAATCAGTATACCGAAGGCCCTAGAACATTGTACATTCTGTTAATATGATAGCTGCCACTATTAGTCTGACAGACTGGAAATTCTTCATTTAGTCACTTTTTGCCCTTCTCAAATCTATCTGACTTCTGAGTCACTTGGACGTGTACTGAAGTGAAATGTCTTAAATAAAGATTAGGCACATGTGCAGAAAACTATTCTAATTACTCAGCTCACACAGACATTCCTATCTTTGGAGACTCACAAATTCTTCGTTCTCAATTCCCCCCAGGGGTTGCGCTTCATGGTGATGAATGGGAACTGATACTTGGAATAGAAATGCCATTTCCATGGGGCTGCAGCAGCAGGAGAGGCGTTTGCTGATGTTTGAAATGCGATCTTGAAGAGAAGGCCTGAAGCTGCCTCTGAGAACCCCCCCAGCTCAGCCCAGACTCTCAGCGGACAGGAAGCCAGTCACTGGCAGGAGTTTCAAGAGCACAGGGGATGGATTCTGGGTCACATGCAGAGCAGCAGCTCCTGCTACAGCTGTTCCAGGCACAGCAGCGTGTTCTGAGCCAGTCAACCGTGCTGCCTAAGAAACCCTGAAAGTAACAAATGCCTTTCCTTGCTCCCGTGGTTGCCCACACCTTCTCTTGCTTTGAGCTGTCATTGTTTGAGTGACTCTATACCTCTAGATTATTGCATATATTATCTCATTAGACTTACAGTGCCCACGTGAGGTTGGTAGGTTTAGTCCCGTTTTACAGACAGAGCAATTGAGACTTGAGCCTCATTTGGATTGTTGAACACTATTTTAGTTCTCACTCTCCCAAACACTGTGGAGACAGGTACAGTCAGACTAGTTTGGGCCAATACAGTTCTAGAAATAAGGTGGATCACTTTAATAGCCAGTCAGTGAGTCACCCTGCCCTATTCACATCACTTTGGTTATTACAGAAGTAATAATGAAAAGGAACTTCCACAAACCTGGCTTCTGGAATTACTCCTATGAATAAGCAAACCCTTAAAGAACATGTAGCAGCAGATCAAACTCTTGCATTTTAAGCCACTTATATTTTAGAGCAGTTTGCTACTGCAGTGTAACCCAGACTATCTTGACTAATAGTAAGTTTTTTTTTTGTATCAGAAATTGAACTCAGGACCTTGCACTTGCCAGGCAGGTGCTGTGCCACTGAGCCATCTTCCCAGCTATCTTGACTGATATAGAAATGTTAAATAAGACTTAAGGTTGTGCAGTTGGAGTGTGAGGCCTGATTGGTCTTACTTCAGAATTGGGACTCTCATCACTACTTTTTACACTGCATCTCTTCCTCCTCTCTTTTTAGTTCTCTGCCCCAAGGCCTCACACACACACACACACACACACACACACACACACACAACTCAGCTCCAAGGCTAAAATGGCAGCACATTCCTTTCCTCAGCAGGAGGTACTTGCCTGCCCCCTGGCAATGCCCTTGGAAAGCATTTCTGCGGGAGCAGCCTACACCTTCCTCTCTAAGGCGGGGAAGGAAGTCACTAGAATTGCCTTTCATACGCTTCTATTTCCTTTGCCTGTTGCTCTTCCTCCTATCCTGGGGACTTTTCTGCTAAAACTCCACAAACTCTTCGGGTCCTCTTACTCTATTAAGCCAGTGCTTGCCCCCCAGGTGCTGAAGAAAGGGTGTCACCAGCTCCAGCTTCCTTTTCAGTTATTAGTCCTGTCTTGCCTCTGCATGTGACCTTGCACTGCCCATCACACATGAGAAAACTTGTATTACCCAGACCTCCAGAACACACAGGAACCACCCCACAGCCTTCCCGTCTTCTTAGCCAATCACACACACGCATTAGTGGCTCCCTCCCTTCATTCCCACCTCCAGCACCACCCCCTTCGCTGCATGTGCCACTCTGCACCATCCTTGTCTGTGTAGGCTCTACCCTCCCCACGATTGGGGCACTCAGGACAGGGACTACATCTGATTTCTTTCTTTGCCCCCAGAGACCCCACAAGGCCTGATTCAGAGTGACAGCCTCTGGTACTGCAGCATAATATGCTAAGCCCTGGCTGCCCAAAACCTGAGATTCCACAGTGGACGAAATAGAGTATTTTACAAGCACCTCTCCATTTCCTTTGAACTACATCCAGCCGCAACAAACAAAAACAAACGAGATGTGTTCTTTTCTCTGAACCCCAGACTGGTTGTCCCCTGACGCTGTGCTTTCAAACATCATCTGCTTTCCCACTCCATAGTCTATCTATCATCTTTGCCAGAACCTGTCCCCAAGGAGCTGTGGCACAAGAACAGTCAACATTTAACACCATCAGAGCTGGTTCCATCACAGGGTGGGGGGCTGTGATCAGCTTGTCTTCTTGAAGGAGCACAGACGCCTACGGGTGAGGTTTTCTCACGAGACCAGCTTCTCCTTCTCCCTTTTCCATTTTCCTTTTGTCAAAGGGGGAGGACAGAACAAGTGAAAACCCTGGCCTCATATGAGTGCTCGCTTCTCCCTCCATGGCCATTCCTCCTGATTCTGACAGGTTTGGGCTGCATGTAAGTGTTCTCATCTACCCACCCCACCACCCTGCAGTCTAGAGCCAGGGATGAGGAACACAGGTCCTTCATGCTTCTTCGTGTCATCAGTAGCCACTGTTGAACATCAAGATTCGGTTCATAAAAACACAACTCGTGTATTAGGCTGGGAAAACCCCAGCCTAAAGAATTCCAGGTGAAATTCTGGTGGACCAGCACATTTTCCTTCCAGTGGGAGAAAAAGAAAACAAATTATTACAAATAGATAAAGTCCTTTCCAATGGCATCTACGTTTAGAATCCACTTTCCTCAAGTCTCTGCCTTCTGGTTTCAAGAACCATGTGTATGGGTTTGTTGTAGGTTGCAAGGAGAACAATATAATACAGAGCACATATTTTATAAGATTATAATAGTTACTCAAAAAATCATGTACAAAAAGAGAGGGCAGGAAATCTGTCCACATACTAAAGAACAGAGAACCCAGCTGAGGGCCTGGATCCCATTGTAATGTCCTATGTGAGTCCAGCTGTAGACCTAGAGCCCACAACAATGCCTCCCGAGAATCCAACTGGAGGTCTAGAGCCCATGACAATGTCCAGTGCAGGCCTATTTCACAGCTCTGCGCTGGGAAAGCCCAAAGGTGGTGGAAGCTACAAAGTCTGTGTCAGTGGAATGAAGGATCTGTGCCAGCAGACTGCAGGATCTGCGCTGGAGCCAGGAAGTGATGCTCCAAGTAAGAACCAGAGCTCCCCCGAAAAGCACCACAGCCATCCTCAGCAACAGTGAGGTCCAAGCTCCTCCAGTGATGAGCAAAACCAAGTTCCCATCAGGAAAGCCAACACAACAAGCTTCTCCAAGAGACTAAGTAGTGCACCATCTTCCCCCCTGGAGCCAGGAAGCGATGCTCAAAGTAAGGACTGGAGGGACCCCAAAATGAACCATAGCCATTCTCAGTGACAGTAAGGTCCCAAGCTCCTTTGCCAAAGAGAACAGCCAAGTTCATCAGGAAAGCCAGTATGACAAAGTCCTCCAGGGAAACCAATAGCTTCTAAACTTCTTCTCCAGTTCTGCCTCTTAATGCTGCCAGCAACAATCCTCAGGTGAGCCTCCCACACCCAACACGGTGCTGTTTCAGTTCAACTGGGTGTTACAAGTTGACCACCAGTTGTCAGTGCCCCACAGGGTTCAAACAGAATGGCAAGAGTACTTGAGACTCAGTTCTAGAATTCCTCCACAGCAATGTCCATGCTGAAAGAAATATTATTTCGCCATTGACCATGGCCAGGGCATTCTCAGGAGCAACCCAGAGGTAAGAGGGAAAGGGAGAGAGAGACAGAGACAGATAGAGAGACAGAGAGAGGCAGAGATGTGGCGGGGAGGGAGAAGGAAGGAGCAAGCCTGCTAGAAAAACTCCCTTCCATCCGCTCCTGCCTTCCACGGTGGAATGGCCCCCATTCTGTATAGCTGTCACCCCCACAACACCAGACTGTGGCCACAGAAGTAGCCCCAGCAAGCTTTCATTGATCCTTTCTAACTGCCCTCAAACACATAGCCGAGACAACTTCTCAAAGCTGTGCCTCACGGGAGCCTGATGTGGGAGTACAGAGACAGAATAAAACAATTGGCGAAGCCTGTATGATCCCCAGCTCTCTACAGAAATAGCCAAGTTCAGGGGCGGTGCTCTGTGTGATGCTGAGCCAGGGCACTTGAGAGAGGGTGGCTTCCCCAAACCACCCAGGAATGGGCTGACTGATTGAGCCAAATTCATTTTTAGTCCTGAATATGAGACAAGTGCTTACAAATTGGATGAAATTGATGCAACGTCTGCAACTGAAGTTATTCAATTTTCAGTGGCCTCATTCTGAGCCTTTAGCATGCTCCTCGCAGTTTTAGAGCAAATAATATTTGTTTTTTCCCTGCACAAATATAAAAATGTTTCTGCCACTCTGAAATACTCTCTTTTGAGCGCTTGCACCAATTTCTATTCCTGGGAGTATTTGCTGAGGTGTTACTGGTGTGAACTGATGTTCCTCGAGTCCTATATGCTAGATATTTTTACATGTGTCATGTCACTTTATTCCCATGAGAACTCTCTGAAGGGTACATTGTCCTTGTTTCACCAATAGGGAAACAGACTTGGGAGGTGTCAAGGTAGCCTGTTTCCAACGCTGTGGCCTCTTATCGGTTTCCTAACCCATGAAGATTGGGCCAAGTCACAGCGTGGAGTCTCCAACTGAACCTGACAGTGACATCAGAGCCTGGCTCAGGTCCTGCAGAAAACATTTGTGAATGAATGAACCAGTGAGCAGATCTCTGCCACCTAGGGCAAGGCTCCTCTCTCCTCCCGCATGCTCCAGCACTCAGCTTCTCAGACACTGCTCTGGGAGCCCTGGACTCAAGACATCCTCTCGAGTCACATCCTTCACCCAACAGGCCACCATGTGGTCCTACCCAACTCCTGGAGAGCTCATTGTTGCATGTGCTGAATGACACAGTCCAGGTTGAACACAGTTTGCCCCCTTTAAAACTCATGCTGAAATTTGACTTCTACTGTGTCCATGTTGGGACGTGGCTTCTTTAGAGGAACAAAAATACTCCTCTCAAGGCTGTGAGTTCTTGCTGTCATGGGACTGAATTAATTACCATAAGAGCTGGTTGTTATAAAGTAAGGTGCCCCTCATGCTCTGTGTGCCCTGCATGGGCCTGCTTGCCCTCTACGTTGGTTTGGGGTGATATTTTTACAAGGGGAAGCAATATAACACAGGACACATATTTTATAAGATTATTTATAATAGTCACCCAAAGAATGATGTACAAGAGAGTGCAGGAAATCTGTCCACACAAACATAGACCAAGAATCCAGCTGAGGGCCTGGATCCTGCGATAATGTCCTGCATGCATCCAACGATGCTTCTCACGAATCCAAGTGGAAGCCCAGAGCCCATGACAACATCTGATGCAGGCCTGTTCCATGGATCTGCTCTGGGAAGGTCCAAAGGTCCGTGCTGGAATCTAGAAAGTCTATGCCAACAGGATGAAGGATCTGTTCTAGCAGGCTGAGGGATCTGCACTGGAGCCAGGAAGTGACACTCAGAAGAACCAGAGCTACCCTGAAAGGTACCACAACCATCCTCAGCAACAGTGAGGTTCTGAGCTCCTCCAGGATCAAGATGACTGAGTTCCCATCAGGGAAGCTAATGCAGCAAGCTTCTCTAGGAGACTGGCAGTGCACCATCTTCCCTCCTGGAGCCAGGAAGCAATGCTCAAAGTGAGGACCAGAGCTTCCCCACAGTGAACCAAAGCCATTCTCAGTGCCAACGAGGTCCTGAGCTCCTTGGAGAATGAAAACAGCCAAGTTCATCAGGAAAGCCAGCATGACGAGCTCCTCCAAAGCAACCAACAGCTCCTTACAGCTTCTACCAGCTCCCAACAGCATTTCTCAGTTCCCAACAGCCTCTCAGTTCCCAAAAGCCTTTCTCTGCCTTTCCAGTTCTGCCTCTTATGCTGCTGGCAAAAATTCCCAGGTGGCCTCCCACACCCAGCACCCCACTTACTCAGTTCAGCTGGGGGTTATAAGTTGACCACTAGTTATCAATCCACTACACCCTCTCACCTTCTACCAAGTTATTTTTTTTTCTTCCACCAAGTTATGATGCCCTCACCAGACATGGCATTATGCTCTTGGACTTCCCAGCCTCTAGAGCCATGAGGGTATAAACAAACTTCTTTCTAAACTACTCAGAATCAGGTATCATTTTATAGCAATATAAAAGGACTAAAACATGAGAATGACCATGAACGTGGAACTGGCATGACAGCACTCTGCAGCCCTACCAAGCATGTCTAGCCAAGCCCTTGACAAATTCTTACAGTGCTCCCTGGTGGCAAGCAAGGAAGGGTTCCCCTTTTGAGCAGAGGGACAACTAGACTCAAAAGAGAAAGGTTTGAGTCCAGGACTGGGGTCAGGCTTTCTAATGCCCAACCCAGTGCACATGCCTCTGCCCAACAACGCATATTCTTTCCTAACCACTTACCCTCGGCCCTGGTTTGTAAGTGGCCTTTTTTTTGAGTTAATAGGAAGGAGTATGTGATTGATTAGTAATGTCTGCTGTGAGTGAATGCCAGACTGACACCAGAGGTGAAGTATATTTATGGACCTCTCTCCAAAGCTTAAGCAATAAGCCTTTTTACTCTTCAAAACAAAACATTTTTGAAATTACCTCCTTCCCATCCCAACTCAATAAAATTTTCTGACCTAATGGCCAGAAGGTAGGAAATTTCACCTTAATGCTACCTGAGAAGAAAGGGTTTGATAAACAATTTAACATTGACTTCAAGATTGCAAGGGGAGTGTTTAATTTGCTCAAGAGACCCACTGTCCTCAAGAACTGCAGTCCATTAGCTTTTGTCCAACTAATGACAAGTGAGTTTTCTATATTCATTAAAGCAGACTTGGGATTTGGCTTGAGGGGCAGTGAACTGGAGACGAAATAGCACCAGACTCAGGAGGGATGTTCTTGATTGCTCATTGTACATTTTGAAAAAAGAATAAAACAGTGTTTTCTAAAATCCTTGTAAGTCAGACTTTTCCTGAGAGGTGAAGCTGTACTTTCAGTGAACACCAAGGTTTACCTGAAAGGAAGTTTTTGCTCCTTTCAAACCAGTTCATCCATTACTTCCTATGTCCTCTGACCAGGAAGTCCTGGTAGAGATTTGAGAGGGTGAGGCTTGCTCTGGAGAATTCCCAATCTAATGGGGAAACTGGGGCAAGCACTCACACCCTGCCAGTGCAAGCAGTGAAAAGCAAGTACTTGCTGGTCACTGTTACCCTGAGCACTGGCTTTCCCATCCTGGCTTGCAGAATTAAACCAAACCCAATACAGCACACACCCACAGAGACTCCAGTAGGTGTCAGAAGTCTGAACAAAAGCACAATACTTCCACACTGTGCTTCTCCCACCCTGTTCTTGGCCTCTTTGCTTCAGCCACAACCCAGCAGAGTCTGGGTTGTTACCTTATCCCTTCTGCTCAGAATAGTTCCCCAAATGCCTACAGAATAATATCTGAAGGCTTTTGAAACTGCTGTTGGTCCAAAGAACATTTTTGTGAAAAGAATCAAAAAGCCTTGTATCGTTAGGGTACGGGTAAGAAACACATCGCTCACACAGAAAGGGTCAATGGGGGGAGTTCAGTGAAGTTGTTATTCTCAAAAATGTGGCACAGCTAAGAAAAATCAGGAAAGATGGCAAAACACCCTAGCATCAGAAAGGCTCCATGGGCATCCTTAGGTCTTAAAGGATGGCAGGAGAAAGCAGTTCTGATATGCCTTCACAGCTGCATCTAAAGAGGGGACATTGTCAGAGGGACATATCCACCGTCAACCCAGTAGGGACAGAGTCAAGGGGATAAACAGCCAGCCTCTCTGGCTATCCTTCTGCCTCTGGCTGGTGCTTCTCATTGGCTAAGGAAGAAACCAGAGAACGCTGTCAATGCCAGACATAGAGGTCCCCTTACCAGGCACACAGCAGCAGGGAAAAGGCGGAGAACAGATGTGAGAGCAGAGATGGCAGCTTACCAGCCCTTCCTCTAGACATTCGCTGCCATCTGCCAGAGAGTCATGATAAACATTCCACTCCGTGTCATTTCCACTGTGGCGGGCGGCCCAGCACTGGTCTGCATAACCATCCACAATGTAGCTGATCCTGACTACCATGGCCGTGGTAATGCTTCAGCCGTCAGGACTAATCCAGCCTTGCTTCTGTTCCCACACAGCCCATAATCTGGCTCCTCCAAACACCACAAACAGAAATCCTCGTTTTCCTCCCACGTATGCACATACAGCCGATTTACAAAGCCCAACTCAGGATAAATGCCACCTCATCCTAGAAGCCTTCTTGATTCCACCAACAGAAGGCCACATCTGCTTCCTCAGGAGTCACCTAAAGCCTCCAGTGTACTCCTTCCTCAGCAAGTCTGTGCCGTGATGATTCATGAGGGGCATCTCAGCTCTGGCTCTGGCCCTGGGTTCTATCTCTGTCTCTCTCTCACACACATCTGGCTCCTCTCTGAGAGTAAAAGCAGGACTCATTCATTCACCAAGTGCCATCAAACAGCAGTGACAAAAGCATCCAGGAATCTATTTGCCATCATCTTTCTGTCCATGCCTCCACCATAGGCTCCAGGGTGGAAGGCAGGGCACCTCACTGGCTTCTAAGCCCAACAGTAAGATGTGAACCTTGGCACCATTCCAACCTCGCTCTGGCTTTTGAGTAAGTCATTTCTCCTTTCTGAGCCTCAGTTTCTCCATGCCACCCATGGGAATGGTAAGAACTCGGGCTGGGGCTGTTGTGGAACTCAGTGAGAGCTTTCATGTGGCACTCACTTGATGACAGCCTGCGAGAGCCTTGAGGACAGAGCGATCTCACTGTGGCCATCTTGGCCAGTCTTGGCTCTCAGTGGGGGCCAGCCTCTCAGAGTCCACAACTTCAGTCAGGCCCTCCTCCACGTACCTGCCCTTCAGCAAGTTGCTTGGCCTCTGTGCTCTGCTTGCTCCTCTCCAAAGCAAGCAGTAGAAGTAGCCGTGGTACCCCCAGCCGATCTCCACAAAGGCTTGCTGGGCAGCGACCCTGCTTAAGTATGAACTCCTCCAACCCCTGCTTCCCAGCACAGCCCTAGGTGGACACCTCTCCTGTGTCCAATTTTGAGCAAAGGGGCAACTAGACTCAAAAGAGAATTTCCAATTCTTCTTTCAGGAACCTACTAGGGCTATATTTGTCTGCCCCCTTATAGGAAGGTATGATCATATGACTTGCTGTAGCCAATAAAATGTGAGTAGCAATGCCATCTGTCACTTCCAAGAAGAAGCCAGAAGAGTCCATGCATGTTGGCGTGCTCCTTCTCTCCCTGTCACAGTGACCAGTGATGTTGTGTTCCACATAATGGTCATCCTGTCATTCTGGGCCCCAGGATGACAGTAATAATAGCATGGGCCAATGACCCCAGATGATCCAAGACGGACATGCAATGTGGTTGAGGCTACTTTAAACCACTGAGACCTGGGGGATGGTCATTACCACAGCACAACATAGCTGACCCTGACTAATAGTCATGTGGGCTATTAGCTATTTCATAGAGAGAAAACTGCAGTATGTATAGTGTGGGTATAATTGAATGTTACACAGAATGTTCTAAGTAAACAAAAATATAATTAGCCCTTAATAAATGTTAGCTATATCACTATCCATATGCTAGGCACAGACATACACTAGGCACAGACATGATTCTACAGCTCAGGCCCTTACGATCTGGAAGGAAAGTGAAGGACTCCTCCACAAGCCCCACGTGATTCAGCCTTACACATTTCTATGGGAGGTTGGAAATCAGCAAACCTCAGCAAATGCCATCCCTTTCCTTGGTTCTTCCTATCTGTCTAGCCATCGACCTTGACTCACTAGCAATTGCCGCTGGCTATATGCAAGGTGGCAGCCATGGATTTTCTTTCCTTCTGGGTTAGGTTTCTGGCCATCAGTGGGTGTCTGTTACTTCCAGCTCACCTGCATTTAGCAGCGTCTGAAAAAGTGGGAGTCTGAGGGGGACTGTGATAGCTCAGAGGCAGGTACTCCCGGGCATCTTCCCAGACCCATATTTTCTTGGTAGGCTCTGATGGGCTGCATTACATCCTAGTCGTGATTGACAAAGGGTGACATAACAGAGCACTGCATTTCAATCATCTGCCCCCTAAACTGTGAAACACTTTTCCTTTCCTTATATGTTCAACACTCACTGGGTACTAGGCACTATACTAGCCCGAGATTTCTGCCCCCCCCAACTCTCAGTTTTAGAAAAAACAATAGTAACAATAGCTAACTTTATAAATGTTTAGTCAATGTCAAGCCTATGCTAAGACCTCTACCAGAACTACTGTGCTTTATCCTCCCAACAAGCCTATGAAAACACTGAGGAACAGAGGGGTTTAACAATGCCAAAGACAGCTAGAAAATGGTTGAGCCAGGGGCCAGATGTGGATGGTGCATGCCTATAATCCCAGCACTTGGGAGGCTAAGGCATGAGGACTGCTGAGAATTTGAGGCCAGTCCGGGCTACAAAATGAATTCAATGCCAGCCTGGGGCTGGGGATATAGCTCAGTGGCATAAGTGCCTACCTGGTAAGCGCAAGGTCCTGAGTTTGGTTCCTGGTATAAAAAAAAAAAAAAAAAAAGGTCAGCCTGAACTACATAGCAAGACCCTGTTTCAAAGAAAAAAAAATGGTGGATCCAGGACTCACATCCAGGTTTGTCTGACTCCAGAACCCCTGTGTTCCAACAGTAGTGAATCTAAGGAGCTTTGAGGCACAGAGAAGGGAGTTCAGATCTTTACACCTTATAATAACATTGTAGATTTTATTTTTCTCATAATGCAGATGAAGTTATTGGAGTCAAAGATATAAAGGACTTTGCAGAGCCACACAGCAAGTGAGTAGAAGAGGACCCATCCTTGAGTATGCCTTTTGCGCAAGCCTCTTCTTTACAAGAAATCACCAGCCATCAAAAGTGGAGACAGGGCCAGGTGTGCTGTCACACACCTGTAATGCCAGCGTTCAGAAGACAGACACAGGAGGATGGTCGCTTCAATTGCCCTGCCTAGGCAATTTAGCAAGACCTTATCTCAAAACAGAAAAACTAAAAAGATCTGGAGATATAGTTTAGTGCTCCCTGGGTTCAATCCCCAGTGCTACTAAAAGACAAAAGAAAGAGGAAGAGGAATAGGAGATGGGGGAGAAATAGGAGGAGAAGGAACAGAGGAGGAACATGGGAAAAAGACATCATAGGTCAAAACACAGTGAGTGGGGATGGAAATGGAGCTTTAGGGAAACACTGAGAAGTGCGTAGCTAATTGTGGGGTAGTCATGGAAGACTTTCCAATGGAGATAGCACTTGAGAGGAGAGAACAGAATCTCATAATAGTATAAAGGGCTGTCACACTAAGGACCCAACCTTTGGGAGGAAGGTGCCTCAGGCTGTCCTTCATTCTGGATATTCAGGCCACTCCAATGTAAGAGGAACTTGCAGACACTCTGACCCTCTATTCCCAGAGCATTTGGAGGAAGACCCAGCAGGATGTGGGGTGCATGAGATTTCAGGAACCCACCTGTAGAGACTTGAACAAATTTTCCAGCCACATCCAATTTCCCCACTGTATCCAAATCTGCCTTCTTGCAACTGTAATTCTAGCTTCATTTCATTTATACCCACTTGTCCCCATCTGGAAGGAAATCGGGCAAGGGGAAAAGGGGATAAAATCATAGGAACTTTTTAGTCTGGAGCAGTCATTAAATGCTCTCTTTGGCCATGAACTGGTATTTAAATGGATGAGGGGGCAGGGGTAGGCAGAGGGCATTGTTAACAACCGCCTCAGCGTGGCAGCAGGAGACAAGAGTAATAGATTTGGACAGTGTTTTCCAGACTGTGCTGAAGTGGTGGAAACAATGGGTCCCAAAGTGGAAGTGATGCTCGCATAACCTCTCTGTGGATCCCGCAGGCAGGGGCAGAAACTCTGCCTTGCTCCTTTCTAACAGGACTGAATTAATTCTGGGACCATGTGAGCCTTGTACTCCCATTTCGATTACAGACAGACCTAGTTTTTGCAGAACTCATTAACTAGCAGGTCTGCCGGGACCTGGGCTTCCAAGCCTTGCTGGACAGGCCTCAAGAGCCAGCTTCCAAAGAATCCAGGTGCCCGCAGTGTGGGCCAGGCTTGCATTGAAGGCTGGACCTTGGGGGGCCTCTCTTGTCCTCTGACAAGTGTGAAGGAGGTCAGTAGTGCAAGAGGCAGCAGGATCCCATACATGCTGCTTCTCACCACACACCAAGCTGTGGCCTTTCAGAGTCTCAGTGATTGGAGATAGTTAAACATTGGATGACTTGAGTTCTAAATGACCTATAAAAAAAAGCCATCCTCCCGGCTGGTCAGCCCAAGGCAGCAGGGCTCTGAAGCCCAACAGGAAAACATGAGAATACTTCAAAACCAAGATCCCCATGGAAGTAGCAGAATAGTCAACCAAGACTCTAGAGCCTGGCCAACTCATTCATTTCCCAACTCAGAAATTAACAGCTCCATGCTTTGGCCAAGTTACCTATGCAAATTACCCCTGCCTGCAAATTGCCCCATTAGTGAAGTAGGGGTGATGATATAGGGCTTTCCTCATAGGCTTGTTACCAGCAAAGCAGTGAACAGCACAACATGATGAGCCATTTTCCTCTTCTCTGATCCAGGCACAGGAAGCTATAGCCTTTCTGTGCCGGGTCCTCCCTCTCTCCACCACAAAAGCAAGGCTTCTTGCTCCCATCAGATAGGTGCTGGGCTGTTCTGCATCAGTAGGGACTCCTGGTGGCCAGGATGTGGAACTATCTGCCCATCGTTTCTTCCCTACTTCCTTATTTAACCCACAGAATACCGACTGTGTTAAGCACCCCTTCCCCTTTCCTTTTCTGTCCACTCCTCAGTTTGTCACTCAGAGGCTCTCTTACACATAAACATGACTCTTTTCTAGCTTTGATCCAGTTACCTTTAATTAAATGTCTTCTGTCTTGTCATCTTTTCTCTACCCTTCACTTGCACCTCGCATTGTTCTACTTAGACCCAAGTTTCTTTTGGCTGCTAATAAGCTTAACAGTAGTACTATGCTGCACCACCCAACATGGTAGCCACTAGCCACACTTAAACTGCTATTTGCATTTAAATTCTGTAACACTTAGATACACTCATTAAAATTAAAAATCTTCTTTAAAAATTAAAAATTCAGTTACTCTATTGCACTATCCATATTTGAGTGCTCAATAGCCAATGGACAGTGCAAAATGGGACATGTCTATCACTGTAGAATGTCCCAAAGGGTTGCTCTGTGGTACATTCCTCTAAACAGAAGAAACAACTTTCAACTTCTAAAAGGAAAAAACAAGAAACCAATCATTTCCTCATCTGTACACACGTGTTCTATGCACAGATGTGTATTATTTATATCACATATGTATACATATATATTATATATGAAAGAGAGAGAGGCTTTCACATATAACTTTGACTCCCTTTGTTATGGCTTATGTCTAGATGTCCCCGCAAAGCCTTGTGCAGTCATAGGTGAGGATTTTTCAGAGGTGGCTGGACCTACAGTGTGTGACACTGAGATTGATTTATGGTGCAGTGCTAGGATCAACGGCACTGAGATTAAGGGTGAGTGCTACCCGCCTTATGTAGCCTGGACAAGATATGAAGGGTAGAAAGAGCTGTGGTTGTCCTCCTGTTTCCTTGTTACCTTGCGTCCACCATATACTGTTTCTCTTCTGAGATGCCCCTCTGCCAGGCCACCCTGCCTTGGAGCCAGGCAATTATGGGCTGAAATCTCTACAGACTGTGAGCAAATAAACCTTTCAACCTTTAACCTGGGTGTCAGGTATAATTCTGTCTTAGTTCTCCCATTGCTGAGACATCTTTTAAAGGTGTTTGGAAGCTTTTTGAAACCTCATAAAGGTATCTGACTATCATCTCTCATCCAATTCACCTAATTCAACCTGTTTTGTCTCAGTTATTAATATTTGAAATAAACAGGAATCTATTTCTTATGCAGCTCTGTGGACTTGGAATTTTGTTTATTTACTTGTACTGTAACTTTACTGTTAGTTCTGTTTCAATCCAGCCACTAAACAGCACATAATTTTGAATACATTCCTTGCTTTCTTGGATCTCTAATCAGAAAGATGACTGGAGGGGATTGTTAAGAGTTCTCTTTTAGCTCTAAGACAAGTATTGCTTCTTGGTTTTTTTTTCATCACATGAATGTAGAGAAGTTTGTATTAAATGGCCATTAGGGGCCATAAAGAATTTATTACCTAGTCTTTGTGGGCTGACCTGAGAACTGAATGACCATTTAATATCTATTTCCACAGGAACACGCACTCTAGGTCCAAATGCTAACTATGCCTTGGTCAGGGAAGTTAGTATGTAAAGACCAGTGCTTTAACCCGAAGCACCTGGAGCACTGATAAGGACCATTAGAGGCTTGGCCTGCCAGGGCGGAGGAAGGGAATAATGCCTCCCACCCTTCCCACTTCCAACACTGTCATAAAACATTCTTTTTAAATTGCCTACTTTTCTCTAGAGAGAAAAGGTGCCAGGTATTTGCATTAGACAAAGACAGCTGCTCCTGCCTTTGTTCAGCTATTTGTGATACGTGAATATTCATTATACTGACAATGCCAGGAAGAAGCCTAGGACTTAGGTAATATTCCTTTTCCCTGGGGAATTCAAGTCTTTAAAAGATAGCTGGGACATGTACTACGCACTAGCCCAGGAGATGGACACTGCCTTTGCTAGAGAAGCGCTTCATTTCCCCTCTACCTCCCCTCAAGCCCCAGTCTAGGGAACTGAACCCCACATCTCACACATGCTAGGCAAATACTCCACCACTGAGCTATGTTCACAGTTTTTTAAGTTTATTTTAAAACAGGGTCTCACTAAGTTACAGCTGTCCTCCAACTTGCAATCCTCCTGCCTCAGCCTCCTAAGTAGTGGAATTACAGATGTGTGGCACTAGGTCCTGTTCTTTACCTTTCCTTGAAAAACAGCTTGGAAGTTGACAGCCCTACAGTAGTGTGTGAGGGCCTGAGTCCCGCCCCACTCTCAGGTGATGGGGCCAGAGGCAGATATTTAACCTAGGCTGACTCCATGAGATTGTCTTCCCTGAGAATGTGGAATCAGGACACTGGGTAGTTAGCCACAGGGAATGGAGCAGGAAGGACTTGCAAGATTCAGGGCTGAAACCACCAAGAGAGAAAAATAACCAGGCAGGAGACTGAGGCAGGAGGTTCACAGTAAGTTTGAGGCCAGCCTGGACTACATAGCGAGATCCTATCTCAAACAAATAAGTAATAGAAGAAGCAAAATGCAAAACCAAGCGTTCTGTGGTAGAGGGTAGAAAAGCGGAAAATGGAGATGTTGAGGTCTTTCCAGTTCCTCTATGGCCCATCTATGTGGTTGTTCCGTGTAGCTCAAGAATCCACAGCATCTTCACAAGCCCCCTTCAGTGCATTTCTGTGTCTTGCTTTAAAATCATTCCTGACTAGCCTCTGAGCATCTCAGCCATGACATAGTGATGGGTTGTGCTTGTCTTTGTTGCTCCCAGGGCTAATTTTGTAAATGCTGCTTAAAGGCCTGAGGGCCCCAAGAAGGAAGCCAGATGTGCAGGCAGAGCCTCAAAAGCCAGTTTTCCAGTCTTTCTTGGCAACTTTGGTGTGTCAGGCCCTGAATAAAGGAGAGGCGATGTCTTCTCCTTCCATTTCCAATGCCCCGCCAGCTGCAGAATGCTGCTCAATACATACCACTGCTGCTACAAAGCCTTCCCAGATGGACACACACAGATCCACCCCAGCCAGAGGAGGGCTTGCTCCCAACCCTGTCTTGGGGCACAGTCTCTGCCCCTCTCTTTGGACATTCCTAGTTCAGGCCTCATGATAGGACCCTGGTCGCACCCCTTCTGGGTATATGTGGTAGTTGGGGACAGAAACTGGCACCTAACTTGCCTGCACTAAGCAAGTGCTAATTAATTTGTTTGGGTCCCCTGGTAAACATTTAGACCATCTGCTTGATCTTCAACATGTATAGCTACTCACAAATATTCATCCAGAGCTATGGCATCAAAAGCCAAGTCTCCAGAATGCTCCAGAGTGTGACAGGCCTTGGCCTCCTCGTTTCACAGATAAGCACCTAAAGGCCTAGAAAAGTAGCTGATGGATGCCACTGAGTCCAAGTTCCAAGGACAATTGTTCTCTCATCTCAAAGGCCCTTGGTTGAGATAAACATTTCCCTCTTCCCAGCCCTTGCCTAGGTTTGAGGTACCATTTCTGCACAGTGATGGTAAAGGGGGCATCCTAGATAGAAAGGCAAGGAGCAGTGCCAAGTAGCTCTGGACCACTGGGCTCTGTGGAGACTGCTGGAGCCAAGATCTGGGCCAGCTTTGCTGGTTTGACTGATTTGCACAGTGAATTGATTGATAGGGGACAATTATCCACAAATTTGGACCTGTAACATGGAAAATTCAGATATTTGTCTATTTATGTTTTCTCATGGCATTACTCAGCCATGGGGGTAGTCAACGTGACTTGAGGGGTAGATTCTGAACCAGCCCCTTAAGTTCCAAGTAGTACACAGTACAGATCAAGTGTTCATCATCAAACATAATGAAAAACTCACAACAGAAGCCAGATTAACTTCTGCTACCTATGGTATAGGTGGGAGGTAAGCTAACCTCCAGTATCACTAAAACACTAAGGCTGGTTAAATGCAGGCTGCCTCCTCTATGTCAAGGATGGCAAGTGCATCTCACTTGCCAAGGGCAGATGCTAGAGCCTGTGTTGAGAAGGATTCTGAGTACCAGAGCTGGTGGGAGATTTGGATTTCACAGAGTAAAAATTAGAACACCAAGGAAGATCACTCCAAGCAAGGAGCAGAGCAGCAAAGGCTCAGCCATCATCCAACTATGGGAATATCCACCCCACACACCCTGGAAGTGCTTGATTCTTGATGCATAAAAGGCCCACAAGCCCTGGTGTTGATGTGCAGCCCAGTGCACAAGAGCTGGGAAATTTGGAATGAGAACACTTGGATAGGAGAGCACATTTAGAGGGCAGTGGTGGCCCAGAGGCACCTGTCAGCTGTGATGGCAGGGAACCCTGAGGAGAGCCAGCGGCAGTGAAATCCTGCAAGGTCACTATGACCCCCTCCTGCCAGTGGCTCCCTCCTCTTACCCGGGGAGACAAGCCTGTGCCTGTTTCATCAAGAAATTCAATGTTCATTAAAGCTACAATTCCCAGCCTGGCGGGCAGCACCAACATCATGGTCCCCAGTGCCCTTCACATGTCTGTCTATCCATCATGGAGAGCATCTAGGTCCCAGACCAGAAGAAGCCCAGGGATATGGCACTGCAGCACAGTCCCCAGAGGACCCCTGCAGCAGAGGTTACACTTTACCTTTAACCCACGGCACCTTTCCCCTCCATGTCACCACCCCCTCAACTACAGGGAGACGTTCACCTCCAGGATTTGAATAAAATAAAAACTGACACTGTGGAGCCAGGTTTGAGGCTGAGCTACAAAGGATTCATGCAATTATCTTTGTCAGAATTCATTGTGTCAACGCCCCTCTGCTTCTGAGGTGGTACGCTACTAGTATCTTTGGGAAGTTTGAAGAGACTGAGAATAAAGTAAAGGAAATGCCAAGAACATCCCCAGAGGGAGGAGGGAACAAACTGGGCACAAGTGGGGGCACAGCAGGCAAGGTGTGAACATAGAAGAGTGAAAGGAGAGGAGGCTCTGAGGCCACAGACAATCCCAGGACTGCAGCGGGAAGGGGCATGAGAGCAACACATTCAACACTTGCCCCAGTATCAAGACACCACTCTCAGCCCCTCAGTGCAGGGACAAGGGCCCATGAGAACTCGGGTCACTGTAGCATCTGGAAGTGAGGGGCACTCCTTAAATGTTCCCTTGCAGTCTGGCTGAACATACTTCCTGAAGAGGCCCTGTCCACCAGGGCTCTAAGCCTGAAACAGTCCAGAGAAGAACAGCCCTGTCTCTGTCAGTTGTCTTTGATTATCTTTACCATTCTCTGCTTCTACCCATGCGCACACATCCTCCACCAGTGGAGAATCTAGATGCTCACAACCCCCAAACTGAGACACCCAGCCTGCAGTTCTGCCCTGTACTGGAGGCAGGACTGTGTTATCCAAGTCTGCTGGCCACAGCTCCTTGAGGGGTTAATAGCATCACAAAGTCAGCATGTGTGACACTGAGCACCAGACCATCTTCTCAGCATCTTTTACACCTGGACTTTCTTTTTTGTTTGTTTGTTTTTGTTTTTTAAGGACCTGGACTTTTCTTATCTCAGGAAGTCATCATAGTCTTCAAGTCACTCATGCTAAAATCCTGAGAATCACCCTTGCTCCCTCCATTTCTCATAAACTTCACACCAAATCTGGCAGCAAATCCTGCAGCTCTGCTTCCAACATATGTCCCAAATCTGAGCACTTCTCATACCTCCACTGCCACCCCTTGATCAAAGCCACCATACGGTGTCTCTCACCAGGACTGTGGACCTTGGTTGCTTGTTTATGCCGTAATTCCTTCCTTATCCCTGCTGCACCCTCCACACAGTAGCCTGAGGATTTTGTAGGAGTCTAAGTCAACGGGGTCCCTCATGTCAGAACACTGCACTGACTCCTTGTATCGCTCAGAGTAACAGCGTGGTCCTTGCATTGGTCTATAAGTCAATGATGGATGTCATGACTCTGACTTCCCTTTGGGCATACAGGTTTAATTCATCCCTCAGATGCCAAGAATTACACCAAACACCAGCCCATAGGCACTGTTCCTTTCGAGACCGCCTCATCTAAAGAAAGTCCCATCACCAAGGTCATGCCTCCTTCCTGGGGCTACCTTCAGCCAATGCCTGATCAACACAGTGGTGTATGGCTCAGCTGTCTCACCCCAACTCAGGACACCTGTGGGAGGTTGGACACTGCTCAGCTCCCCCCACTGCCTTGTTCATTTCCTTCCCTTCTTTCCTCTCCCTCTCTGCAAGGAGAATTGTGAGAAGGGGAAAAGGGGGAAGGACACTCAAGCCGAGGGAAGGGTAGGGTGAGAGGTATGGATTTGGGAGCGGGGGAGCTAGCAGCTTGAAAAGGGGAGAGCTTTGGAGAACACCGTGAGAGCTTCATAGAAAGTGAGTCTGGTCTGTAGGTGAAGACCTCAGACCTTTTCCCTGGGTATAAAGGGCAGGCCCTGAAGGTATCTGAGAAAATGGTAGGGTGGTCACAAATCTCCTTTCCCAGCTGACAGAGTGGTCATCAAAGATGGAGAAGGACCCAGGGGAGCAGCAGAAGTTGGGCTGAGGGTTACTTGAAGGCAGCACAATTTAGGGTCCAGCGAGCTGTGCTCCAGTCCAGGGTCACCTATAATTACACAGGTGATGTCTGGTGATGCCAAAGCACGTTTCCTCCTCCTTTGCCCAGTGGTACCTGTCATCAAATCCCACAATCACTGAGCTGCAGGGACCTCAGAGGTCATCTGCCCAGGTTTCCAAATTCCAGGCTGGGAAATCAATTTACTGAGTGGAGAGTGTTTTTAAAAATGAAATAGAAGAGAAGAGACAATGTCAGAGTGCATCACTTATAGAAAAGGAAAATTGCTCTGCAAGACTTATTTCAGGTGTGTATGTGTGTGTGTGTGTGTGGGCGCACGCACGCACATGTGCGTGTGCATGCACACGCACATGTGCGCTGGTTCACAGTACCAATCCATTTCTGTGGGTCACGGTAATAAATATTTGAAAGTTGCTGACTTGGCCTTTCCCTCTCCACTGTGTCAGTCACTCCTGTAGCATCCGCAGTGAAGTGCACAGCAGCTCCTGCTCACCTCCAGGACAGGAGGGACAGAGGCCCCTCCACTGCCCCCTGCTCTGTGCCTAGGAAGCCCTTCCACACTCAGGGCTCTACTGTGCCTCTTGCTCCTTCTCACGGGCCTATTCTTACCTTCTGAGCACGTTCCTCAAATAAACCAAACCCTACTGCAAGTAACAGCCTGAAGGGAGCTAAAGACAGCCCTGTGGAACTCTTGACCAAGTTCTTTTGAGGCCCCTGGGCTCATCTTTTTTTCTTGCCTGCCCAGAACCCCTTCTCCAGGAAGCAAGAGCTGTATCTCCATTCTGGACAATCACTTCTGCCCAACTCACAACTCACATGGTTTGAGTGGGACTGGTCCAGCCCTGGCTCCATGGATGACACCACTGGCTCCAGAGTAAACACCTGACCCAAGCTGTAGCAGTCAGAGACCATCAGTGACTTCTGCTGGAACTATTAAAAGAGATGGCAAGATGCCAAGATGGTGGACTGTAAGCTCAGAAAGGCAAAAACCATGTTTTACCAAAGCCTAGGGAAAAGTTGATGTTGAATGAAGCAAGCAGAGAGGACAGTAAGGAAAGGGCAGGGAGAGTGAGGGAGGTGGAAGAGAGATAAATAGCTGTGGTTGCCAACTTAGTTATGCTCCCCAATAAGACCTGTTAAAGTGCTAACCCTCAACACCTGGAAACAGGGCCCTTATAGAAGTAACCAAGTCAAACTGAAGACAGAGTGGGCCCTAGTCAAATATGACAGGTATTCTTATCAAAGGGGAAAACTTGGACACAGAAACAGATACACACAAAGGAAAGATAGTGTGAAGACATGTGGAAAGTGTCATATGAAGACAGAGGATTAGTGACACATCTTTAAACCAAGGATGTCAAAGATCACCTACAAATGACGAGAAAGTAGGAGGAGGCAAGAAAGGATTCCCTTACGGGTTTCAGTGGGAGAGTGCCCCACTGGTGCTTTGATTCTGAGCTTGAACAGTGACTCAGTGTACTTCTATTGTTTCCAACTACCTAATATTACAGCAACCAAAAGAAAGAATAACTGCTTGTGTTCACATGGTCCTCACTATGCATTTCACACTAAGAACTTTACAAACATTGGCTCACTTGATAGCCAAAGCACCCCTATAAGGCACTGGTAATTTTTATCCCCCGTTTTACAGATAAGTGATCTGAGGCATATACATGTTAAGTAACATGTCCAGTGTGGCCAGTGTCACAATTCCAACCCAGGTAGTTCTGACTACTGGCCAACACTGACTCTCTGGAGAAATGTTATCCTAATGATACTGGATCAAACTGGAACCAATAAACACCATGGTTTTCTTAGCCTCTTTTGTTTGCATATCTGTCCCTAACCATCTCACCCCACAACACCACAGCTGTGTGAAACCTTAAGCATATCCCCAGGAGTTTGTCATCTCCCTGTGTCTATCCCTCCCCTGGCTACACTACTATTTGAGGATATCCTTCTTAATTTCTTGTCTTGTAACAAATTTAGTTTCACAAAAATGACACATGGGCTCTATGGGTTGTTCTCATGGACCCAAAGGCAGATGACATCGGGAGGTATAAGAACAATCCAGAGAGCCCAAATGCCATTATAAGAAACTAAGTTTATTATAACAAACTTAGGTAAGAAATCAATAAGGAAAATACAAGCCAGGTGTTATGGCACATTTGTGTGATCCCAGCACTCAAGAGGCTGAGGCAGGAAGATTATAAGTTCAAGGCCAATATGGGCTACAGACTGAACTCAAGGCCAGTGTGGACTATATATTCAAGGGATTCTGGGCAGGCGAGACTCTGTCTCAAAATAAATGGAGAGAGAAAGAGATGGGGTGGAGGGGAGGACCTCAAATAGCTCAAATAGTAATAGGAGGCTGGAGGGAGTTTCTTAAAGAATTCAACAGGAAATTATCCCAAGTTTAGAGCAGAAAGAATCAGAAGAAACAGGAATGAAAGCAAACACACAGGCAGTTGATGTGGACCTCAAAGACCGGGGCATCAACAAAAGTTTGGGGATAGAAATCAAGAGATGTGAAGGAAGGAAGAGGAGGAGAAAGAGGAAGAAGAGGAAACAGAGGTCTCTTCCATACCTCCCTTTCCTACATGCACCTTTAGACTCCCAACTAATTCCTCCCAAGAATTTCTGTAAGCAGGACTTTCATCTCCTACCAGAAACTCTGACTGATAAAGTCCTTCCAAAAAAAGAGAAGTTAAAATGCAAAAAGGGAGGAAAGCTTCCAGTGAGCAGTGGAACTTTTTACTCTAAGCCCCAAGGGCTGAGAACATAAGAGGCCACATCCTGTCAAACCCAGGGGGCCAGAGAGGAGACAGAGCTCATCCACAATTTCTGACCCCAATGCACAGGAGAGAGTTGAAAGATGAAGTTTCAGGCCCTCTCCCAAAAATGTGCCATGAATAAGAAATGGGTGACAAATTTTAAATTTAAAAATTCAGGATTCCACATGTCAAACCACAACATAGTGAAGGATCTGAGGAATTTCAGAGCTTCTAATGGAGACAGTTCGGTAACACTTTCTGGTCTTCATGCCGATGAGGGACGGGGGTGAACTGAAACTGAAGCAGAAAAGAGATAGGAAACTGAAGGAGAAGACAGGAAACAGAGGAGGTGGAACAGTGGAGAGAGAGGACAGGAAAGAATAAAAATGAAAGAGAAAGATAAGAAAAGACTGGGAGGGAAAGAGAACTGGGGACAGGGTGATGGTCGTGTGACATATACTACTTTTTACAGGGCAGAGATGCCCAGTCAAAAGAAGCACCCATCTGACTGGACCGTGGGCACATAGACACTGGCGCCCTCAGGAATCACAGATGGGGATGAGGAGACTGTCAGGTACTACTAACAAATGACTGTCTCAGTTGCTAACCCTCATTAGACAGAACTTCACAAATGGCTTAATTTGAATTTCCAATACTTGATAGATTTCAAACCAGAACAATTATTTCTGATTTAGAGAATCAATACATGGTTTCCCGAGCTGAATCCCAAGGAAAGGGGGACATTTCCAGCAAGGTTGCTAGGATTAAAACTCTTTCAAATGCCAAATAAACACAAACTTATCTCTTTTTAAAGAACACTTCTGTAAGGCAAAGGTTAACACTGTAAGGAAAAAGCAAGGTGAAAATTAATCTAACTCCCTGTGACCTCCTCGGGCTGAGTTTGAATTACATTTCCACATGGCCCGTGAAGATCTTTCACGTCTCTCGCTCCATTAGTTGGTGTACTCAGCAAAGGTCGGGCGATGAACAGACACTGCTCAGACAGCATACTGCACAGCCCTTTTCCTGCCTTCTCTGGTGTGATTCTGCCAAAGGTCCAGCATGGGCTTGAGTTATCTCTGCAGATGCCCTGTCCTGAGGAATCCTGCGAATGATGGACATTAACTACCATTGTCACCCAGATCTAGGTGCAGTAAGACTCACTTGGTTCCCAGCTAGAGAGAATATTAGCAGAAACTCCTGAGTTTCTTTTACTCCTCAAAATAAATTCAGTACCTTTCAGGGAACTGCTTTATATCAAGCCAGTCTGCCAGCGAAATCCAAAAGGAAGAGGAAGACAAGGCTGAAGAGGGAAAATGGCAAAAGAAGCTCATGTAATAAGAAAGATTCATGTCCACAGCACTAACAGCTTTCTGTGCGTTGGCCCTACCCTCGGTGAGTCACACTCACACGCATCCCTGGGTTCCTGAGTCCCCTTTGTTTCATTCTGTCGCTGGCTTGTCCTGGATAATATCCAGCCACCTGTTAAGACATATTGTTTCTAGCTCCTTCCCTCTCCTAGTTTGGAAGTTATACATTTTCTTCCTGGATGTTAGTGTTCACCCTTTAAACGTTTAATACGTATTTCACTTTAGACTTCCCCAAGTCCGAAGAGAGTGCATGTCTTTATTCTTTCCCTTTCCTAGTCCCCACACTCCAAGCCTCTTTATCTAGACTTGCAGCTTGTTTCAAACTCACAGGAAATGTATTGCTGTTGCTTTAGTTTATATTTACGTGAAGTAGTAAGGAAGGAATGGGCAAGAACTGGAAGGTTATGGGGGAAAAACAAGTACAAGGGAGTGAGACCAATCATGGCTCACTGGTCAACAGTAGATTGTTGCCTGGGCAGCGCAGACTGACTGTTAGCCAGCTTTCCTGCAATAAAATGCCTCAGATGACCAACTAAAAGTTTTGTTTTCACTCACAGTTTTGGATACTCCAGTTGCTTTGGGCCTGTGGAAAAGCAGCACATTACGTTAGGAATACATGGCAAAACAAAAGCCCTCATCTCATCAGCCAGGAAGCAAAGAGGGGAAAAGGAAAGGGCCAAGTTCCCACAATCTCCTTCAAAAGCCCAACTTCAGCGGCCTAAAAGCCTCTCAGCAGGATCCACCTCCTGAGGTTCCAGCTCCCAATAGCACCAACCTGGGACCAAGCCTAATGCATGTTCTTTTAGGGGACATATAAGAACCAAACTATATCAGAGAGTAATCTCAAGAACCCAGGTACAAGCCACGCATGGTGGTCCATTCTTGTAACATCAGCACTCTGCGAGGCTGAAGCAAGAGGATTGCAAGTTCAAGCGCATCCGGTGCAACTTAGAAAAAACTGGTCTCAAAATAAAAAGACTTAAATTAAATTAAAAACTGGGGATGTATTGTATCTCAGTGTGATTCAATTCCACTCAATGTACATCTCTGGATTAAATTCCCAGTCCAAAAAAACTCCAACTATAGTAGAACTTCAAGCCACCTGTCCTACCTACCCCTGAGCCTAGGCCAGCAGTAGTCATACGAGTGAAGGGCAGTCTCTGTGAGCAGAGCCCCCCCACCCCTGTGCCTCAAGGAGCAAGAAAACGGGTCCTTGCTTTTCTCTGGAGTGAAAACTAATGCAGCAGGGGCTCCAGGTCTGAGACAACTGGGTGATCAACATAAAAAGTTCCCAGTTCTTTCTCTTCGTCTCCATTCTTTCCTTTTCCATCTTACTGAGCCAAAAATCAAACCAGGAGCGAAGAGAAAGAGCAACTGCAAGACGAGATGTAAAGTCAGACAGAATACAGAGCCGGAATCTACGGTTTTGGCAGGCTGTGGCAACAAAGCAAGCTCTGCAGAGGACCTCACCAAGCTCCCACCTTGCCAGCCGGTCAGCTTACATTTGTTATTTTTCTGGAGCCAGCTATCCAATGACTATAAAGTGTCTCTCATTCTCTACTCAAGATCTAGCGTGATCCTTTAAAAATGTAAATTGGATCATTTCCTTCTCCTGTATGAGGTCCTGTGATGGTTTCCTATGGCCCTTGTAGCAATTGCTTCACTGTGTGATGACTTACCCATCTGCATTTTTCCTTGTTTATTGTCAGTGTTACCTACCAGGTTGTAAATTCACTGAAAAAGATTACTGCTCCCCAGCACCTAGAGCAACGCTAAGTACATAAAGGGCTACTCCATAATTATTTGCTAACGGAAGGAGTTAACTTATTAAATAAGTACTTATTGAGCTTTCTAAGGTTGTGATGAAGATCAAGCAAGCTAATGCTATGCAAATATGAGCAATTATCATCAACAGTGTCATTACTGTTTCTACCCACAATAAACTTGCAGACAACAGCATATACCAACCACCAGTCGGTTTGGGGCTATTTCCCGCACAATCTGAACAATAGCAACCACGGGAAAGGTCAAGGTTTCAACACACTTTGCACAACAAGGATCATTTACAGTCCAATCATTTGGATTAATCTCCTGACTTAGGTCTGATCTATTTTTGTCAAGCAAGCAAATATATATTGATATTTGCAAAGAGGCTCACACATGTGGTGTCCACTAAAATATGGCTGCATTTGCCCTAGTAATTGTCTCTGGAAGCTCATTCCCAGCTGCGCTGGTTCATTTAGCTAATCTGCAGTAAGTATGGTATTGATCCAAGCAGCCAGGGAGGAGCACATTCTCCTGGCCCAAGGAAGGGTGATTACTTTGGCTGCATGGTCACTTCACAGACTTGGCTGAAGTCTAAAAGCCACACTGACACAGCCTGGAAATGAGCCCTCTGGCTTCAGTGCCCCCAGAGCCCAACACACACACACATTCACACAGCCAGGGGGACCCTGAACTGGCAGTGGAGACCAGGAGTGCAATGACAGCATCTCCGGGAGACATTAACACTCTCGAAAAGGCTCTTCTCATTCATTCCTTCATTCATTCATAACTAATATCATCTTACAAATGTGATACACTCAATACTTGCTAAGATGAATTAAAATTGATATTTTCATATGCTGCTTATGGAAATGTAAATGAGCATAATTATTTGAAAAGCCAATTTAGCAGGATATAACAAAATATTCATATTCTCTGACCTGTGAGTCTACTTCTTTGAATATATTCTTAGTAAATAGTCATAGATATGCAGCATTGCTTATAATAATTATAAATATGCCAAAAAGGGGATTGGTTAACTGAATAAACTATTGTGTATCTTTTCAAAGAGTATTCTTTAACCACAGAAAATATTTGTGATTAATCATGAGAAGGAAGATGGGAAGGGAAGCACTGTAGACACTTTGCACATTATCATACCAAAGTATTTAAAATAAATTTGCAATTATACATAGAAAAATTACTGATTGATTAAAGAGAGGGTGCACAGAGGAATGTCATATTATTCTCTATTCTATCTATACTTAAGAAATTTCACAATAAAAAAATGAGAGAATACAGGTTGAAAAGATATGTACCAAAATATTGACAATGGATCTAGGATTTCAGGTTATTTCCTCTGAGAGATTGTCTAGTTTTCCAAGTTTTTTACAATAAGTTTTTGTGTGTGGGCATGATACAAAAACAAAAACAATAAAACTTCCCTTAAACAAGACAACATGTACATACAACAACTAGCTAGTAAGTACTTGCAACCTACGGGGCCTCAGAGGACGCAGTGGAGAAGAATGCTTGAAGGAGAAAAGGACATAGAGGTAGCGGTAAGCCAGGCAGGCATGGTGGCATACGCCAGTAATTCCAGCACATGAGAGGCTGAGGCAAGAGGAGGATGGCATGTTCAAGCCCAGCCAGGGCAACCTAGTGAGACACAATCTCAAAATAAAAAAGGTCTGGGGTACAGTTAAGTGTGAAGGCCCTGTATTTAATCCTCAATACTCAGAGAGAGAGAGAGAGAGAGAGAGAGGTGGAATTGAAAAGGCAGTATGTCCTTCTATTTGGCTAGTTAGGATCTCTGAAAAATGCGGTAGGAGATCAAAATAGAAGAGTAGGAGTACTCAAACACCCAGGAGCCATAAAAGGGGGTGGGAAGGGACCCAGAGAGGGGTATGTTGGTAAGCCTTCTGGGTTAGGATGGTACCTGCAGGGTAGAGTAGAGCATTAGTTAGGTCACATTATAAGCATAACACTGGTGGACAGGCTGGAATGTGGCCAGGTGAGAACCAGGAGACAGAGTCCAGGGTAGTGGTAGAGGTCACCTGGGAAGCATCAATAGATGATTCCTTGCCCATCTCAAAATACTTGGCACAGGCCCCCTGAGGCAAAGGTTACAGCCCAAGCCGAGGCATCAGACCACCTGTGTTTGACTCTGGTCTCCTCACTCATCAGCAGTGTAATCGCAGGCATGCTATACAATCTCTCTGTGCCTTGACTCTTTCATCTGTACGGTGGGGGTAATAATACTGTGTGGCCCAGGCCTGTTATGAGGATCCAGTGGTTTGGTACATTGTGTGCATGTGGCACAAAACCTTGCACGGAGCAACAATACGAGTTAACCAACATTATCCTCTCCCACCTGAAGTCTGCTTATAGGACCCTGAGAGGGCTACATTGCTTGTAGAACACCTCTACCCAAGTCCCAGTACGGGCTGTCTTTCCAACCCTCCATTAGAAAGTTGCCAGAGAGTTAAAATGTTGGCAACTCAAGATCAGAGAAAGATTAGAAGAAAGAAAGTCATTAGCCCAGTTTCTGGTCTCAGCTTTCTCATCGACTCCCAGACTCAGAGGTCAGGGTAATAATCACTGTCTCAGAAAAGAATTCCTTGGCTCCTCCTCTCTACAGGCCCTGAGATACAAGTGTGGTGACTCCACCATTGTCCTGTGGCCAGGGAGCCAGTGGGTGCAGCTTCCTTCATCTAAATGGATCTTCAGCAGAACTTGTCATGGAGCCAAGGCCTATCTATTCAAAAGGAAATAAAACTCAAGACACTCACTGTACACACCTTGTAGCCACTACTCTGTAGTGCAGTGTAAGCAACTTCTTTAAAAATTGAAGAGCTAGAAGTAGAGCTGCCTCTGGTCAGAGTGGACAGGAGAGGTGGGTGGGAGGAGCGGTGGCCCCAGAAGTCCTACGTTCGCTCCTATTTCCAGAAGCACAGGAGTGATAAACAGGCTCATTATAAGGCAAAGGATATGCACAATCAATCCATGCCTTCAGAGCTGCACTGCAATTTAAGGAGAGGAGAAGAGAAGATAAATAAAAAGGCCTATTTTCAAGAGAGCCATTTAAAACCAGAGAGAGGCTGTAATAATGTGCATACCAGCTCTGCTTAATTTGTCCCTGGCTCTCTCAAAATTGCCCTGAGATAATCAAAGGAAGTGAAGAGGAACAACCCAGGCTCCAATTCAGAAAAGGATATAGTAATTAGCACCCAGCGCCTGGACCCCATTGTCAGGCAGGAGCAGTTGGTCACCGTGGAGCTTCCTGCAGCGTTCCCATGGCAGAAGATACTCCGGCTATTCCTCTCTCATTCTTAAGTTGGAAAGCATAGAAATGACACATCTACGGATGTATTTCTGAAATCATCTCTCAAAGAGATAAATTACTTTCTCTAGCCAGCATGGTCCAATCCAGGGCTGGGAACAGATAAATTCATTTACTCAGGAGCTGGAGCTTCATTTTTCTTCTAGTGCCACCCATAATCCCAACTGTTTCAATGCTTGAGACACTGAGTATGATGAATGTGCCCCCATCACTGGGCTGGAGGTAAAATCCTCTCAGGAAAGATCCAGGAGCCAATCCATGTCCATGTGACAGCCTGCTCTCAGGGCTCAGGGGTTCAAGAAGCTACCACAGTGATAACCAGTGGAAGGAAGTATACTTTTCTCCTATAAGGAATTCCCTCCTTTTCACACAAGGCCTCTTTACTAGGGCCTAGATAAGCTAAAGCCTACCTCAAAGAATGGTAAGGCCCCTTGCAGGTGGCCTGAGGCAGGAGATAAGAGCTGGCTGGGATCAGAGAAGGCAAGATAGGCAGCCTGGTCCTCACTAGCCTGATCCAAGCTCTCAGCTCTTGCAAGAGCTTAATGACCTAGAGAAAGATTGTCCATTGCTGGAAATACTTCTTAGAGGGTGACTTAGTCACTTTTCTGGTTTCTAGTACAAAATACCCAACACCCACAAGTTAAAGGAGAAAAGGTTTATTTTTAGTTCACAGTTTATAGAAATTTCATCCATAGTTGGCTGGCTTCAAGGCAGGGTGGCATGGCAGAAGAGAAAGAGTTCATGGCGTGGCAGGCAGGAAGCAGCAAGCAGTGACTTTCCCTTTCCCTTTTATCCCATTCAGACTACAAGCCCATTGTTGGTGCCACCCATGCCCAGGGTGGGCCTTCACATTATCCACACCCAGAACTATGTTAAAACAATCAGTTGGCTAATTTAGTTATTACATACCTTTAATCCATACTAACACACCCTAGATTCAGCCACCTCAGAAAAGCTGCACCTACTAGTGCATAAGACTTTGGGGGCCATCTAGATACAAGCCATAAGAGGGCAATTTGCACAGCAAGACTATGAAAGCTATGTCTCCTCACTGCTCATCCAGTTGGACAGAGCAGAATCACCCAACTAAGCCTTAGTCTGCTCATCCATAAAGAGGTTATCTTAATTCTTATCCTGCAAGGATTTGGTGAAAACAACTACATATACCAGGAAAATGTAATGGCCATCATTATTCTACTCCAACCAATCAGATCATAGCAGAACACCTGGTCCAGTGTGTATCAGCCTGGGCTACATATTAGCATCACTGGGAAGCTATAAAATAAATAAATGAGTAAAACATGATGCCCAGGATGCAGCCAGGGCCAATTGCATTTGCTCTCTGCCAGTAGAGCTGGCATCAGTGTTTTTCATTGTGAATCCAAAGCCAAGAAACTCTGGCCCAGTTTGCTCGCTCACCCATCCCTTCCTTCATACCCCAAAACCAGCTCCTCATCAAGCACTAAATGGTTACCACATGGTTGCGTTTGGTGAGCTTAGGGTCAGCCCCTATGGTGACACTTACACAAGAGGCAAAGAAATGATTGCACACCAGTTATGACACATCAGTAAGGACACCAACTTGAAGCAAAGACAATGATAATAGAAACACGGATGCTTATTGAACTTGTACTTTATGCTAGGCTCTGTGCTGAGCACTTGGTATGGGTGGCATCTCTTTTCATCCTCAAATGTGGCACTAGGAGGACAGCAAGTTTACTGATGAGATCAATAGGACTGAGAAGGGTCAGTAGCCAACCAAGGTCACATGGACTAAATACAGCAGACTTCCCTGCTGATTCTTTGGTCGGGACATGGCCCTCACCTCATCTCCGAGTCAGTCCCTTGTCTTAGTTAAGGAGAGGGCAGAAGGAAGTCACCACCAGGAAGATACTGGCCAGCTCCAGCTTGGAAGCAGCTCTAGTGTAGTGAGAAGAGCACATATTTGGTTGACAGATATGGACTCACTTTCCCTTGCTTTAACCACTCCTGGGCACTGGCTTTCAGCAGAGAGTGGCAGAACAAAGCAAGATCACAGAATGATAGCCCAGGTTGCAAGGGGTCTGACTCCAGAAACCAAGATCTTAACCACTGTGATGTACAAACTCAGATACAGATTAAAGTGTGAAAGCTCTTCCTCCTCAGGTCTTGGAGTTGTCCGTGCTTGTGTGTGAGGAGCTGTCCAAGGTCACTCTCCGGCTAGTGATAGAGTAGTATCTTGACATCTCAAGATGCTGGGTTCTAAGTGCAGTGCACCTTTGCTTTTAATGGAGTGCTGTAGGAGCAACCAACCTTCCTAGTCCAATTTAGTACCTCGACTCTTGGCCTTGACCCTTGAGCGACTATGGTGTCTTTGGGCTCAACATCTTTCTACTCTCCTTCCAGTTGGTCAATCAGATGTTCCTGAGTAAGTGCATTTGCCAGGTGAAGGTGAGGCAAGGTCTGCACTTCCCCTGTTTCTGATCCTTCAGCTGGTGCAGAAGCATTAACAGAAATCTCAGTATGTCAAGAAGTGGAGTCTTAGCCATCACATTTTACTGCTATGGACCTGGACCTGGCTGGTGGTCGCTCCCAGGTTCTCCTGCTCTCCTGGTTGTGGCAGGGGTGGGGGCTTCCCCTGACAGGCCATTTCTTCAGTGTGGTCTCAGGAAACATTTCTGTAGATCCAGCTGAGGCCCTGCTCCTCCAGCCCACCTGAGAATCTGCAAGCACCTAGTCCTTAAATTCTTTTTTTCCTTAAACACCTAAAGTTATTTCTACTATGTGTAGTGATATGAACCCTGAGAGAGGTAAACTCCCACCAATTTACTTGGCCTCAAAAGAGGGACTCAGCTGAATAATTGGGAAACAGCATTAGAGTGAAGGAGGGTCCTCTACTCTAGCCTGCAGCGGGAACTTGGGTGAGCCATTTGCTTAATGTGAGCCTCAGTCTCCACATTTGTGCAGTGAGGATGGACTGTAGGCCACAATCATCAGGCTTCCAGCAAATGCTCTCTGGGCATTCAGATGGGTAGCCTAACTGAGGAAGGGCTACTTATAAGGACCTTGTTGGTGTTGGTTCTTCCATATATAAAGGCTTTCTTGATGCCCAGGAGCTGTGCCTCTTCTCTGTCCCACTTTACTGCACGTTCATCTGTCCAGACAAAGACTCCAGTGTGTCAGTCTCAGGAGTCTGGGAAAAGGTGATGTATAAGCAAGTGGAAGGGTTGCTGGATGGGGAAGTGCTCTTAGGAGGACAGGCAGATCCTCTAGGCGAGGTTGAGGAGCTCAGTTTATCAAGTTTCAGAAACCATGGTAGCACCAGACCACACATGCCAGCATCCCAGCTCATGTTTCATTACAACCTTAGTACCCAATTTACTAAATATTTTAAACATCCACAATCAACTCCAATGCGAGAAAGTGTGATCATTAATCCTGATTTTACCAACTTCATTGGGTTAAGAAATACCCAGTAGAGTAGTGAACTGTACTCCTGGGTGTGCTTGGTGGGTCATGGAGGCCTGACCCAGGTATTGTATCCGCTCCCTCACCTCTTCTTTCTTGCACTGCCCCCTGCTCCTCTTCCCAGCGCCATGAACTAAGTATCTTTCCTCCACTGTATCCTGCCACCAGGACGTTTTTATCTTGGAGCAATCAACTATGGATTGAATCTCATGAAACCATAAGTTAAATGAAAACTCCCCTTCTTTAAGTCATGATTCCCAGATGTTGTATTCCTGTAATGGAAATGCTGACTAACACAGGAGACAAGTCATGTATGTCTCCATGTTATAGATGAGGAAGCTGAAGCTCAGAAGGGCCCTTGGAGAGTTTATGGGGAAAAAGACCCAGGCCAAAAAGGACCTTTCCTTATATCCAGCCAAGTTGTCTGCACCAAGCATCTGTTTAGCTATGCAAGCCCAGTGCAGAGGTGCGGAGCATGGATCTGTCCAGTGAAGCGACTGCTTTCATCAGATTGGCTTCAGTTATGCAGTGACCTGATTTTAGGGCTGAGGAAGGGCCCTGGCTCCTGGCTGAAGGGAGGGCAGCATGGAGGTTTGCCCACCCTCAACCCCAAAGTCCTGCCAGTCTCATAGTTTTGGGGACCCCGAAGCAAAAGGCTGATCCTAACACTGTCTCTGGAGAAGGCTTCTTACCTCATAGAATCCCAGGTTGCTCACCAGTAACATGGATGTAATATACCTTGCTTTGCTTACTTCCAAGGTTTTTGGAAAAACAAAGCTTATAAGGGACCTAAGCTCCTGGTTTGACATAAGACCTAGCTGTCCGGAGTCTCTAGCTGAGGAAGGGTGACAGAAGTTGAGGGGACTCTTCCACGCACACCCAGGTGAGGAATTTCCCCCTATCCCTTGCTCCTTGCTCCTTGCCAGTGCCCCTTTCCGTTCTCCTAGCCTGCTTGGCATCTCTCTGACACCTCCTTCTGTCCTTGCCTTTGTCCTTCCTCAAGACTCTTCTCTGAAGGGGGGAACCTTGGGGTGTGGAGGCAGAGGGAGCAGCCAGACACCAGGAGGAAAGGCCTTGAGCAGCAAGCTCCCTCCTGCTCTTTATAGAACCCCTGAGCTGGGTTTGGTGGTGACCTTGAGAGGCTGAGGTGCTCCCCTTTTTGTTTTCAGCATCTGTGCAGCCACTGCTGCCACCCCACTACCAGCCCTGTGAGGAGTTCCATCCCATTAACTCCTTCACATCACCATGGCAACACAGGCTCCCGACTTTCCCAAAGACAGGAGATAGCAGTGCTACTGACAACAGGACGGGTCTGCACTCCATCCCCAGGTGTGCATGGAGGGTCAGAAACCTCACTCATTTCCAGTCAGGGTGACCACATCGCCTGAGATCCCACCGAGTGTCCAGCACAGCGCCTACCTACAGGAACAACACCTCCACCCAAGACAGCCTTGGCCACTGAGTGTGTTAGTGGAGGCTTGTTGTTTATTTTAGGTTAACTTTCTTCAGGATTACATATCTGCCTATTTTCTCTGAAGCACTGAACTAGAAGCCAGGGGTAGCACATCTGGAGCTTACACAAAACAGTACAGAGCAGCTGTACACTCATTTTTCCCCATTTTCTCCCTAGTGCTAACCTCTAAAGGGGCATCTTGTGGCTCCTCCCCCTTTACAGAAAGAAAGGTTAAGGGACATGTCCAAGGTTGTATTGCCACTAGGTAGGAGACTTAACTTCATAGACTGAATTCAGTACTGTGTTACACTTGGTGTAGTTCACATCTGCGTATGTGCTTCTTACAATACCAGGTATGGTTCCATGCTTTATGCATAAAGGTTAACTTTTCGTTCTCACAACAAGCCTATGAGGTAGGTATTACCAATACCTCCATCATAGAGATGAGGAAACTGAGGCAAAAGCACATTATGTAAATTGCCCAGAGCCACAAAAAATGGAGCCAGAATTCAAGCCCAGGCAGTCCAGCTCTTGGATTTGTGACCAGAACTACATTTTTAGATTTAATTATAATTCCAGGGCTCCTCAATCCCAGCTGTACCCTAGCCCTGAAGTTAAGAACTGGGTGGCCTGGCAATCTCTCAGGCAGCTATGCCGGGCTCTCACTGAGCTGCTGGCCTCTCAAACTGACCAGCTGGCTAGCATTTTGAGGGGTTTCTCTCACCAGCCAAGCTGCTGCTTTCTTTTCCAATTTCCCCTGCTCTCTGGATGTTCTTGTGCTCCTCTCATTTCTCTGGGCTTTAAAAGGCTCCCTTTCGGAACAGCAGCAAGGAATTGTCTTCCCTCAGAGAGAAGAGCCTTGCAGTGCCCTCCAAGGGAAGTCCCCCTTGTCCTCCCACATTCCACATTCCGCCTGTCTCCAAAGACCATTAATGCAATCACTTAACAAGAGCCCAGCTCTAACAGAAAGGAAGAAAGAGGAGGAGCATTGTTAGTGGTTTGAAGGGAAAAAGAAATCATAAAATCCATCAAACCTGTATTTGTCTCATTAAAAGTGTTTCTAATTTATAATGTCCTGGAATGCAGATGCCGCCCAGCTGTGCGGGCCTGGTAGCGCTGCCTGGCGCACCCTCCCCTTCACACTCCTGGGCCCCCTCTCCCACCTCGCTGGGACTGCCATCAATTTCTGCTCATCAGCGGCACTTACAGTAAATGGATTCATTTGTGGCAATGGGAGCTGAGAGACAAAGGTGACAATATAATTAAGGTTTTTAATTCTATGCCTGAACAGTTAAGTCCAGAACTCATGATAATTAGCCGGCTGTAATGAAAGATCTTTAATCGTTATTTTCCCTTTGTTTCCTATAATTGTTCATTTTGGCCAACTACATTTGTCCTTTCGTTTAAATCTGGCTGCACACTTCTATGTCACTTTCATTATTCTTATAACTCCAAAGAAAATATGTTATGGGGCTGGTCATTTACAAAGTCAGTGGCAGCTGGCACAGGGAGCTCACCCATGCACAACCGCTGTTGGCAGGCTGTGGTGACTTTCTGCAGGAGAGAAAAGTGGGTTCCAGAAATCCTCAGGCCTGGGGAACTAGCAGGAGAATGAGAAAGTGGTGGGTCTTTCACAGTTGAATTGCCTACAGGGGTTCATTTACAAACTGGTTCTTGGAGGGAATGATTCTTATCATAGGAGTTTTTGATTCTTAGGTGCATGTATTGTTTTTTCATATTTTACTTTCCTATTATCAAGACTCATCTTTTAAATGGCATGAACATTTAATGTCATGTCTGCTTTCCTGAAAAGCTGTAAACGGATTGACAGCTTCTATAGTTGACAGCACCTCAGAGGTGAGAAACCATGGGAAATTATCCATAGAACAAATAATTATGGAGAAACTGCTACAGTCCAAGCAAGGTACTAGCAATGCAGTGATGAGCAGGAACTGACTAGGCCTTGCGCTAAGGGTCTCTGAAATCTGAAAAATCATCTACTTGGCCTTCTCTCCAACCACTACTGACCGGCTGACAGGACATTTTCTACTTTATTTGGCCTGTTTAGACCCTGTTTCAACTATGGATCCTGTTGGTCAAATTTCTTATAGATAAATGGCTCTCAGAAAACAGAATATGAAGGCAAGAAGGCTGGAGGATTCTAGCAGAGAAATAGAGAAACCAGGAAATGGGAGCTGCACCTCAAAGCTGCCCAGAACTGCAGGGGAATCCAGCTGAGAAAACTGAAGGGTTAGACTGTGATAAGAAAATTGGCCTTGGCTAAAATGTAAGAAATGTTTTTGGGTACAGGAGTGGTCAGAAGAGATGTATGTGGTATGTAAAACATCCTGGGTCTTTCTCCTCTCTCTCCAGTTCTGATCTCAGTCCTGACAATTGTTTGCCTGAGGCCACATGGTGAGCTCATGTATTTCTGGAGAGGATAAGTGTGCATCTGTGCCTCCTCTGATACCCTGTCCTTCAATTCAATGTTCTAGATGTTTTCTCATCTCAAATTTCCTTTAATTACTATGGAGATGGAAAGTAGGCCATCCCAACAAAAATGTTCATGTTCTTTTCTAATCTGTCCCACATATAAAGTCAAAGAGACTGTTCGGAAACCACATAGCTCTTCCGTGTAAAAATTTTCAGTGGTTTCCCCAGGTCCTGAGAGAAACAAAAGTCAACTCCTACAAACAGTCAAAGGAGTTGGTTGCCCTCCCCGCTCTCATCAAGGCCTTCCCTTCAGCCTGCCTGCTCAGCTCAGCTTGCAGCAAGCTCATTACAGCTTCAAGACCTTGGCCCATGCTGTTTCTGCCTGGGAATCTCCAAATCCCAGCTTCCAGCTGCTCTCTGGGGAATGGTGTCTTCCTCTCAAGGCCAGCCAAAATGTCACTTTCCCAGTGGTGCTACCCAAATCATGCTAGTATTATGTTACTCCTTGGCCTGGTTACAACAATGTGCAGTGATAGTGTTAGTAAGTACTGAAGGTACAGCATTTACCTTCTGCTTCCACCCATGAATTAATTGTGAGGTCCATAAGATCCAGGTCTGAAGCTGTATCCTCAGAACCAGAATGGTATCTGGTACTAGAAATGCTAAAAGCCTTTGTTAAACTAAATGCACTAAGCTAACCCTTTTAAAAGCCTTAGCCTAAATGAAAAGAGGTCCTTGACAGTGGACAGTGCTTGAAGGGTGAGCTGTGACCCTGTCACAAAAATAGGCACCTGGTGAAAGCCTAGGTTGGGAAGGGAGGGCCCCTGAGCCTGACAGTCCCTAGGACTCAGAGGCAGGTCTAGGGCAGGGGCTCTCCTGCCACAGACAGCAAAGGCCAATCAGCAGCATCACAGTCCAGTGAGGCATAGGGGCTCTTCTGCAGTGTGCCTCCTCATTGGCCACTCATGACCATAGGGAGTCCTGCCTCCCCTGCTTTTGGCCAAGTCTACACTAGTTGGCCCTTCCCTGTGCTCCCACTTCCTCCTGCCAAGAGTCTCCAGGAAATCACAATACAGCAAACAAGAAGCTAAGGCAGGCTTCTGGACCCAGCTCACACGCTAAGCCCTGCTTCCTGCTCTGTTCCTGGTTTCATCCCTTACACACAGGAAGTTTCACTCCAAGGTGAAGAATAGATTTATTAATTAAATCAACAAACACTCACCTTAAGTTTGTACCAGGTTATGTCCTGGGCACTGGAGACACAGGTGAGCCAGTGTTCTCTCTGTGCTTTCTCTCTCTGGACCATCTCAGACACTCTCAGATTAGTACTGTAGATTTCCAAATGTGGAAGATTCTGGTTTGCTCAAACGTCTCTCTTGATCTCCAGTCCAGCTGTATTCTTGTCTCTCCTCCAGCACAATACAACTCCTTTGCTTGTTTATTGAAAAATTATTTAGTGATCACCTACTATGTGCCAGACACTGCTGTAGGAGCTAGGGTAGTGCTGTGAATCCCTGTTCTGACAATGACACTGCCATCTCAGTTTTCTTGACCAGGAAGCCCAGGTTCTCCTTTCAACCCTGTGGACCTGTCCCTGTGGCCTCTCCCATCGGTGTCCTCCATCAGGTCTTTATTCTCTCAGCTCACTCCTCCTACATCATCCCTTGTTCCTTTCTAACCCATGTTCATTCACAGATGCCAGATTTGCCTTCCAGAAGCACGCTTCAGAGCGCATCACTCTGCTGCTGAAAGACCTGCAGTGGCAGCCAAGTCTTCTCAGAATAAACCCCATGACTTGTATCTTGATAACCAGGTTCTCCTGTAATCTTGCTCTACTCAACCACCTTCAATTTTATTTTTCCTGACAATATTTTGCCCCTTCCACAACCTAACCAAATTATGTATTCACAGCATTTTATCCCTCTGTCCCTCTGTTCATGCTGTCCCACTTATCTGGAACCCTGTCCCCACCCTTTTGGCTAAGTGCCTCTGCCACCTCCTCCATAGCCCTTCCCTCACACACACACACACACACACACACACACACACACACACACACACACCACATCCCACGCACCATATACAGAACATGTACCACATGCTGTGATCCTGTTTTCCTTCTCAGAAGCCCATGGCACTTTGCACTTTTCCTGACCCCCTAACTGATGCTGAGGTGTTTCAGGACAACACATTTCTTAACGAATGTGGCTTTCTGCAGCAGAGGGAGAGGAAGGAGCAATCAAGTTGTAGGAGCAAATTCAGGATCTTGACTCTGCTGCTTGTGAGCTGTGTGACCATGGACTATTTATGCTCTCTATGCTTCAGTGTTTCCATCTATAAAATGGGAGTTACCAGGGTTGATATAGCTAAGTACTTAACACAGTATTTGACAGCCTGGTAACTAGTATTGGGATTGTAACTAACCGTTGGTGGATGAGTCAGAGACCTGGAGCAGAAATAGGTCCCAGCTTCTATCCCAGGGCTTCCTTCTCTAGTCAGTCTCTCACAGGTTTCCCTTCCTGGGTGAAGATTAACAGGATGTAAGAGAAGACTCAGCTGGATGCTCTCCTCCCACCGAAGAGGCTGGGAAGTTATTCACACACACGTACGCATGTACACACATGTGCCCTGTCTCATTCCTGCTATTAAACCTTACCTCACCAGCACTGCTCACCCAGGGAAAGCATATCAGCAAGGTCACCCAACAGGCACTGAGCAGCTGGAAGCCAGGTACTACCCTTAGCTGTTGGGTCCCTGAGTAAAGCGGCCATCACCCTCCCCGGGTGTCTGGAAAGCTCATACCCACTAAGAAAGGCCCGAGTTCCCTCCCTCCCCAGGATTGATGGGGGTCCCTTCATCAGCACACTGAGAAGCCAGGAGCTCACAGTCACCTTGAGCAAGGTCCCTCTCACCTGAGCAGCGCATTCCTCACTGGAGATGGCAGAAGCGCTCACGTGGCTGCCTACCGCCCTTTGTGTGCCACCAGCCTGCCACAGATGACTTCAGACTCTTCTGTGACCCTCCATGGGGACCCAAGTCCTCTTCCACCAGCAGAGGAAACTGTAGCAAGTCACACTTCCTCCTGTGCCTCCACTTTCCCCTTTTGTAAAAAGGAGTATACATCAGCCTTGCCGCCTTCCTCCACAGAGTCGCTGGGGAAGGGGGGTGTGGACCATGGAGGGGAGGAGGCAGGTGATAACCCCAGTATGCACCATTCACCTCAGGGGAGTGAGATGCCCTGCCCTCAGCACCAGGCCCCACGTCTAGGGCCTAAACAGGGAAGGCTTCTGGGACAGGCATGACCACGTAGCCTTCTCCTTCCTCAGGAATCCTGGTCCCCTGTGCTATCTGCCCACTGGCACTCAACAAGCAAACAACTGCCTTTTGAAATTTCTGAACTGTCTACTGAGCACCTACTGAGTGCTAGTCAAAATGGGAAGACACAGTTCCCAGGAGTGACTGGCAACCAAACACCTCCATGTGCCAGGCATCCCTTTTCCAGATAAAGCTCATCTGAGTTTTACAACTAAGAACGGTCTCACTGCCACCTCCCACACATTGTACAGATACAAAAACTGAGACTTAGTGGCGTGATTGTTCCCAGGTCTGACAGCTTCTGAGTAGTGGCACTGAGACTGAAACCAGTTCAGCCTCGTCTTGGAGATGATCTTTCCTGCTGGAGGCTGTCCCTGCCCTCAGGATACTCATTCTAGAAATCACCTTGGACAGACTCAGGCAAAAAGCAACAAGATCCTTGAGAGGGAAGCTACCTTTGACAGGGATTTAATGAATAAATGAGGGAATGTGTGTGAATGTGGCTAGAATAGTGGCTGGTGCACTGTCTGTGCGCAAATACATGAGCTGTCCTGGACAGCCGCTCCCTCAGGCACACCCACACCCTCAAACTCCTGGCCCCTCAGTGAGCAGAAAGCCAGAGCTGAGAGTACAGGCCGAGGATCACTGCCAGCCTGGCACCACTTCTTGGCTCCGTGACTTTGGGAAAAGGACATGTAGATGAACCATTTCCCCTGAAACCGGCCATAGCTCTGTTTTCCCTTAGGACAAGAGGGGAGCAAAATAAAACTGCCCTGTCTGCTTCACAGAGCAAACATCATGACAATAAAACAAGACAGTGGGTGTCAAAGCCCTCTGTGGGCCAAAGAAGCGTTATCCTACTCACAGCCACCACATCCAGGGAGTCAGCTGGATTGGCTGAACCGGCTTGTGTCTGCCCAGGACGCACATGGTGTGTGAGAACTCTGGGATAGGCTGAGGAGGGAGAGCTGGGGATGAGCAGGGCCATAGGTGCCTGGCACCTTGATGAGAAGGGCACTAGTGAGTTTAGAGGTTAGAGGGGGACCCCTGGTGAGGCCCTATCCTCTGACCCCCTGCTGATTTCTGGGGTCTTAGTCCCCAGGGCCCCTCAAGATCACCATGATGGCAAGTGCCAGTCCTAATGACTCACTTGGCTGGAAAGCTGTTCCCCTGCCCTTGAATCTATTAAACAGAGCAAAGTGATTAATTATTTTACTGTCTTTATGGCATCAACTTTAACTTGCTTCACATCCAGATTTCTGATTACATAAGCCAGAGTCTTAAACTCAGGAGGACATGTATTATTGAACTATTTATAATCAGAGGTTCTCAGAGCAGAAAAAGCTCTACCAGGCAAGAGCTGCACAACCAAAATTAGTGATTCAGAGCGCCAAAGACAATCTTTCCATAACTGGAGGGGTGTGGGGTGCGGGCAGGGGAGGAACAGAGAAGCGGAGTCTGAGTCAAGGGTGGCAAACCACTTTCCACTGAAGGACATAGATCCCCATGGGAAAGACAGATCAATGGTGGAAAGGATACATCTGTGCAAAAGGCAACCACACGACTGGGTGTGGTGGTGCCCGCCTGTAATCCTAGCACTTAGGTGGCTGAGGCGGAAGGATTGCCATGAGTACAAGGACAATCTGGGCTACCATAGTGAGTTCAAGGTCAGCAAGACCCCGCCTCAAACAAAAAAAGCAATTATATATAGACAGGGGAACGCTTTTTTGAAGAAAAATGATGTCTGGGTTACCCCAGCCACATCATTTCTAGATTTATGTTGCAGTCACGGTAATACCGATAACTAACTATTCACTGGTTTATTGTGCCTCTTCCACCTGGTATTCTAATTTTCTAGCTGATTCCAGCACTTCCTCAATGATTTCTGGAAATTTCATTTTTTTTTACCAGTAAGCTCCATAGCTATATATTCTCTTTATCCAAGTTCCCACCATATCTGCCACCTCCCACCAGCCGGCACCGTACCATCTCCCCCATGAGTGTCTGAACCCTACACACTCCATGGCTAGTGTGTGGCCCTGAGGAGACTACCTGTCCCCTACTTTGGTGCTCTTGGGAGATACGTGTCCTGATGTGATGCAGAAAATATAGCAAGACAGGCTTTCCATTCTTACTCACTGTACTCCCTCCCCACTGCCCCCAGACATGAGAATGCGATGGGCTTGGACCAGGAGAAAGTTCTCAGAGACAAAGTCCTTCTTGCTGACGACACCATACTTGCTGCCAGTCTGAGTTTGATGACATAGGGAGATGTTTGGAGGATCCCCTATCATTCCCTAGGCAGGCTCAGCTCACAATCAAGCTGTGTCCTTATTACAGGCACACAGAGGGCACAGGTGCCGTGGGGTCACTCCTGCTTGCTGAGTTTTAGTTATATTCCAAGTGGTGGACCAGGCTAGGTCCTCACAGCAATCTGTCAGGTAAATATCATTAGCGCCATTTCACAGAGAACGAAACTGGAGCTCAGAGAGGCTAGGGGGACTGTCCAAGGACCCACAGCTGGTAGGTTGTAACAGGTTCTCCCAGAATCCCTCCCCGATCTGTTGGATGCTGTCTTAGTCTGTTCAGCCTACTTGCTATAGCAGAATGTTGGAGACTGAGTGGCTCATAAACAACAGAAACTTATTTCTCATTGTTCTGGGGAAGTCTGAGATCAAGAAGCCAGCAGATTGAGTGTTGAGGGTCTGCTTTATGGCTCAGTGACAGCCATCTCTTGTTGTATATTCACATGCTGGAAGGTACAAAAGGAGATCTCTGGGTTTCTTTTGTAAGGTCACTATAGCAGTATCTTTGCCATTCCTATAACAAAATACCTGAGGCGCTAATTTATAAAGAAAAAGAGTTTATTTAGCTCACACTTTTGGAGCCTAGAAGTCCAGAAAGTATGATATCAACTTGGGAAAGGGCCCTCCTGACTGTGTCATGTCGTGACAGATGGCATCATGGTGAGAGCACATGGTGAGACAGGAAGCCAAGGAGACTACAGAGGGACCAGTATTGTTCTGTATGCTAATCCTCTAGAGGAAACTAACTGGGGTCTCAGAAGAACTACACTAATCCCACCTTAGGGCAGCATTGCCAGTGACCAAGTCACTCTCTACTAGACCCCACCACTTAAAGGTCCCATCATCCTTTACCAAGGACTAATACAAGAATCATTGGGAGACATACTCAGACAATACCCAAACCATAACAGGCACTAATCTCATTCTTGAGGGTCTACCCTCCTGGCCTAGTTACCTACCAAAGATTCCACCTCCTAACACTATCACCTGGGATAGCAGGACTCAGCTGGTGAATGTGAGGGCCTTTGGCACATTCCCACTTGTGACTCTTCCTCCTGTTGTTTCAGAATATAAAATTCAACAATCCACTACCAAGCCTTTGCCTAGAAAAATATACCCTCAACATAGAAAAAATAATGCTTATATTTGTTTTCTTTCTACAAAGGGAGCAGAAGGAAGGATTATCATCAACATGGTCACTGATTTGTTTCCTCTTAGAGTGTGGCTTTGTTGAACGAAAGATAAAATCTTAAAAATATGACCCTAGAAAATATATCATGTCGCTGGTGTGGTGGTGCACGCCTGTAATCCCAGCACTTGGGAGGCTGAGACAGGAGGATTGTTGCAAGTTTGAGGCCCACCTGGGCTACAAAGTGAGCTCAAGGCTAGCCTGAACTGTATAGAGAGACCCTGTCTCAAAAAGACCAAAAAAAAAAAGAAAGAAAATACATCATGTCTTCTTTTACTCACCCCTCTTTCTGGTTAGCTGTTCCTGAAATTCTTTCTATTTCATCATGAGCACAGAGCTAGAGTACAATTCCCATCCTTCCTTGCAGGTAGGCCTGGCCATGTGATTGGTTCTGGCCAATGGAATGAGAGCAGAGTCATATGCTGTTGTCCCATTTCTGATCCTCTCAGCCATGGTCCTTCAAGCTCATTCACTTCTTGTCAACTTGATGCAAATAGGCATCATGCCCATGGGCACAGGTTGAATGTAGCATCACAAAAAGTAGCAAATCTCTACCCTTTGCAGCCTCAGAACTGCAAGAGTAAAAGACTTTGCTTTAGGAGAAAGCTGCAGAGCACCATGTTCCAGAATAGCAGCAACCACACTGCGTTACAGGATGGCAGCAGCAGCTACACCAGGTTCTAACATGGCAGTGGCCACCAGGTTCCACAGTGGCAGTGGCATACAGAATTTGTTCCTAAAAATCAGGTTCCGAGTGCTCAGTGATCTAGTAACTCAACCCCTACAGCCAAGAGGAAAGAAAGCTTGGCTACCAGCTGCCAGTGGACCTTGGCATCATCCACGTGGTGCTGGTGTTAGGTGCATGCAGAATGCAAGAATTCTGAAGTTAAAAAGGCTTCTACCCAGATTTCAGAAGATGGCCTGGGAGGCCAGGCAGTGTGCCCCTGAGATGGCAATGTGTGAGGCTGTGAGGGTGAAGCCGAAGGTGCAGTGGACACCCCAGAACTTTAGAAAAGCCAGAAATGTGGATCATCTGAGGAAAGCTTGCAGATAGGGAGAAAAGCAGGCCCAAGACAGAAGCCATGGGAGCTATACCCACACAGGTGCCATAAGGGTGGAGCCACCCAAGCCTTTTGGAGTTCACAAGTTGCCACAGGCTATGTTGAATGGTACACATGACACTACAGGATTTAATGTTTGTGCTGCTGGATTTTGGACTTGCTTTAGTATCCTAAAAGTATTCTTTGTATCCCCTTGTTTGTACCTTTTGGAATAGTAATGTTTATCCTGTGCCATTGAATGTTATAAGTGTTTAACTTTTCATTTGTACAAGGGGCTCACAGCTAAGAGTTTGCCTTACATCTTGGAGGAGACTTGGGCCTTGGACTTTTCTGTAATGCGGAAACTGTTAGGACTTTGTAACTCTTAGAGATGGACTAAAATGCCTTTTACATAAAGGGATGTGCATGAGTATTTGGGCGGCCAGAGGCAGAATGTTATGCTTTGTGTCAAGATGTCCCCCCAAAGCCTCATGCAGTCATGGGGCGGGCCTCTGGAGTTTGTGACTGATTCATGGCCCAATGCTAGGAAGACGAGTGTGGGTGCTACACCTTCCCCGGGGCAGGTAGACTGCACACAATATAAGGAAGGGAAAGAGACTTGATCTCTTTGCTCCTTCCCCATTTTCTCTTGTTCCTTTTGCTGTCTTCTGCCGCCATGAACTGTTACCCTTCTGCCATGCCACCCTGTCTTGGAGCCAGCTGATTATAGACTGAAACCTCCACAAACCGTGAGGTAGGTAAACCATTCCCTCTCTTATTTGGGCCTTGGGTACTTTGTCTCAGCAACAGGAGAAAAGTAATTAAGACAACCTACCACTTAGGATCACCAGTGTTTCTAACAGGTCCATGAACAGTTACAAACTAAAGCTCAGAGAGCCCAGATACTAAGTAGTTCAGGGATGAAAGTAGTACTTACACTGAGTCCTTCCTGAGAACACAGAAATAGTCACCAGCATTGGCACCCACATAGCAAGTGCCTCTTGGGTTAGTAACCAGATAGTTTGTGCTGAGACCGGCTACATCAGGAGCTGTGGACAGCTCGGGGGATCAGTAATATGGACTCTTATAATCAGGTTCTGGGGCCCATTGTGGGGACTCCCAGGAACTTACTTGAAGTGCAGCAGAAGAAAGAACAAAGATTTTGAAATCATGTAGACATAGGTTCAAGTGCTGGCTTTACTGTTTTTGAACTGTGATATTAGGCAAATTTTAGTAACACAGAAAGTGATAAAATTACCCAAGATAAAGCATCCAAAGCATTTAGCTCATACTTGGCACCCAGTACATAATACTTCCTTGCCTGAGGAACTGGCAGCTGAAGAAACAAGGTGAGGAGGAGCCCATCTTCGTAATTACTCCCCAGTTCCATTAATATGCACATCTTCCATCTCTACTGTCTTGGACCATGGCCCAGAGACCACTGCCATTTCTTTCCAATCGGAGAGCATGGAGTTCCTATCACCATAAAAATAGGGGTCCGGATAGAGGCTAGACTATAGGCCAGCCCCAACACCAGCCTCATTCACAATATTGCTAAATCCCTGCCCCTGAACAGCATAACAGACTGTAAGAAGACTAGCCTGGGAACCAATCACCACCTTATCTCTCCAGGCCTGCGCCCCCCTCCTTCAGAAGAGACCCCCTTATGAACCTCACACCTTAGTGATGTCAGGTGAGGACTGAGCTCTGGCATCCAGATGCTCATTTCCAATGCCCATCACTCACCTGCTCCTGGAAATGCTACAGCCGGCTTCTCTGGAGCCATTACCGTTCGTCATGTTTATCTGCATTTAGGTGCAGTGGGGATTTGCACACTTCGATCTATCTTTGATCATGAAGCAATGGCCCAAAAAATGGTAATGACGCCTCTGATGCCACAGTGTTTCTATGTTTTTCACACGGAGGGCTGCCAGATTTAGCAAATAAAAAAAACCACAAGCTGATTGCACATAAGCAGTTTTTTAGTGTATGTCCCGTGCTTTAGTGGGACATATTTACACTACAAAATTATTCACCATTTGCCTGAAATTCAAGATTAACAGTGCACCTGAGGACCCTTTGTCTACCTCCAGCTGTGCACCTGGGCCATGCCCAGCAAGAGAATTTTCAGTCAAGCAAGATTTGGAAGTGTTGGGGAGTTTCCCTCCTCAGCCACATTCTAGTCTGCCCTTCTCTGATTATCTGTGCCCCCTGACCTTTCAGCAACAGGTCTGTCTGCTTTTCCCAAAACACACGCTCGCTCTCCCAAATCCAGGCCATTGTCTACACCATTTCCCTGCCTGAACTGTCTGTTCCTCTCCTTGCACTGCCCTCCTTGCTTTCTTTCAAAGCTGATTTCACTGGCACCTTCTCCAAGATAGGTCATGCCTCCCAGCTGACTGACTGCTCTTTCCTCTGCCCTTCCACTGCCTGGTGTCTGCAGCTTTCTGAAAGCAATGAACACTTTCACTGGAGCAGCTGCCTTGTGCCACTTTGTACTTGGCTCTGAAATTCAGATCCTGCTCTCAAGCAGCCCTAAGTCTACAGAGGAAGGCAGACATGGACGTAAATAGCCATTCTTGAAGTCAGCAACTGTTCTGACTTCAAGGCCAGCCGCCAAGTGCATGCAAAGTGCTATGAGAGAAAGGAGGGGAAAAAATCCCATTCGATCTGAGAGTGTTAGAAAAAGCTTTTTGGAGGAGGTGGAATTGGCTTTGGTAGAGTAAGTAGGAGCTTCAACAAGGAAAAACAGTTCCAAGCAGGAGAACAAATCAGCAAAGTATGTGCTGGAAAAGGAAGGACCCACCCAGGGAACAGCAAGAAGTATGGACAGCTGAAGTTCAGGGGTGGGAGAGGTGATGGGGATATAAAGCCGGAGCTGTGGAGGCTGCATGGGGAGTGTGGGGGCTCAGGATGGTGTTCAGCGCCATCAGAACAATAATGACTGTCTATTTTGCACTTACTGTGTGGTTTGTGTCTAGTTGTGCCCCCAAAGCCTCACGCAGTCACAGATGAGGCTTGTCAGAGGCGGCTGGATCTAAGTGTGTGACACTGGGGTTAAGGGTATGCGATTACTAAATTAGCCCATTGATTAGTTTGGCACAGTTCTGAGTGTGACAATGGAAAAACCCACCCTGGGTAGGAGTGCTATTCATGCTAGAAGCAGGTATCCTGGATAGAATATAAGGGACAGAAACAGAGCTGCTATTGTTACTTGCTGCATGTCACTTGCTGCTTGCTGCCTTCTGCCTTCTGCTGAGGCTGACACTTGGACTGTCTGTCTGCCTTCAAGTGACTGTGGAGTACAGCCGATTAGCGAACAATAACGAAGGGGAAAGTCAGGAAGAACAGTCAGGGCAAGGACCACCAGCTTGGCTACTGAGGCAGGACTGAGCTCACTCCACTCTCGCCTTTATTTATTTTCTCAATATTCCTTTTTTTTTTAGTTTTTTAATACATCGGGTCTTGCTATCTAGTACAGGCTGGCCTTGAACTCATTTATGTAGCCCAGGCTGGCCTCAACCTCATGGCAATCCTCCTGCCTCAGCCTCGCAAGTGCTGGGATTACAGGTGTGTGCCACCACACCTAGCTCTATTTTCCCAATGTTTCAAAAACAGATGTACATTCCATTTTGCAAGTCCCCCCATAAAAATAAAACCAACAGTTTGTGAAGGGGTTGCCCTCACAGATAAGCAGAAGGATCATGAGGGAGACAGAAAGAACACAGCCCACACCCATGAAACCCAGGGACTCTCATCTCTGAGCTGGTGAGAGAGACACAGCCATCTGGGCTTCTGAATAAGCCCAATGCACCTACACAGCCTCTGCTGCACCCACAGCCCTGCCGCTTGCCCTTTCCCTCTCCCTGTCTGGAGCACATTTCCCATCTGTGAAATAACTGTGATAATCCAGGTACAACCTGCTTCCTAGAGTTCTGCACAGGGAGCCCAAAGGGAAAATATGACTTAGAGAATTCTCTAGAAGCCCAGGCCACAGGCATCAGCCAGACTGTCAGCATCCCCCACCCCGATGGACACCACCCAGCTCTTGTCATGTGACCACGTGGCCCCCGCCAGGCTCAGCTCCCAGCTGTGGGATGAACAAGCAGGCCCATTTAACATTGTTTTTTGTAACCTTCAAGTAAGTTCCAATACGGAACCCACCCTGGAGGAAGAGAAAACTGCAGTGATCTGTTCAGGATGTACTGACTATGCTTTGGGCCAGAAAATCCATCCTCCAGCCTGGAAAGGGGAGGGTAGCTGACAGGAAGCCAGGAGCCAAGGAGCCACAGCAGAGGAACAGATGGATACCCGGGCCCTCTTTCTGACGCTCCATGGGCACCGGGCCCAGATGAACGGAGGCAGTATACACACAGTGGGCAAACGCCCTCTGAGGACAAATCCTGTCTCCAGGGGCACCCGAGGAGCCCTTACTATGAAATGACAGAGGGACAGAGTGACTTTTGGGCCACTACCGACAAGGGTCCCATAAGGTATGTCTGCTACCTGGAGAGATGTCCCTTGATTTCCATAAGCATCAGGTGAAACTGGACAATGGATGTAATGTTGAGTTAGGACACAAAAGCTTCATGATCTAATCCCTCAGCCTCAGTTTCCCCTTCCATAAAATGGGAGGTCTGCTGTGACTGTATCTCAGAAAGGTGAAGACTCTCTAGTCCATTCATAGGTGGGGAAACTAAGGCCATAAGAAGAGCTTGAGCAATCCAGCTGCCCACTAGCTCATGTTTTCCCCCTTACCCTCTCTCCTCTTTTGATGCTCTCAGAAGAGCTGCTCTGCTGTTTTTGTTCCCAGAACACTGTTAATCCTGGTCATATCTGACTTTTGAGTTGAATTGTTTCAATAGAAAGTCTTTGAGGCTCTTTCTTTTTGTCCCCAAATAAGGACACCAAAGTACTCCTTCCCCACTCACAAAATCAGCACCTCTGCTCGAGCACCTGTCCACCCTGAATCACCTTTTCTCATCTGTGGGTGATCTGAGCCAGACATATTACAGATGCTAGGAGTGTGGCAAGGGCCTGTCAAGAGGAGCATCCACTTCTCAAAGGCACATCCTTCTCCACTCGCCTAAAAGAAGCCAAAGGAACAGGAGGACACCTCCAAGGTGACGCCATTTGCAGACAACCCTTAACAGTGACAAGAGAGGGCAATGACCTTCCTAGGAAACCCTCATAGTAACATTTCAGCCCTGGCCCATGACAGGCTCCACTGACTCCTGGACATAAATTACTTGTTCATTATCAGGCCCTGACATGGGAACGATGTCGGCAGCTTGATTGTGTCCGTGTCCTACGGCAGGTATTTGCATTCTGGGCTGCCAGTGACCATGGTTCTATTTTACACGGGACGGGGCTGCTGTCTTTGTCACCAGACAGGCTCCTGTCTCCTGTCACCCCCAGTTTTGTGATTTGCACAGGCAGCCCAAGAGTCTTAGGTGCTGGGTGACTGGGAGGACATGTAAGTGCTCATGTTAGAGAGGCCAGATATGAAGAGATGGAAATTCAGCACCACTATCAAGTTGCACCAAGCCTGAGTTGAATTAATACTGAGAATAACCACTAATTGAGCCCTTGCTATAAGCTAAGTATATTTATTAGTTGAGAACCTTTAGTTGCAAGTGACAGAAACTCAACTCCAACCAGCTTAATCCAAAAGAGAAATGTTATTCACTCAAGAAATGAAACCACGGGATGACACTGATGTAATAAATTACTGGACCTACCATTCAAATGTGGCCAGAGCCCCCTCCCCTCCCTCCCTGCCTCCTTCCCTCCCTCCTTCTTTATTTCAATCAATTGTTTTTTTCTGATAGTTTAGCTATCTACCCCTCAGGCTGCCTACATCTTTTGTATCTTTACAACAAAGAGGAAAGGGCCCTTCTTTCCCCAGTACAGTATAAAATCCTGAGGACAGACTTGTTACCTCCACTTGGTCACATGCTCTGGCCAGGAAAGTTCAGACCTATGATCTGTAGTCCTAAGAGCAATAAACAATCTGTCAGTGTCACCCAGCTAGAAAGTACAGAGCCAGAACCAAGTCAGGTCAGCTGGACATCAAAGCCCAGGCTCTTTACCTCCATTGGCAAGTGGAAAGAAACCCCATAATGCTTTCTTAGGAGATATGGTGGGTGGAGGTGTGGAGGGAGCTGAATCAGAGCCCTCTCTTTGGCAAGGCTGCCTTGTAGCATCTGAACTGGGTCTCTGTTTCTTGCCCTGAGAGCATTGTTAGGACAGAAATCAGCAGAGAAGGTGGTGAGGGCTGTGGTGGCACATACCTATAATCCCAGCTCTCAGGAGGCTGAGACAGGAGTTTGAGGCCAGCCTGGACCACATAAGCAAGTTCAAGGCCAGCCTGCACTACATAGCAGGATCTTATCTAAAAGACAAAATAGAGGCGATAGCCCAAGTGAATGTGTGGCCTTGCTCCAAGCTCCATGGGATCGAGGCTGCGTGTGGCAGGGCTGCTCCCTACTGATACCAGTCTCAGCCCCTACTGATCATCCTTTGCCTTCTAGAGGTCTGATGTGGGAATAGAGACACTCCTCTTGGAAAGAGGAAAAGCCTACCCTGTCAATATTTGGCCACATGTGCCAGGGAGAAAAATGCTTCAACCCACCCCATTCCCACGGTGTCCCACATAGTCACATCTGCCTCCAGTCACCAAAGGTCTGAACAAGCAGGGCAGAGCCCCTTGGCACTTTGGCCAAGAATGTGTTGGAAACCATCTCCCACTACTACCACTCCTTCCCCCATCTCCTTTGCTATCAGTTACTCACACACACACACACACACACACACACACACACACACACTCCTGGAAGGTTCAGGGGTCACCAGTCTCACACAGGGTGTGGGGGGGGGCTGAGAGATTGTCTAATCCAGCAACCTCATTCCTTAAGCAAAGGCTGTCAGCCCCTTATCTGAGATCACACTGAATTCCCAGGAGGCTTGCACAGAAGTGCTCTGCCAAGTTTGCTGAGTGAATAAAGAATGTACCAAAGGACAATTTTGAGTCAGTAAAGGAGGAAAACCGATCCTGACTGAACACCCTCTGCAACAAGCTGAGTACTCCTCACTTTGTACCCAGTCACCATCCCCACAAAGAGTGGGTCCCACTGAAGCTAAGACAGAAGAGGGGCCATCTCCAGCATCACGTCTGGCCCTGTAGGGCTGTCTGTCCCCTCAGGAGTGTGCAATGAGAAAGACACGATACTCTCTTGTTCACCATTGTCTCCCAGTACCCAGAACTAGGCCCTGCTCAGAGAAAAAGCCCAGTCATCCTGTGAGGGTGTTGGTGTAGCCAAGCTGGTGTCCCCTGGCTGGGGGTAGGGGGCTGTTCTTAGTGGCAGTGAAGGGAGAAAGAAGCAAGCAAGACCCACATTGGGGCCCAGGACCAGGAGACACTGAGGGAAACTCTTGTCTGCCCATGTTGGCGATCCTAGGAGAGCTGCCAGCAGTGCAGCCAGAGTCCATGGGCCAAGCAAACCCCGAGGTCCCCAAACTTTCCACTTCCACAAAGTGCTCTGATCTTGTCAAATTGCTACCAGCGGAGTCATAGCTGAGTGAACACTTGCCAGCTTCCTGTAGCTCTCCCGAGAGCTGTCACCACCCTCATCCATCATAATCGAAGCAGTCCACCTGCTCCGGGCCCATCTTTCAACAGCAATGATAGCTGAGATGCAGTAGATGTGTCTTGTCATCACCTTGACATTTTTTTTGGAGAACGCAAAGGTCGGAAGGGACCCTGGGACAGGTGAGAGTGCCACAGGCCCACACAGCGCAAGCCCTGATGTCCGCATGAAGGGCTGGCCACCTCTCCTTCTGAGCGCCTCTTTGTCTTGGCCATCTGCCACCTGCCTCCCACTGCTTAACTCTGCCCAGGCTAGAGGAGATCGGGAGACTCCATCTTTGGGAAGACGGAAGACCCCACATGTTCGCCATCTTCGGTTTTGCAGAAAGACAGACTCCAGAGGGGAAATGGGGCTGGAAGGCACTGGCTTCCATGATACTCAGAGTCTGGATAACTCTAAGACACAAACTTAGACACGTGTCCTCCCAGCCCATACCCGTGGCCACTGGCCTTGGACCTGTGTGTCTCAGAAGAGAAATAGCATACTTTTCTATTCAGAACTTGTGAATTAAAGCAGCAAGTAGAAATAGATGTAGATGCAGAGAGGGACAGAAACAGAGAGAGAGAGCGATCAGGTGACCCTGCCCCCACGACTCCAGCCCAGAGCAGCCAGTGGCAGTGTAAGCACAGCGCAGTCTGTCTGTGATCTTGCTAAGCAGTCACCCACAGCTCCCTCTGTATGCAGATTAAAGGCCAGGCAGCTTGACCTGGTACTCAAGGCCCTGGGCAATATGACACCAAAGAAGAATGCAGTGTGAGGAACGGTAGGAGCCTCTAAAAGGATCACAGCCCACCTTTTAGCCAGCAGGGATGCCTGAAGACACAAAGGGATGTGGGAAGAATGAGCCCTCTGCCTCCAGAGGCATTCAAGTGTGGACAGAATATCTCTGAGAAGGCTGCTGCTGGGGTTCTAGAGGGGGTTTAAGGGGAAAGGATTCAAACTGGCAGCTCTTTAGGCCCCGCCAACCCTGAACTCCCTGACCTTGCCTCTTCAGCCTCATCTCGCTCTGACCACTTTTAGGCCTTTGCTCACACAGTTTCTTCAGCCTAGAGACCCTTCCCCGTCTCCAAGACCTGCAGGACCTTTATACCCAGCTGGCGTTTGACTCAACCACACATGTGCCACTGCGTGTTAGGGAGACAGAGATGACTAAAAACTTGTCTCTTTCTTCGAATATCTGAACCAGCTGTCTCCGTCCCCACATGCAGTCAGTGTCACAGGGTTGTGCAGCAGGAGAGGCCCTCATCTACCCACTCCCTGCCACAAGGAGCCACCGGCTCTCCTTCTGCCTCATGCAGCATGTGAGGGGAAGCAGAGGCTCAGGCCGGGGTGGGGAGGAGCATGGGAGGCACAGGCGATGGCGCAGGTGGGTTCTGCCACGGAGAGCCAAAAAGCTCGTGACCCAGGCTCCCACTGGGCTCCTTCCAGACCTCAGGATCTTGGGGGGTGGAGGATGAGGTCCCTGGTCCCAATCACACTTCAGTGATCTCAGGCAAATCTTTGTTTCTTCTCCTCAGGTCTGAATACAACCCCTTTCTTATCTCCAGTGCTCAATCCATAACAGGCAGAGAAACCAGGCTCTTGAACCTCACGATACCCCATGTACATTATGCCTGCAACTCATCGCTTACAGCCACAAACATCTTGGAATCTTGAAGGGCATAGAGTAGGATGGGCTGGGATGAGCCGTGCCCTTTCCCTCTTCCAGCCTCCGTGACATTCACAGTGCAGCCCAGGAAAGGAATTCTGTAGGAGACCCAGAGACCAAATCAGAGCTGTGCACCTGCACTTTTGGGAGAGAAATAAAAGTCTCAGCTGCCAGCTGCTGTGCATGTAGGGAAAGTATAGGCTCCCGGGCCTCCGAGGCTCCTCCACTGGTTGCCCTTGGAGAGAGCACTGCAGGTCTGAGCAGTAATGCTGGAAGCAAGAGCTGGAAACAAAAGAAAATAGGTAGATGAGAGGGTGGCTCTGGGCAGGGATGTTTAAAATGTCCGCTCCATTTCCTCTGTGTCCCTGGTGACATGAGTGACTATATTCAGCAAGTCTGTCGAACAACAAACTTGGTGGAATCTGCAGTTCTTCTCAGTGCTGACATCCAAAGCCCAGTTACTCACATCTCATCCTTAAAAAGCTGGCGGGACAAGGGCAGTTCACCAGCTGTGTGACTTTGAGCAGACCCTGGCCCTCCTGATGACACAAAAGAGAAGAGGGGCTCCAGGACTGGAGGGAGGCAAGGTGCAGCTTGACTAGTCCTGGCTGGCTGGCTTTAGGACTTCTGAACTTGTGTCTTCTTCCTGCTATCTTCACAGGAATTGTGCTGATACTGAGGTGATACGTGTAATAAGCCTGGAACACAGCGGGAATTTCCCAAACATAAACACATAAAGAGACTTTATGTATTATGGGGGACCATTATGGGCCTGTTTTCCAGTCTGTAAATTAGGATACTAGCTCTGCCCTCTTATTCAATAGTACATTCAACAATGAGAGTTGAATGTGTTGATTCCTGTAGAGCTTTCAATGCTTAATACGTTTCATCACTATTATTATCTGCAGTTTAAGAATGAAGGACACCAAGCTGCTTATACCCATGTCTGAGGTCCCACAGCTGGTGAGTGGAGAAGGCAGAACCTGAGTCAGTTCTGACTCCGAACCCATCCTCTAGGCTCTCTCACAGCCCTGAGGCGTAAGTTCATGTGCTCCCTCCCTTCGCGTGCTGTCTCACTGATGGGGCACACCAAGACATGGTGGTAGAAGGTCCTCTGTCCGGGCACACAGGCTCTAATGAACGCCCATCCCAGCGCCTGCCATCATTCCACGATTTCCAGGATGCACCTCAGACTGTCTCCACCCTGCTGAGAACTCTGCCATGGCTCAAGCAGCCTGCAGTCCAGACTGCGCTCCTCTCTGGGCTTCTGAGGCTCTGGGTATCTGGGGCATCAGCCTTCCCATCCCATCCCCCTTGTCTCCTCCATGGCCACCTACCCACCTCACGCCATTCCTTCCTTCCTTCACTGTCCCTTCTGCGTGGGATACTCTTCCCAACAAGTCTAATCCTACATCCCTTGAAGGTGCAACACAATGCTTCCCCTGCCTCGAGGCCTTGCCTGCCCCTGGGGGCTTGGGAAGATGTTCCGTCCCTGGCTCCTTTGCCCCGTCTGTGCTTTGCTGGACCCTTTCATAGCACTTGGTTCCTCCTGCTCATGTCTTAGCCAGTGTTCCCACATCTCTTTTTCCCTATTAGCCTGTGAACTCGCTGAGGACAGGGAGAAGCTTGGTTACCTCTCTCTTCCCAGTACCTAGCATTAAGGGTGATCAGTACGTTGGAACAACTTCATAACAGTAATTCTGCCCTAATTTGGTACTGTGCTTTTAAAAGTATACTATTAATTAACTAATTTTACCCTTAAATTTCTCTTGCCATGACAATGGGCCATATATTATCACCATTTGATAGATGAAGAAACAATCTCAGTGAAGCTAAATACCCAACTCTTTCCCCCTTCCCCCCTGCCTGGGACCACGCAGCTCATCAAGAGCAGTGCCTGACTAGCCCTTATATGCTCTGAATCCCTTTCCAATGGTAAGTGCAGCCATACCAAGGTTATCTAGGCATGGTTACAAACCTTTGAGAAACACCAAGGCGTGGTTAAGTTGCCTGCCAGCTGTGGCAAATGTTATTCTGCTTTTGTTTCTTAAGAGAAATAAGGAAGATGGTCTAAACTAGAGAGTGGTGACCTTGACACTGACCCAGGCAAGACTGATGGTTGTGAGCACCAAAAAGCTGACATCAGAAGGAGGTGGCAGGGCCAGCGTGAGACCTCAGCATCCACATTCACCGAAGTCAAATGCTTAAAGATGACTGCAGTCAGCCACAGAAATCTGTGACCAGAAAGTAAAATTTAATGGACTTCCTGGTCGCTTACCTCTGGTTTCTCCACCTCCCGCCTCCCAACTCCCCTGGGTCTGACTCTCACTGCCTGATGAGAGTTTAGTGCTTGGCTTAGTGGACTTGGGTTAACTCTGTGTGTGTGTGTGTGTGTGTGTGTGTGTGTGTGTGTGTGTGTGTAAAACCTTGTAAATTACCTAGTGCCAGCCACCCCATCTTGAGGGCTCAGGTCCTGTTTCTTAATGATGATTGATGGCTTTAAAGATGTAGCAGATCAATAGGGTCTGAATTCCTAAACTCTTGACAAGAGCTGGAGAGAACACACATCTCAATGCCTGCCACAGGGATGCAGATGGGGGCCTTGGCCCTCACATCCCTGCCTCCTCTGTGGAAAAATCAGCCAGAGAGTGCCTCATAGGGTCACTTGGCGAGAGAATTCATCATACTTTGTCCATGTTGTGGTGAGCAGCTACTTCATTCATTCAACATTCCACAAGCAATCTACAAAGGACTGTAAGCTGTGTTGGGGTGGAGGGAAGGGTGGGAGGGAAGAGCAGAGGGTGAGGGTGTGGCCGATGTCCTCAGGAATCAGCTCAGTGAATGGAGTAATACCATAGAGGACAAGCACCCATACAGGGTAAGACACCCAGTGCACCAAGTGCCAGGCACCACACTCTCTCTGCTGCATCCTCTCCCTTGGTCCTCAGGAACACGATGTTATCCCCAGAAGAGGGAAGTGCAGGTAAGGTCATCTACCTACAGCCACAGGGCTGGCGGGACTGGGGCCAAGTCCTCACTTCGTGCAGACTGGTAAAGCTTCCCAAGAGGGAGCGACTACCTGGGTGTGGAGGAAGGAGAGATGTAATCAGGGAACGCGGTGCCTGTGAGTCGATCTCCAAGGGCAGATTTCAGAAAAAAGGGAAGTCACTCTAGGTTGACTCCACAACTAGAGAAAGAACAGAAGAGGCAGGCAGGTACATTCACGGAATGGAGGGAGTGGCTTGGCTGGTGTGGAGCCGAGGGCACCAGAGCGGGATCAAGGGGGGATAAAGCTAGAGAGTTGATTTAGGGCCAAATGAGGCAAGAGCCCAGCGGAACTTGCCTGGGTGGGGAATAGGGAGCCACAGGGGGTAACGCTTTGTGCAGGAGAGGGTCACAGAGCAGAACAAACAGGAGGCTGCATCCACAGGGAGACTGAGCCGGGGAGCGAATGGGGCACAGGCGAGAGAGAGACCTGGGTCCCCTGGTCCGGGGGCCTTGCTGCCTCGCGGCCGCGTCCCCGCTCCGCTGAGGCTGAGCGAGCAGCGAGGCAGGCGGGAGGCGGCGACGCGCCCCTCGACAGGTAAGTGATTGGATTAAGAGGCCTGTCTGACAGGATGTCCGTTCAGCTGCGGAGGCTAATCAACTTCCCCATCCTGTCTGCTAATAAATCCTGCTCCGGGGACCACTCTGCCTGATGATCTCTCCTCGGGGACCGCCGCCGACTTCTCCCGGAGAACACTCCGCAGTCTATTAAGGAGGCAGCGCGCGCCTGTCAGGGCCTCGTCCGGGCGTCCCGGGAGGCGCCCATCATCCAGGGCGCCGCGCCGGCCGCCGCAGCCATTGTTCGCGCGGGGCTGACAGCGCGGCCGCGCGCCGCGGGTCGCTCTCCGGGGCGCTGTGCGCAGCCCGGCGGCCTCCGCGGGCCCCAGCAGGGCTCCGCGCGCAGCAATTAGCAGGCGGCCGTGCCTCCTATAATATCTGCAGAGAAGATGTAGAAATAAATTAAAGCTGTAATTATTTCCTCGGATTCGCTACAGCTCAGGAAGGCTGGCGAAAAGGCTGGGGAAAGAAGCGACTCTGCTCTTGGTTCAGCTGGCTACAGCGATTTCCCCGTTTCTTCCCTCTCACCTCCCGCAAAAGGCAAGGACAGGGAGGAGCAGCGCAGAAACAATTCCCTTTGTTGCTCAAGATAGGAAAAAAAAAAAAAAAAAAGTACAAGCATTTTGACTTTTAGGCCTAGCTGCTTCAAAAATAAGATGTTCTTCCAATCACGCAACGCGCGCGAGCGCGCACACACACACATACACACACACACACACACACACACACACCGGCTTTCTTTTCTGTGAGCAGTCTGTATAGGCAGAGTTTAATCCCACATTTTCATCAGATCTGGAAGAACCTCCAAGGGCGTTATTAAATATGTGAAATACGCCAGAAATATTCAAGCAATCCCCATCTGGCCCTGGGAGAGAGGAAGAAAGGACTGGGAAAGTAATAAAGTGTGTTTATTTTTTAATCTAGATGACATGTTTTACATCATTAAAAAGGACAATTATTTTTAAAACTCAGCCTGCATGCTCTGATGATTCCAGAGGTCTGCTGCCACAGAATCCATCAGAACCTCCCTCAGCAGCCAGGCTCAGGTCCACCCTCAGGGCCAAGTTGCATTTTTAAACATTCAAAACCATGGAGACAATTGTGAGCCCTTTAAAAAGCCCTCATCTCTAAGGAGCAGCAAGGGCCAGGCCATCTTATTACTGAGTCACCTTCCACTGGAAGAGGGTTTCTGATTGCGAGGCTCAGGGGATCCTAAGAAAAAGCGGAGTTTCAAAGCTTGATGGAAGTTGGACAGGGTTCGAAAGGCCCAACCTTTGCCAAATTACTTTATTTTTGAAACAAAACACCACTGTCCCACCTTGAGAACCCTTCCGGCGACTCTGCAGCACTCGGTGGCCCCTTGCGCTGTAATTTTCCAGGGTCCCTCCCAACGAGAGGAGCAGCAGGGGTGTCTGCTGAGCCCCACACCTAACAACCAGAAGTTCTTTACACTTCTCTGTCTTGGTCTGCTTTGGACACACCCCAGGTCAGTATGCTAAAGTGTGGACCTTTTTAAAAACATGCATCCCTCTGACTTCCATGAGGTTTTCTCGGAATGTAATCCTAAAAGTTCTTAAATTGCGCTAAAAATAGTCTCAAGGATGTTCATCACAGTGTTATTTATGTTAGGTCAAGTCATATGAAATTGTTATTTCCTGGATCAGGTGTCACAAATGTCGTATTATTCAGTTTGACAAAATTACATTAGAAACACCTAAATAACAAAGGATAGGGGATACTTGGCCACATTTCTACCCCTGCTAGAATACTATGTGACTGTAGAAATAATGCTCCAAAAGTATATTTATTAGAACATAAATATTTTAGGGTGGTAATAATGTTTACATTCTGATCCCTTTTCTACAAAAATAAAAAAATACACATGCAGAGGTAATGATAGATCTGAGGATATTAAGAAGGGTTTTCCCTTGATACTGAGATCGTGCATGATTTTTACTTTCTTCTTTTTTTATCTGTACTAGTCCATTTGCTGTTGCTAATAATGTAACACCACAGCCTGGGTATGCTGTAAACCAAAGAAGTTTACTCTGGCTCTCAGCTCTGGCCCCAGGTTGAGAGGCTGAATATGGTGATGGCAGACCTGAGTCTGTTTGCCAGTGTGTCTTTAGGTGGCCCTGGACACTGCGCAGCGAGAGCCAGGAAGCAGACACCCACGCACATGTGCATCTTCTTGTGGTTCTCCTCATGAGTCCGCTGCCATTCTGCCACCAGGCCCCCACCTGATTTCCCTGTCTAACCCTAGTTAATCAGTGGCCAGAGTCACCACCTTTAAACACCACAGCTACTTGCTGTCCTCTTTCCGCCTCACAATGGGGACTAAACTCCAGCATGAATTTTGAAGAGACAAACCTTACTTAAATAGTAATACGGTACTTTTGGCTTTTATAACAAATGTGCACAACTTGTACAAAAAAATAAAAGTATGCAGTAACCAGGTACGGTGATACACACCTGTAATCCCAGCACTCTGGAGGGGTGAGGCGGGAGGCTCACAAGGCTGAGCCCAACCTAAACAACCTGAGACTCTGTCTCAAAGTAAAATATCAAAAAAGGACTGAGTGTGTAGCTCCGTGCAAAGGCCCTAGGTCTAATCCCCAGTACCCCCCCACACACAATATGCAATAAAAGTTTTTAAACAATAAAATAGAGTGGGCCTCGAGTTGGATCTGAGAGGCTGACCAAAGTTGACAAATACAGACTGCTGCAGTCCGCACATGAACCATGTCTCCACCCCTCTGTGGCTGCTGCAGGCAGGCCAGTGTACGCAGGAGCTGAGAGCAGGAGTAGTCGGCAGGGGTGACTCCCCCTGAATCACTCATTCGAGCCCTATCATCTGGGCAGCTGCCAACACTAGGGGAACTCCCTGGATGCCCAAGGTCTGGCCTTCGAGGAGAAGCAAGAGGAGAGAGAAAAATGTAGAAGGGTAGTTTTCACCTGAAGAAAACCTGGCATCAGATGTGCAAGTGTGGCTCCAGTGAAGGCATTGTGGGTAGTCTGGGGTGGTGGGCTACCCAGCCTCTCAGTCCATGGGCTCACTGTTGCCAGGCCACTCACTGGGGTGTTTCTTGTCATAGTTCCTTATAACTTAGGCTCCTCCCTCTCTCAGAATGCACTGTAAGCAATAAGGATTGCTTTAGCAAAAAGCAATTAAAAAGAATGAAAAAAAAAGAGAATACAAGACAAAAGGATTGGGAGCAATGTAGCATTTGTCAGAGTCAGATTTTTTCCCACCCCAAAACACATTAAAAATTCCCTAGGTTGAGAAAGAAGCAAGTCAGAGGGTGGATGCTGAAGGGGTCCTTGGGAAACACCCTGAATTTTCCCCTCCCCAAGGCTACAGGGAGAGCAAAAGAATCAGTTGAAATTTGAGAGCTCTGAAAGAAGGAGAGCCCTGGGTCACTAAGCAGGGAGCCCAGGAAAGCACAAACCTGGTAGAACTACCATGTGCCAAGTATCCTGTTCAGAGACCAAGTAGAAAGGCTGTGTGTGGTACAGAGAGAGGCTTGTGAGTTCTCAAAAATGCTTCCTGTCCTGGTGGATGGGAGCTGAATTTCCCATGCCCCTCAGCTGCCTTGCAGGTAGCTGAGATTATACCACTTCTGGACAGACGTCGTCCTTGAGAGTGAGGCAGGTAGAGCAGCATCACATAAGCATCAGCTCCTAGGAGCTATCAGATTGTGACTTAAGGGCTGCTCTCAGAGAGGAGTGTGCCCTGACCAAAGGCAGTCTCTGGCTCTCTTCTGCCATGGCAGAAAATGAACCCATGCCCCAAATTTAGACACAACATGGCAGATGAAGAGTGCAAGAGACCCCAGATGACTGAGATCACTTGAAGTTCCCTGAATTCACTTTCTTGCTATGCAGCTGACCGATTCAAAAAAGAAAGTAAGGCCCAACACTGAAAAATAAAGCCATCTTTCTTACAAACTCATGTTTGTGGCCTGAGATTGAGTGACAAACTGGTAGGGTCCCATGGAGCACTGCACTCTGTGGCCCTGTGTCTACCCAGATATTCAGGCAGCCAAGATACAAGAAAGGCCTGTGACAAAGAGATGGGGTGGCCAGGCAGATCTAGAACTGAAAAAGCCCTCAGATTATTGTCTCCAGCCTTTTAACTGGATAGGTGGGGACATGAAGGCAGAGAGAAGCAGGGAATTGACTCTGGTTGCACATAAACCCATGCAGCGCCAGATTGAATCTCTGCTTTTTCTACCCTAAAGCACTGTAAGTGGCCACGTGCAACAGAACAAAGTAGGATGGAGGGCTGGACACTCAGAGCCATCCCTGGGGGCTGGGCCGGATGGATGGATGAAAACTGGCTCCAGCCTGTGCTCATAGTCTACCCCCGGTTGGGGGTCCAGGCGCTCATGTGCACGCTGAGCCAGCTCCTCTCCTGACATGGCGGCCTGTTAATAACTGCACTAACTGTCTCCACATCCGTCAGCACTAATCTCTCACACAGCCTTCCAGGACCTGATTCATCAGAATGGAGGGCATGCTCTTAAAGGGTCACGGCCCACTGTGGCTATCCAGTTCCTTTAGCAATAAGTGGCAGAACATATTTTCTCTGCTAACTCTACTGTATGTTACAGGATAGATTATTTTAAGAATCAAGACTAAATTGAAACAAGGCAGACTTGATTTTTTTTCCCCTCAGAACCCTAGAAGAGGGTCATCTATCAGTGCTACATAGTGGGCAAAGTACTAGAGAGTGACTCCAAAGTCCAAGGATGAGGCCTTAGCACCAGCATTTATTTGCCCAGGTGACCTTGGGCAAGTCATTTACCCCCACTGAACCTCAGCTTCTTCATCAATAAAGTGGAGGTCGCTCTCTCCTGTCCTGGTATACCAGATGGTCTTACAAATTGGTTAGAGAAACTCAAAACCACTGATGGGGGAAAATGGGGACATTTTCTAGGAAATAAACACATCCATGTAGCCTATGAACACACACACACACACACACACACACACACACACACATTCCAAATCCCTAATAATCTTAAAAGTACAGTCTCCCCTGTATGTCTCTATTTTCTCTTCTTCTTACCGCACTTGTAAGACCTCAACTTAACGTGATTACATCTGAAGAGACCCCATATCACGTTCACAAGTTCTGGATGGAAAGGAATTTGAGGGGACATTATTCAACCCAGTACACATCTTTATCCAAACAAATGAGTAGCAGTTCTTTGAAAGCCTAGCAATAGCCAAATAACTAAACATCTGAAGGATTTTCTCCAACACTCTTTCAACAATATATGGCAATAACAGCCAGTTCTTCTGCCTCTTCCAGCCTATATGCACAAGTTCTCAGTCCCTGCCACCGCCTTGGCCCAAAGGAGGAATTTGCGAATATTTGCTGAGTAAACAGAGCCCAAAGGATGGGATTTCAGGAAATGAAGCAGCACCTAAAGGAACTGTGACGGTCATGGTACTTATTCCCTCAACCATTTGCCACCTGCTAGCTTCACAGTGTGCAGTTGACTTGCTGAGAGTCCAGCTAGTTTCTGGTGACCCCTGAGGGAGTCTGGAACAGGGCTGGCATCTGGCAACTGGCCAGCAGGGGGCAGGATGGTCTCAAGGACAGAGCTCCAGGGGCCTGAGCTTGGCTCCACTCACCCAGCAAGCTGGAGTCGGAAACATTTCCCTTTGCAAGGGTGTGAGAATAGCCAGTCCAGCTCCTTTTTGTACAGATGGAGAAACTGAGGCCCTGACAGGGGAAGGAGTTTGCCCAAGCTCACACAGAACGTTAGGATCCAACGCCAGACTTCATTCTCTGACCAAGTCTAGTGCCGCCCTAAGGTGTTAGGACTAAGTCTTCCTAGGACCAACGCTTAATCAAACTCAAGAGAGCTGATCAGTTCAACATGGGTCTTTTTAAGAGGCGCCCCCTGATTTAATAACACACATGTACACCCGTGCTCACCTAGAGATGACATTTCCAGAAATGGGCTGCGGATGTGCACGAGGATGTTCATTGTGGTATTGTTTATAGAAGGGAAAAAAACAGAAACAGCCAGTACAGGGTTGGTTTAATGAATGATGATATATCTGTTTTAAGGATTACTGTAAAATTATTAAAAATAAACTTTAAAAGAATATTTATGAAGAAAATGTTCATGCTAGAAAGCTAGTCCATTTTTTTCATATTTGATAAACATCTATTTTATGGTTCCAGACACACTCACTAATTAGCACTAATTAAAAATTAGAACTTACTGGGTTCAATTCCCAACACTGAATAAAAATAGCACTTAGGATTTGTAAGTAAATATATATTTACTTACAAATCCTAAGTGCTATATATATTCATTCTTAGATCTTTGACCTGGGCAACTGCACTCCTTGCCTTGGGTCCCACAAGGCTCTGCATTTCATAAATACACATAGACAAGCAGTGTAGTCACTACAGAAGACATGGGTACCTCAGTTACCTGGCATCTAGCGTTCACTGCAGCATAAGTGAGGACTCACATCAAGCCCCTGCAAATGTGTCTCTAGCTCTTGCCCTCTGTCTCTGAGACAAAGGGGAAACTGAATCCCAGTGCCATCACCCAGTGGTGGTGGTGCTGCTGCAGGCATCTCCAACGGATGTGGCTTCAGAGCACAGGGAAGATGTGAGCACTGGATATGCTTAAGCACATAAGAGAAACAGACAACTTAATTTGTCAAATATCTCCTCTCAGGTAGCATGAAATACAAGATTTTCTTGCATAACAAAATATCATCTCCCAGTAGTGCCAGACGTCCATTTTATTGCTTTTATTCATCTTGTAATTCACGGTGCCAAAGGTACTCACTAATTAATGGGATATTTACAACAGCTACACATAACAACTGAGGAATGTTTTCTAATAGCAAATGACTCATTTTACTTTTAATTTGTCTACTTACTTTTAGTTTATCATTATACTTTTAATTTGTCTAGATCTGTCATAAAACAGGTCTAGGCATAACATACCTGAAGCACAATACCAATTCTGTATACTGAAAACTAGATGGACCTTTGTAGCCAAATAGCATAGTTTTTAATTTTTAATACCTAACTGCATTTAATCAAATATTCAAAAATAAAGCTCTCAGCTTTAATGAAATAATTTTGATCTAAATTTTCAATATTACTAATTGTAATTTGAATTTTACCTTTTCATCTCAATGAACTTCAACTATTTTAGAAGAAAAATAATTTTTTAGGGAAATGATTTAGAGGGTGTTATGACTTGTATCTAGATGTCCCCCCCAAAGGCTTATGTGCTCATAGGTGGGGTTTTTTGGAGCTGGCTGGATCTACGGTGTGTGATACTGGAATTAAGGGTATGTGGTAATAAATTAGCCCACTGATTGGAATCAGTACAGTGCTGGGTGTGGCTGAATGGATTTACGGAAGACAGAAGCCCTACCGTGGGTGTGGGTAGCCTCACCCAAAAGACTTATGGTCTAGATAGGATAAAAGAGAAAAGGAAGTTGCTTGCTACTTTCTGCCTACTGTGCCAGGGGCTGTTTCTCCTCTGTGGTGCCCCTATGCCGAGCCACCCTGCATTGGAGCCAGCCAATTCTACAAACTGTGAGCTAAATGAATATTTCCAGTGGCCAGGATGTAGCTCACTGGTACAGCACCTGCCTGGCAAGTGTGCAGTCGTGAGTTTGATTCTGGGCACCCAAAAATAAATAAATAAACCTTTCCTCCTTTAATTTTGGGTGTCAGGTATTTTGTTTCAATAATAAGCCAGAGGGGTGGGCATATAGCTTAGTAGTACAGTGTTTGCTTTAGTAGTACAGTTGTGTGAGGACCTGGCACTGAAAAAAATAATAAAAGGAAGGAAGGGAAGAAAGGCTTCTTTAGATATACAAAATCTTAAATATATGATGGGACTCCAGTTGGACTCTTCTCCTTGGTAAATGATCTGGCCAAGACCCACACAGATCCAGACCAGACACTCTGATATGAGAAGAGTCTATTGAGCAAGAGAGCGACACGGCAGGCTGCCCAGCAGACTAGGACAGCCGAAACCTGAGTAAAGCGTGGAGTTTTAAGCTCTTTTCTGGGGAGGGTGTCCATGGGCCAGAACAGCCTGCGTGGGGTGTAGGTTGTTCATCAGAGTTGAACACCTGGTTCTGCCAAGGCAGATGAGGGCTGGGTTGGCTTTGTGGATTGATGGAGGGGAACTGGCAGAGAGGAAGGAGTTTTTATTATTATTGAGAGTTTAAGTCCCCCGTGTGTGGGAGTTGCCTTATGACTTATCAATCCTGGGTCTATGTTTTAAAAAAGTCCTGATAGAAACTATACCATAATTTTAAAGGTTGACTCTAGATTGTAGGATTTTCATGATCTTTATTTTATTATTTTTTTCTTTGTATTTTTCTTGATTTTCAGCAGCAAAAAAATAGTACTTTAACCAAGAAAAATATCAATAAATGTATATTTTCAAATGTCACATCAGCTGCCCAGCCTCTAGCTCCACCTCAGTCTGGAATGAGTTTCTACTTCAACCCTGAGACCTGGGACAGGTTTCTAATTCTGTCCCCTGTCCATACAACCACCCCACACTTCCATCAGTAAAGACTCCCAGAGGCAGCTCCATGCTCACACTGAACACTTCTCCTCCAGCTGGTTTCTCCAGGCCTCAGGGTCAGTAAGGAGACCCATGGAGCTGCCCTGTGGGCCAGTCTGCAGGCAAACAGCTTTCCCAACCCTGGGTTTGTTTTCTCTCAGCACTGCTGTGGGGCACAAGGTAGAAGGAAGTCACTGTCTAGGTGTTTGTGATGATCTCACATCTCCCATGACCAGACCTGAAATTCTAGGAGCCTCCTCTAGATCAAGCACAGCACAGGTTGGAGAGGCTCCCTTAGAGTTCTGTGGACCAGTTCCAGGGCCCAAGAAACAGGATTTCCCATGAGGGAAGCCCATGGTGAAGGAGAAAGCCACATCTTGTCCCCAGTGAGAAACCACACTGGGGCAGAGGCAGATAAAGCAAGATATTCTCACTGGCTGCCACTCAGTCCCAGTAGTGCTCTCTCAAGGATGTGTCATGCGATACCCACAGCTTTCCTCTGCCTTCCTTGCCTGGCTGCACCCAGTACTCCCCCTCCAGGGCTGCCTTCCCCTGGAAGAACCTGTATCTGATGGGAAGCTTTTTCTGAAACTGAGGGAGGGGTCTTTGTCATCTGTAGCCCCCTGGATCCCTGAAGCTGGAAGCCAGGAGGGCCTCAGAACTAGATTCAAACATTCATGCAAGAGGCTCAGAGAACTCACCTGGTCACCTAGCTGTCACATTGCAATGAAACTAAGCATTCTGTCTGAACACACCACACAGCCTGAACTTTCCCTCACATCATGACATTTTAAACTGATCACAGAGTACCTGTCACATTCCTTAGGGAGGCACATTTATACCAGGATATTTTATAAAAGAGTCTTAATCCAGAAGTTTACATTGAGCTACAAATGGAGCCAAGGTGGAGGCTGTGATGGCCTGATTCACCACTGCAGCCCCGGAGGCTCCCAGTACGGACCAGGTTTGCTGGTTATAAGGTCGACATCTTTCTACAATTTCTGAGTTGGGATATAACTTGCAAACTGAGAAATAATAGGTCAAAGTGTAACTGGCAGTATATTTTCCTTAGTAGTCAGTCTATATTTTCCTTAGTAGTCAGTCAATCATTACATAGCCTAAAAATTCACTGAGGGCATCTTAGGTTCCATTAAACATAAGGAAATAAAGTCAGAGTGGCCAAATCATCTTTGTCCAGTGTGTAAAGGTGCCAAGCACCATGCTAAGTTGCTACACACATCATCGCTTCTTCCCCAAACTCCTCCTCTGAAGGAGGAATTGTTGCACCCATTTTACAGCCAGAGTCCTAAAACCAAGAGCAGTAGAGACATTTGCCCAAGATCCCATAGTAAAGGTGGAACCAAAATCAACATCTGGGTGGACATAGTTTCTGCTGCACGATGGAGAAATCTGGCCTTCCCTGGAAAATGCAGTTCCTTCATCACTGAGGAAAGTCATCAACATCCCTGGTTTACCCTGGTCTCAGGGGTTTCCTGGAACATGGAGCTTTCAGTGTTAAAACTAGGAAAGACCTGTGATGACAGAAGATAGTTGGTCATGTAATTATCAAGCCCAAGAATTACCTGCTCCTGCCCCTTTCTGCCTGCTCCTCCCACACTGCCAAGACCTGTTCCAGAACCTGCACCTAAACAGCCCTCAGACCCAGCTTTTGTGCCCCTGTGCCTGGCTGGGATTTCCAGGGGTGGGGCTCTCCCACTTTTCCATGCAAGGAAGATCCCAACGTCCTTCCTTCCCTGAGTGTCCACCACCAAAGTAAGCCAGATTCATTCATTCACTGGACCTGCTGGGCTATTCCCACAGCTGATGAGACACCTGGCCAGGTTCTCACAGCTTCACTGGATTTGCATACCAGGCTTCAGCTTCTGGATACCTGTTTCTCACATGCTACAAGAATTTATTTTTTTCAGGTTCTAGCACACTGCTAATAATAGCCCATTTACCCTCAGACAGGAAGTTTCCTTGCATTATCTGCACCCCCCACAGGCTGTAGAAATCCATGTGTAAGACCCCGGTTTGTTCAGAAGGCCAAGTTACCATGGGGCAGTGATTTTCAGTGGGATCTCCCACCCAGGGCCTCTTGTGACAATGCAGATCTTGGGCCCTGAGCTGAACTTGGTAAGTCAGTCTAGAGCTGGAGCCCAAAATCTGTGTAAGTCTCACTCTCCTCATTCCAGACCCTCCTTCAGTTGGGTCTATTTAGGTGGAGCCAGAATCTTAATGTTCCTTTGGCCCCAGCCCCTTTCTCCTGTGTCTGTCACTTCTGTTCCCTCTCATGGGCAATGACTGAAGCACCTCAGAAAAACCCACAGTCACCCTGTATGGGGAACCACTTACAGACAGCTTCAAAGCTCAGGGGCATCAAAGGACACTTGAGGACGTGACCCCACTTGTCAAGCACAGGCGCACAGTGGGATACAGTTATGTGACCATGACTCATCACAGGTACACATGCATGTGCTGGTTATGGCACTATGTAAGAATGTAAATATGAGAGAACAATCCGTATAAGAATTATACAATAAAGACGCAGGTGGCTCTTGCTCTTCTGCTCTGCTCTGCTCCATGCTGCCTGCTGTTGTTGCCGATGTCTTACACATGTGTGTTCTCTAACCTTGGGACCTCACTCACGAATATCTCCCGTGGGCCCCGTGAGTGGGCCAACACCCTGCAAATACCTAAAGGAGCAGCCACTTTATTTTATGCTGCCTTTACTTCTACACACAGATGTCCCTCTCCTACAGTTTCCCTAGGAACTGTGTGCCACGTCTGCCTCTGGCTACCACCCTCTCACCACTCCTTACCTGGGGGACTCCCAGGGCTCCCTGAATTCAGGGCACTGCAGATTCCCTTGTAGTCCCTGCATATTTCACATTAATAAATAGATATTCCTTACCCTAACATAAGAACAACACCATAAGTATAAAGACAAGGTCTGGATTTTTGTCTTTTACTATATCCTTAGTGCTTAGCCCAGAGCTTGGCACATTGTAGGAATCTAGTGAATAATCAAACAAGTTGACATGTAAGTGACCCTCCAGATTACTCTATGACACAAACCACTAGCATCCTGTTCTCACAATTGAAGGATCAAGGCTCTGAGTGGTTAAGGAATTTATTATGCACAGTGTTCAACTACTACTTGGGACAGCACAGGAAAGCACCCCACTGTGCACACATACCCCAACTTTCATCCACCACACTGCCACTGCCTCAGGGAGCTCAGGAGCCGGCAGACCACCTTTCCTCCATCCGCTGGTTTGCATTGTTGTCTTGAAATTGCACTCTGCAAAATCTCTCCCTGCTTTTTGCTCCTCAAGTTTTGCTTCTGCTTCTCTTTCTTTCTATTCTCCTCTCTCTCTTCTCAGATGTCCCCAGTGATAGGGTCACAAAGACCTAGCACACTCTTATTGGGGAGTTTCTTAGAATAAAGGCAGAATCATGCTGGAACCAGAGAGAGCCAGCATTGCACGCAGTTACTTGCTAGCACAGGTGAGCAATTTTTTTTCTGTAATACTGAATATCAATCTCTTCAGGGGAAACAGAGGCAAATAAGTGTCTAAAAGAAATGATGCTTTTTTGCAAGTCTGTCTTCAACAGAAAGGAAAAATAAATTGAGAAAAAATAAAAACTTCCCCTGAAGATGAAGAAAATGAATACTTGGAAAACTTGGAGAAATAGACATAATAGTGATAATTGGAAACTGGCTTCTACCCTTTATGGCAAATCCTGATGAGATGCATGCTGAAGTGTAAACAGATTTGAACAATAAACTTATTGAACCATATACAATTATTTCTGGAGGGAAATGGATGAGCGGTTGGTTAGACAAATGGAAGAGGTATGAATGATCCTTAACACTCTGATCTGGCAAAATGGTCCTTGGAAATTAATGGAACAAAAAATTATACCGGGGAAGAGAAGTATCATCAGGAGAAAGCACTAAACATAGGAACCATGAAATGAAAATGCACTCTTATGAATAAGAGAATAATGAAATGAATTTAAGAAAAGGTCAAGTTGGGGCGAATATCCAAAGGGCTGAGACTCCACAAAGCCCTTAAGTTACCGTAGCATTACAAACATAGGATTTGGGGTACACAGAATCCCTGCATCCGTGTGCTTTTTCTATAGTGAGGAACCAACCTCAGATCCAGTGAGGGTGAGTGACTCGCCTAACATCACACAGGTGGGTGATTCAAACTCAGCCCTAGGCTACATTCATGACACATGTTTCCAGCTACTCTGGGATGGCATTAGTACCAGATGCTATACCTCAGAGGGTACAGAGAAACAGGGAACAGGCCTGGAGCTTGCATAAGAGCTATCATGCAGAGAGTGCATTTTCAAGAGTCAAGGAGACGTGGATGCAAATCCTGGTTCCACCAGTACCCAGCTGGGACCTTGCAAGTCATTCTCTCTTTCTGAGCTTCCGTCAGTTCATCGGTAAAATGGGGCTAACACTTCCTATTTTGCAGACTGAGATGAGCTATCCCGAGGAACTTTCAAATGTGCTAATGTGGAATTCATTGCATTAAAATTCTAAATTTATCCCAAAAGGAAAAGAAATGGCAACAAAAGGAAATTAAAACATCATGGCAGAATTAAAGGTCTGATGGAAAGAAATCAAGAACAGAGGGTTGTCCAAATTTTAGCTCTCCTCAGAAGTGGGGTGGCTCAGGATTAAAGAAAAAGTAGACAGTGGATGCAACCTGGAGAGTGCTGCTAGCTACTTGCTGGCCGGCATGGGTGTAGAGCTGCTCTTGAGGATTAGGGCTGCCCTTCCCCAGCTTGTGCCCCAAGCGTTCAAGGCAAAATTCCTTCTGCAGAACATTGCCCTCATAGCCGGATGCACCCGCTTGGTGGGTAAGGAGGGAGGAGTTGGGGTTCTGTGTCTGGGCCCTGCTTTTCTGATTGTGCTTCAGGGAATGGGGGCGAAAGGCCCGGTGAGAACCACGGGGATGGGGCGCAGCAGGGAGTTGCTGTCCTCTCACCTGTCTCAGGGGCAAACCGGCCCTGGCTGGTGGAGCCAAGGATTTTGCAGACAGGGTTTGTAATCCTGACCTGGCTGCTAAGATCGGCAGGGCCCTACAGTGACTCCACTCAGCAGTGTCCCTGAGTTTCCTACTAGCAAAGGAATTGGGAGAGTGACTTGGTCAGGAACTAATTCTTGTTCTAATCCTACAAGAAGCCACAATGGCCCAATGTGGTGGTGCACACCTGTAATCCCAGCACTTGGGATGCTGAGGCAGGAGGACCACTGGAAGTTTGCAGCTACATAGTGAGTTCAATGCAGCCTGAACTACATAGCAAAACCCTGTCTCAATAAAACAAAAACAAAATAAAACAAAAAGAAGCCACAATGTATTTAGTTGGAATTATTTTCACAAAATAACCACAAAGACCACTTAATAGTTTATTGCCAAGTATTATGACTGTGCAAGCCCAGAGCTTGCTCAATCTGCACAAGACAGGTTCAAGCCCTAAGACCTTATGGTCACAATTCCCTAGGTCCTTCATATTAAGCTCCTTGTTTTGACTGAATTAACTAAACAGTGCTAACATCCCAATCCAGATTCTGCCATGTTCATGACATCTTCCCTTATTGCCCCATCAGTATCATCGCCTGCCTCCTCAAATTCTTGCAGTTCTGTTTGTCCCCTCTCTTTCTGGAATTTAATACATGGCCGCATGTCCAGAGGCAGCAACTGAGGTGAAGGCCCACTTTCTTAATGCCCTATGCCTTTAGGAGTCTTTAGTTAAGAACCTGAAATATGCCCAGCACTCAGAAGCACTCTTAGAATTAAACTAAATAATGGTGGAAAATGTGGGGCTATGCTAAATGAACTCAGAAGTCGTACTTTTCAATAGTGGTCATTTTATTTTCCTTGTCTTAATACCCCTTATTCTTCCTAGAGAAATCCAATGTTGCTTATACCAAAAGATTTATAGTAAAGGGTCCTGAACTCTGTGTCCAATCACAAGTTTGGCAGTGGCCTCAAGTGGGTATGATAAAGAGGAAAGAGATCATTCTTGGTGATGGATGATGGACCTAGGGTCAAACTCCAGTCCTTCTGTGTATACCTTAGCATTAATTTTCCTCATCTGTAACAAGAAGATTATCATATTTACTTTGCTGGCAGTTCCATTCTCCCCTTGTGTTTTAAAGAGGCCTGGTGGAATAGAAAAGGACTCAGGCTTCAGTATTAGGCTGGGCTGGGCTAAATTTGAAAACTCCTTTATCCTCATACCTTTGTGTGACTTTGGGAGTTGAGTTATTTAATGTCTACAAGTTTAGCTTTTCTCATCTGTACAAAGGGAAAAATAATACCTACATTGTTTGAGAGAGGATTAAGTGAGATTGGTAAAATGCTGACAATATTGCTCAGCATGCACTACTCAGTTATAAACACACAGACATTGTTATTATGTTTTTTCTTATTCTGAGGTGGAGTATTAACCAGGCTCACATTCAAGGTCCAGCTTTGTGATGGGCTCTGTAGATGTGTAGTCCTGGCACAGAGGTCCTGCCAAGACCTTGGGGCTACAGCCTTTATGGTGGAAAGCCTTCCAGTCCAATCAGCACTGCAGACAGCTCTACCAGCACTGCCACTGAGGTGGGCACTGTCCCAGAGAACCAGTCACCAGTGGTGTATTTTCTAGGGCCATACAGCAGATGAATCGTGGGCAAGCAAGCAGAGCTTCATCTGTATTTACAGCTGCTCCTTGGTGCTCACATTACTGCCTGACTTCCTCCTCCTGTCAAGTCAGCTTCAGCATTAGATTCTCATAGAAGCATGAACACTGCTGAGTATGGTGGCACTTCCCTGTAACCCCAGTACTCAAGAGCCCAAGGCAGGGGATCACCATGAGTTCAAGGCCAGCCTAAACTACATAGTGAGATCCTCTATCAAAGAAAAGAGGAGAGAGGAAGGGGAGGAGGAGGAGGAGAATAAGCATGAGTGCTACTGTGAACTGCACATGTGAGGAATCTAGGTTGCACACTCCTTGTAAGAATCTAATGCCTGATGATCTGAGGTGGAACTGAGGTGGTGACGCTGGTGCTGGGGAGTGGCTACAAATTCAGATTAATACTAGCGGAGAGGGTTGCACAGGTTTGCACCACATGGTTTAGTTACTTTTTTGTTGCTGAGACAAAATACCTAACACCATAAATCAAAGGAGGAAAGGTTTATTTGGCTCATAGTTTGTAGAGGTTTGAGTTCATGGTTGGCTGGCTCCAAGGGAGGGTGGCACAGCAGAGGGGCATCGCAGAGGAGAAACAGTTTATGGCTGGCAGAAGGCAGCAAGCACTAAGCAACAAGCAATGATCCTCTTTCTGTCCCTTATATTATATCTAGGCTACACATCCTTCAGGCAGGTAATACTCACACAGGGGTGTGGGGGAAACTTCCCATTATCTACATTCAAACTATGCCAAGCCAATCAGTGAACTAATTTAAGTAATCACAAACCCTTAATCCTAGCATCACACTCTAGATCCACCACCTCTAACAACTCCCCATCTATGCCTGCATGAGGTTTGAGGAGACATCTAAACACAAGCCATAATATCCTAATACATCAATTTCTTGCAAACTCATACCAAACCCAGCTAGGGAATATCAAGTGATAAGTTTCATGTAGTGGCAGACTTTACAGTGGCAAATGAGTTGATGTGTTTCAATTTTGCAGCTGCATCTTGCGGCAGGCTTTAAGTCAGAATCCAATGCTTATTTTAGTTTGCAAGCAGCCCACCCATCATTTTATTTACCACTCCGTGTGCACCACTTTCCCACACTGCCTGCTCGTCTCAGTCACAGTATTACTAAACTCACAAGCTAACTCTAGCCAAAATGAGTGAAAAACAAACATCAGCAGAGAGCATCTGTGAAAAGGGGATGTACTCAATTATGAGATGGTAGAAGACTTTAAGACTTGCCAGCAAAAAGAGAGTCATGTTTAAAAGAAAATACCAAGAGTCCTACTTAAATTATAGGTTCATTGCAACAGGTAACTCACATTCTCCAAGCCCACTTTGTATAAATGTGGTGACCACTGTGGACGGGTTGTTGTAGATTGTCCCTAGTTGCAGAAAAACAAGATCACAGCTCTCACTGACTCCACATTATGATGAGCTACATAATTAGAAATAAAGTGCATAATAAATGTAAGGCCTCAATCATCCACCCCACCCATGGAAAAGGTATATCCCACAAAAACAGATAACCTTAAGAAAATCAGTTTCCTAGTTCTCACCTTTCATATGAATTCTTTCCTAAAACTGATCTGCCTGTAGTGGGAGCATCACACCAGTTCTCCATACAGTTGTGCAGGATGTCCACTGAGAAATTACAGAGGTTATTATTTACATCAGTTTCTGCGAATGATTCTCCTGGAGTACTTCAGTGCATAGACTTCATGGTTATAAGAGGACATCCTGCACCCATCCACCTCATTAAGAGGGACAATTCTAATAAAATCTAAGTACATAATTATTTATCAAACTTTGTAATACATTCATGTTACTTTTACCAGATTTGTATTACTAATACTTGAGATGATAACTCAATTCAAAATAATTTTTTAATACTTAGAGGCTTATGGTCAGGGGAAATTAAAACCTTTAATTTATATACATCTTTTTGTTGTAGAGAAGTATGATAGGAAAATCAATAAAAGACTTTCAAGCATAAAAATACATTATATTAGGATAAAATTCTGTGAGAGAAGTGGATTGGAAGTACAATTTCCTACTGTTAAGAGCTCATTCATGTATTTTTAAAAGGATGGTAATATCAAATTGCTATGATATTTTGTATTTTATTGGATACATTTAAAACAGTAATGTAAGAGTTTTACAAAGTTTATATTCACACTAGATATTACCTATTGTGTAATTATTTAAAATTGTTATAAAATGTTCTAGATGTCAATTTTTAAATCATCAAGAACATAGACTTTCCTAGTTATTTTCAGCAGTACTAAGCAAAAATGATGAACCCCCTTTATGTCAGCAACCCATTTTAAACATAAGCTTGCTTCCCTCTGGGAATGTTTGTTCTTTACTTCAGCTTTGGCCAAGCTCGGGCTTGGGTGTGGACATTGCTGGATGAGGATGGTCTTTGGCCACCAGACCAAATTTGCCTGTCTACCTGTCTGTCGGTCTGTCTGTTGTCCTTTCTTTACTTTCCAAAGAATTTTAGTTTTCTTCTGCACGATCTTGGGCAAGTGTTTCCTTTCCTTTTGGCCTCAGAAACCTCCCTGTCAGGGAGACAAAGGGGTTTAACCAGGCCTCTTTCAACACAGTAGGAGACTCACATGGTAATTCGTGACTCTGGCTTCTTCACCTAAGCTCCCTGATTGTACATCTGATACCATGATTAGCACCTAGTAGATCTATACTAACATGTTTAACCACATGACAGTTCCATGTGTAGTGAGATCTGCCTCTTCACAATGGAAAGTTCCATAATAAAGCTTTCACCAACTTGCCTGTATAAACTTCTAAGAATACAGAATCACAGATAGAATAGAAGTCTACGCATAATCTTTAATAAATTTAAACATTTAGTTGCACATATATTTAAATTCACTTCCATAAAATATAATACTGGTCATGGTGACTATAAATTAATGTTAATTGGAAATTCACACATTAATATTAACCCATATGCGGATAACAAGTATATTTCAAAGAATTTATTTTTTCCCATGTCCACATTTAATTCATGAGGCAATTGTAGTCACTGTTCACATATATCTGTAACACTGGTATCTTTGTCATCATCAAAGCACTTTCCTAGTTCTCCAACCCAGCTTTCTAGGGTGCACTTTGCTTCCACTGAGGTCATTTAAGATACAAAATGTTTTGCAACTGTGGATGATGCTGTCACTAGAAATTATATTCGAGCCCCAAGTACCCATTCTCTATTCATGAGCTCGGCAAACTAACCACTTAGTGTATTGTTTTTTAAGGGACCTCTAAAAGTCTTGTTTACAACATCTAACACTTGCAATTATAAGGAAAAATGACTAAATCTGTAGTCAGTGGTTTTGTCCCCATTTTTGCTCCAGTGAGTGACCTTTATAAGCATTTGAAACACAGAACTGACTGAAATTATTTTGGGTTAACATGTTCCCAAATAGTGCCTTGTGGGTCAGAATTAAGTGATTGAAGGTGTCCCATAGCATGAAAAATTTAGGAAGGACTTGACTAGAAGGTAATTTTTTTTTCTGAGAGATCATGGGTAAGTGGATGAACTTGCTCAGCTTGGGGCTTAGCAAAGGCATGCTCCAGGGACTCACCCACAAGCTCACTGAGTTCCAGTTTGGACAAAAGCTCGTGGCAAGGGCTAGGATCTCTACCCAGACCAAAGCAAGGGGAAAGAAGTCGTGTTTATCAGGAGCTTCCTCTGTACAGTGTACCAGGCTCTTGTCATCTGCTCACCTGCCGAGTCTCCAGGCCAGGTGTTAGAGGCTGTTTATCTGCATTTAGCTGTGGGAAAACTGAAGATGTAGCATTTTTCAGCCACCTTTACAGAGACACAAGAAATTCGTGGGGCTGGAGATATAGCTCAGTGGAATAAGCACCAGCCTGGCAAGTGCAAGGTCCTGAGTTCAATCCCTGGTACTGAAAAAAAAAAAAAATCTTCCAAGTGGTTACGAACTTCTTCCCAGTGGCTAAGAACTAGCTTTGGAGTGAGACATCCTGAGTGTAAATCCTCTTTCTTTCACTTAGAAGACATGACCAATAACAAGACATTTATCCTTTCTGGGCTTCACTGTCATTACCAGTGAAATAAGGTGATGATGCCTACCCCAAAAAGTTGCTGCGAGGATTAAAATAGTGTTACTTGGGCTGGGAATGTGGCTCAGTGGCAGACAATGAGCTTAGTAATGTAAGGCCCTGGGCTTGACTTCCACCACAACACACACACAAATAATAATTAAAATAAGGGGACCTAGCCAAGAACTCACTACATCATAAGCATGGTCAGCAAGAACTTCGAGCCACTTGACTCAAAGTCTCAAGCCAGAGAACATAGCATAACAGCAGAACCAGTTGTTCCTTGTGAGGAAGCAGATTTCCCAGATAGTATGTGATGATACTGTTGACCTTTGTGCATGTGAAACTGCAAGAAAGCAAACGGGTCTTCATAACCAAACTGACCCCTCACTCAGACATACACTGATGACTTTAGCAGGTCTCAGTGTAGGATTATCGTATTTAAAAATCATGTTTGTGTCTTGTTTCTCTTATTACAAAAATGATACAGTACATTATATGCAGGACCAAAAAGAAAATTACAATCAACTCTAATTTCCCAGGATAACTTCAGCTATTATCTTGGTATACATTCTTTTAATTCCTTCTCTATCCTTTGTTGATATTTGGTTGCTTGCTTGCTTTTCTTCTTTAAGTATCAAACATAGGACCATATGCTCTGTATTATTTTGTAAATTGCTTTTCTGACTCAACACTCGGTGAATACCTTCCTTTCTTTATCATTAACTATTATTTCATGGTCTTTTAATGATTAATAATGTTATACTGAGTAGTTGTTCCACGCTGTTTTATAGCCAATCCCCACTTTTTCTGGAGGTGTTTAAGGTGTTTCTAATTCTTCCCATTTCAAACAAGGTCTCTTCAAGTTTTACAGTGATTAAAATATTCATTCCCATTCTTTTAGACCTTCTCATTAACTTGGAGGGAGGACAATGCAGTGATCACACTCTGCATTTGACAGATGAGAAAACAGAAGCTCATGAGGCAACAGTAATCCTCAAGGTCACAGTTAACTGTTAGAACAGTACCAGACAGAGTTCTTCTGGATGTCCACCACAGCTAAATCCTGACCCTCCTTTGTTTTTTCCCATGAGAAGAGAATGAATCACCCTGTTGTGCCTTCTTTCTCCCCAGGAATATCTGCCTTTAGAGGGAGCACTTGACCCAAACCGGAACTCTGACCTCCCCATCCAAAGTTGTTCCTCATCTTCCCTCTAGTCCATCATCCCATTTTATTTTAACCATGGTAGTTATTGCAACTTATTATTTTATTGTTTATGCATTTGTCTTTTATGTAGTTCAGTGACTCTCAGTGGGGCAGAACCAAACCCAAGAAGGTATTTAGGTTGTGGGTGAGTGGGAAGATGAGAGGCAGGGACACAAGGTACCCTGTGCGGCATGGCTGGTCTCACATCCTCACAACACTTGAATTGTAACAAGACATCAGCATAGGTCCAAAACCTTTTATAATCATCTAACCCTAGAATCAAACTCTATCTTACACACAAACACGCAGGATAGTATAGTTGGCTCAATTTATAAATATTTTCAGGAAAGCAACCAACATGTAAGCTGAGAAGTTTTGCTTTCTTTTGGTTTTTGGAAGATTATTTTATTTCTTTAACTCAGAGTGTCATCATTTCAGAAAGTGACATTGTGATTGGCATCATTCTTCATGGTATTTGAGTCAATGATATTACTTTTTATCCCTCTGCCTTTGTGGCTGTCATATTCAAAGAGATTTTAAGTATATTTACCAATACACTTTTTTAGTCCTTATTTGAAAATGTCAAAGATAAAGAGAAAAATATCAACATCCAGTTGAATCTTATTTCCTTTTTCTTAAATTATATCCATGAGTAAGTGTAAGCACCTAAATATTCTGCAGCACTATGTAGTTATAATCAAATATTTTCTATTGAAACACATATTATTTTTATTAAAATTACTTTCCTCTTATTTTTACATTATATGACAGGTAAAATGATATGTTGATTTTATTAAATTATGTATATAAGTGGGATATGGTATTTATGAAATTAATTTCAAGATGCTAAAGGGCCATCGAAACAACTGCATTAGCAGTGGTCTTGGTCTCCCTCCCAATTAGAAAGATAAGCTCCGGGGAGGCAGGGCTGGCCCAGCGGTTCACCGCTGCAGGCCCAGCACGCAGAAGACTTCTCAATAAAGATCAGCTAAATGAAGAATGCTGCAGGCATTCTAGGCCCTGTAGAAGAATTTGAGTGAAGGAGATACCACCAGAGTTTATCCTTAGACAAGGTGATTAAGTAACATTTCTGAAATTTATTTTCCCCAAGTACAAATCACTGTGAGAGACGTTATTTGCCCAGAAGTGGACAGGATGCTAGGAGAGCTTGGCTTTGGAGATGATACCTGGCAGAGGGAATCCAGGCTGAGTAAACAGCTGCTGTTGTCATTATTAGATTTCCCAAGCAGTAAACCTTAACTCTCTATTTCCAGCCACCACTGCCTTTTTCTGCTCAAAGTCTAGTGGCTGTTGTTATTAATACATTTTCCTAAGTGCTTCCTATTCCCATTTGCTCCCACCTCCCCCACCCCAGGCCTAGCTACCTTCAATAATCTCACTCTAATTGGAAATTGGGGCTGTCAGGGTGACCTTCCTCTCCTCTCCCGATCCTCACCTTGGTGCCTGTTTCTGACAGCTGCAAACATCTTCACAGCTCCAAGCAGAGGTCACAGATCAGGAGGGTGCCACGAGGGTCAGACTTCCATGGACGGGTGCTGTGGCAGCGGGCAGGCCTGTGCCCCAGGATTCAGGGGCCACGCAGGGAGTGGGCCTGCCATTGCTCTGCAGCGAAATGCCAAATGCACTGCCCTGCCCCTGGGGAGCTGTCTGTGGCCTTCCACAGTGGCTCCGCTGCAGGTTTATCACACTCGCTGAGAGAAGACATAATCAATTCCCCAGCTGGCACTTTGCGCTGAATACCCACTTTTTCAGCTTGATAGCAGGACTAAATTAGTTATTTAGCAACTAGGCCCTAATTTAGAGCGAGCAGAGCCTTGACAAGGATCATTGTTCAAGGCCATCCCCCCTTTGCCTTCAGATAAGAGGCCCACAAATCCCCAGAAGGTGATAAATAGACAATTAGAAAATAGATATATTTGGTTAGATCTACAAGGCTCTCCAGTGCTGTCAGGCTCACAATGAAGGGGGCCAGGGTAAATTGGTGGCCAAGGAACACCAGCTGCACAGCCATCCGTCCTGCAGACACTCAGCCATATGTGGCCATTTACAGGCCGTCCTGGAGAATAGATCGGACCAGTAAGACCAGAGGGAACTAAAAATACTTGACAAAGTTGGCTGCTCTTCATTTAACAAGAATAAAATATCTAATGGGGTGTAATGGAGGCCATCAATCACCTACTGCCAGACCTGACCATAATACCACACTTTTAACTATTAATGCAACTTTTTTTTATCTAATAAGTAGGACAGGCACATCTGCTTTGTACACAAGGTGGATGTTTGGGGAGTAGCGACGAATGGGTGATGCTGGAGAGCTACGGAAGAGGATGAATTCCAGTTTAAAAACAGAGAGGGGATTGCGGAAATGTAAAATAGGAAGGGGATTGTGGGAGTGTAAAATAGGAAGGGGATTGTGGGAATGTAAAATGGTGCAGCTACTGTGGAAAACAGTATGGCAGCTCCTTGAAAAGTTAAACCTAGAATTACCATATGATCTAGCAACTCTACTCCTAGGTGTAAACCCCCCCAAAAAGTTGAAAGCAGTGACATAGCTAGATACTTACATATTCAAGTTCATAGCAGCAGTGATTACAATATTCAAAAGATAGAACCAACCCAAGTGTCCTTCAACAGATAAAGGGATAAACAAATTGTAATATATACATATATAGATTGATAGATAAACATATGAATATCATTCAGTTGAAATTCTTACATGCATGCTACAACATGAATGAATCTTGAAGACATTATGCTAAGTGAAAAACACAAGTCATGAAATGACAAACACTGAAGGGTACTATTTACATAAATTACCCTGAATAGTCAAATTCATAGCCACGAAAAGTAGGAGGGTAGTTGCCCTGGCATGGGGCAAGTGAAAATGGACAGTTATTATTTAATGGGTATAATCTATGAGGGATGATGAAAAAATTATGGAAGTTGTTATGGTTGATGCATTGTGTCAACTTGGGGAGTCTGGAGGTTTGGCTGAGTAACTCAGCAGTTGTAGATCTTGGGGTGAAAAGGGCATGCCCTTACCCTTCTGGGATGTTGTTTATTGTGTTAATTTGGGAAGTTTAAAAGGTTAACTAGTGATTCAGCAGGAAGCCAGGGTGCTTACTTTGTATACATCCTGAGCCTGTGGAGGAGGAGGGCATGGAGACTGTGTGAGAGCTACACACCCCCTGGGTGGGGGCAGGCTGTTTACAAGGTAGAGGAAAGAAAGAGGCTGTTTGCCTGCAATTCCACACATTTGCTGGTTGTTTGCTGCCCTGAACAGTTTGCCCTCTGCCATGTGCCACTCTGCCTCAGAACCAGCCACGTATGGACTGAAACCTCCACAAACTGTAAGCTAAATAAACTTTTCCTTCCTTCATTTTGGGCGTTGGGTATTTTGTCTCAGCAACGAGAGAAAAGTAACTGAGACAGAAGTCAAGATTATGGTTGTGAAATACTGTGAATATGCTTAATGCCACTAAAATGTATACTTAAAATGATAAATCTTATATATCTCTTACCGTAGTAAAAAGGAAACAAATAATAGGAAAGGAAAGTAGGCAAGGCGTTTGAATTATTGTCTTGAGCGGCAAACACTGCATTTAGCAGCTAGAGGCTGTTGGTTATTTCATATCAGGGGGAGTTTCCCACTCCATCTGCTTCTCTCAATTCCAAGTAGGGACCGAGCCCTCTCCTGGGGAGAATAAGGTCCTAGGATGCAGGATGTATGCAGATGAGACCACCTGCCCTTACGGAGCTGTCCGGCTGGAGTAGGAGCTAGAAGAAACAGACACAAGCACAAAGAGCACAAAGGACTGCAGGAGCCAAAGGTCCCAAGAGTGGCATTGAAAAGGTGCAGAGCATTTTCAGCACTCTGAGGAAGAGAGAACGACAATGGGAAGTTCTGGAGCTGGTGTGGCCCTTGAACTGAAGCATAAAAACTGGTAGCCTTTGGCCTGAAAGAGGAGAGCAAACTTAGAAGAAATAACGCAGACAAAAGGGAAGACCCTAGTTCACACAATACACACCACGCATTTGGCTGGGGTGCAGAGTCTGTGAGAGGAGGAATGAATGATGAGGTGGGGGATGAGGTTTTGAAGTCAGGAAAGTTTTCATTCATCTGCTCATTTAATCTACCAGTATCTATTAGCTATGATGAATCAGGTGTTGGGATTTGTGAAGAAGAAGTTATAAATACAGAAAATGAACTTTTTAATGTGTTAATTTCCACTCTTCTTGACTTTATAATATCAGATTTAAGACTCTTCCTGTAGGCCATCACTCTCTGTCCCAAAATGTCATCAGGAAGAAAAGGCCCAGAACACCTTGAGCTTGAGTACTGACTTCCACTTTTCACTTCAAGTGAAAAGCCTGGTACCATGCCCCAGTCCTGCAATGTGACCAAGTAACCAGTTCCAGCCTGTAGGGTGTAGGAGGAACAGAAACATTAGCACAAGTGTTTGTCAGGGTGCACTCAGCAGTGATGAACAAGAACACTGGCTTGAGCTGGCCTAGATGACAAGGAAATACACTAGTTCTAAGGACCAGAAGTCAGAGGCAGACCAGGATCCTAGATGAGTGTATTCAGAGTATCAGTCTTGCCAACACGTACCCCAGATCTTACTGTTGCTGGTGGAGATTGGACATTCACTAACCTACTTTCTGTTTTTCCAGCGCACACAGCTAGAGTACATTTCCCAGCCTTCTTTGCAGTTGGATGTGGCCAGGTGACTAAATTCCATCTAATTGAAGGTGGCTAGAAACACGCTCTACTCCCAAGCCACACATACAGTCTAGTTTATTTTGGGTGAAGACAGAAGTCTTGGGAGTCAGAATATTACTCCTTTTCTATAGAAATAATTCTTATATTTCAGTTTGCCTTAAGAAGAGAAAATCCTGTGAATTCATTTAACCTGGGAATATTAGAAAGAAAGCCAACCTAGAAATCTGGGCATGTCATGCTTTTCTGAGGCCTCAGTTTCCTTGTCAATAGATGATAGATCACAATCCCTGATCCCTGTACCTCCTATAGCTATTGTGAAGCCTCTAAGAGATAACAAGACTGGAGCATCCTTCGTAAACTATTAAGCACTACTGTCTAACTTGTTGGTCACACCCCCTTCCAGCCAGCAAAGGAACACCAAAGGAAACACATTAAGATACTTTATCCAAATGGACAGACACATCACTCTGAAAGATTCCATGGATGGGAAAGTCAGGTCCCCACAGATGGAGGCCAGACCCTGTTCTCAACCCACCACCCACTTGGGGAGGCTCCTGCTTGGCCACTGCTGGTTTCATGCATTATTCAATCACTACAGTCACCCTACAGTGGCCTGGAAGTGTCCTTCACACAGTCTGAGAGTGTCTCCATGTAGGGCAGATAAGGAACAAGAAGCTGAATGACTTTGAACACACCTACAGAATGCAGATGAGCCAGGTGCTGTGGCAGCGTGGGACTGAGTGCTCTTCATCGGGGAAGGCAGAAGAGGTCTGGGTGTTAGGAGGGATGATGACAGCTACAAAATGTTAGCCATCAGGTCACACCTGTGGTTTGAGTTTCCTGTAGTCTTTTTTCCCACAGAATGAATCTTTGGGTTTAGCGTAAAAATTCATTCTATAGTAGTTTTTAAGCACATTCATACCTCTTAACTCACTTGATCTTCAAAACCACCTTGCAAATAAATAAACAGACAATATTTCTTTCCCTTGGATCTGGCATATTCTGCTTGGTCCTCATTTACTCTGAATTCAGTTCAGCTCACTGTTTCATAGATGTCCATTGTTTTAGTTACTTTGTTGTTGCTGAGACAAAATACCCAACACCCACAAGTTAAAGGAGGAGAGGTTTACTTTAGCTCCATTTGTAGAGGTTTCAGTGCATAATTGGCTGGCTCCAAGGTAGGGTGGCATGGCAGAACAGCATCACAGAGGATCAACAGTTCATAGTGAAACAGTCAGGAGGCAGTGAGCTTTCTTCCTCTATTCAGGATACAAGCCCATTAGTGGCTGCCACCCACACCCAGGGTTTAGTAAGTCCATCATCTACACCTAGTAGACTAATCTAGTATCACACACCCATGATCCAGTTTTACATATTCATGATCCCCATCACTTCCAAAAGCCCTACAAGTGTGTGAGGCTTTGGGGGGAACATACAGATATAAACCATAACACCCATGATCCCAAATGCTCTAAGGTCCTCTTTCTTTTTCCACTTCTATCATACTTGAAAATTCATTCATCTAATAGAATTAACTAGGATTCACTAGTAGTAGAAAACCAACTCAAATGAGCTTACATAAAAAAGAAGTTATTAGGAGGATAAAAAGAGAATTACATGGAATCCAAAATAGGACTACGCAAAGAGTAGATACAAAACTTGGGAGACAGGACTCTGACAGGACACTGCCCTCATTTCCCTTTCCAGCATGAGTACCTATGATTTCTATGTATCCCTCTGTCTTCTCCCAGATCAATCTTCTTCAGCTCTCGAGTTCAAAGAGAAATGATACAGCAGCCATTCCTGAGCTTTGCCTCTTGTTTCTTTCCACTGGGAAGAAAGAAATCTGGCCTTCTTTCTAATCCCAAATTTCAAAGGCCCTGGCAGGGACTTACTGGGCTAGGTACCCATTCCTTGACCAGTTACCAGTGGGAATCACCATAGGGATAGAATGAGACTGGGGTAATCGTAGAAGATGGTTGGGAGATAATGTGTCCATTCTATAGTTTACTTAATGTGTGAGATGTACACTCATTCAAAATATATATTGAGCACATACTACATCTTAGCCACTGTGGTAGGCACTACAGATACAGCAATGAACCAGACACAACCGCAGATGCCAGGGAGTTTACAGTCTGTCTGGCAAGATGGAAGATACATATATGATAATTTATTGCAATTATGCTATTATGAGGCAGAGGATAGTACAGACACTAAAATAGGGCAACAGGGCTGGAGTTAAATATGGAGAGAGAGAGGGAACCTAGTTCTGATGAATGAAATATTCTCCCAGAGGAAGTGAGACTGAAACTATGAGTGAAAGACGAGCAGCTATTAACTGAAAATTCTGAGTATGAAATGTAAGGATGAAAATTTCTTTCATCTTCAAGAAATTTCAATCTAACAGAGAATGATATTCCCTAGAGAATTCCATAGAACTTTTGATCCACAGCATAGTAACAAATTTGATTGATAAAAAAAATGTTCTATGGTCAAATATTTTGGAAGCTGTAAACAAAAAGTTAAATTGTTCTCTGTACTGTAGAATTTGTTAGAGATTTTGATATGCTGTATTTCCCTGAGAAAACCAAAGAGATGAGACTTTATAAATAACCTCTTCAAATGTAAGCCAAAGGGTTATCCCAAAACTCTGTCAATTTCTAGATGTTAAGAGACATATCCAAGGACATAGAGCTCACTAATGCTCGAATGTGGATGTGATTGGCTTTCCCACAGGTCTGTCCTTTCCCCTGTCTTCTTTGCATGATACAGGTTATAGATTCCAGCATCCTTGAATGGCCATGTAACCCACTGAGTTGGGTGTCAGGAGAATTCTGCTTGAAGGCTTGTGAAAAAAAATTACTTCTTATATAAAGAGAGACCAATAAGATGAGTTTTCTCACTGCCTTTCCTTCCCACTTTTGGACTGTGTTGACAGCAGATGTGGGCTCTGAGCTGCTGCAGCCATCTTGTAACCCTAAGAGGAGACATTCCCAACATGATGAGTATGGTAAAGCACAAAGCAGGTGAAACTGGACATGGTCCCTTGGTTACATCGCTGCTGGACCAACTCTGTGAGTATCTATCACTGGACTTCTTACTATTAGTCCTCTAAGTATGATGTTTTATTTCTTGCAGACAAAAAATCCTTATCAATTCAATTCTCAATTTTATAAACCATCTTGGACTTTTAAAATACTATACAGAGTGTCTTTCTCTGTTTAATATTTCCTTGAAGAATGTCTTTTAGTTTAATATACACATTTTATATATATACATACAAATTTCATAAAACATATATCTTTCAATATATTACTTACCTAATATCCATACAGGAAAAAATGTATCTATATACATGACTTTAAAAATGCATTGTGACATTATTAACAAAACAACATATGAAAAAGTCTAAAGTTATATTGCAACTCCAACTAGTACTGTATATGCAAAATTTTGAAAAACACCCAGGAAACAACAAAAAGGAGACTCCTCTCCAACGAGGTGGCACTAGAATAAGCCGTGTTACTACACACAAATAGCTGCTAATAACCCCAATGATCATTTGATGACAGAAATGCATGTTCTAAGTATTTTTATATCCTAAAATGATGATTTGTAAGTAAAGGCATTTCATTATGTGGTAGATGTGTTTTAGGAAATTTGGTTACAAGTTTTGGGTTGACATATAGCACATTGTTATTTCTTCCCATTTTAAATAACAAAAAATGGGCCCCTAGTCAGTATTTCCATGAAAAATGCATTTTTAGGGATGGATTCCTGGAAGTAGAGATGCCTATCATTTTAGGTGAAAGAAAACTTGAATGGAAACTCTTTTAGAAATGCCTAAAATACAGATCAATACTCCTCTTGCATTAAGAACCAATATGGTAACTGGCTGTGAGAACTGCATCTTCTTTAGAACAGTGCTTACTCATTTGTTTCCATGAACACTGAAACATAGGCAATTATACATCAAATCCACCTGAAGAGTGTTTAATAATTACCCTGGTAAATTAAACATAAATTCCTAGAGTTGTGTCTCATTCACTGGTATTTTTAAAACTCCTCAGCCATTCTAATGTGTGGTCAAGTTTGAGCATCATTGCTTTCAAAACTTAGCAGTAAGAAAACATTATGACAACATTAATTATAAAATCTTCTAGTTTCCTTTTTATCTTGGCTACCAGGAAGCTCAGTCAAATTTAGTTGTAGTAAAGCTCTTATCCTTGGTTCTTATTCAATTAACTCTCTCCTTTCCCTAAATGTCCCAATGCTACTTCTTTTATATTCATAAACTTCCCCCAATCTCTGTCCTGTCATTAACCTTCCCCCAACAGTGACCAACCATTCTAGCATACACGCATGCACGCACACACACACCATGGAATCTACATATCTTGCCTTTACCCTTATTTCCCCCTCCTCCAGAAGTTTTATTGCCTTGAACATGTTCTACAGGGGTTGAAACCTTGACTAATACAATTTTCTAACCAGGAATACAGAATATTAGTATCAATCTATTTTCTGTGGTTAAAAAAATACTTTACTTTTAGAACAGAATATATGGCCTCATGTATGCCTGAGTTTATCAACACATTAAATTTTTTTGTGTTGTTCTTTTCATCAGTTTTGAAAATGTGATATGGAATTAGACACCCTGTGAACTGTTTCTTTGCTCTAATGTGTGAGCTGCGCTTCACTAGAGGGAATAAAATAATCCACTGTCTGTTTTTATCATATTCATTTTTGGCAGAGAATTTATTCACTCTCCACTATATAGTTATTTATGTGCTATAATTTTGCATTTTTTCACTCCCCAGAGAATGTGCCATTAAAACTCTTAATGTGACACCTCATATTTTTAGTAGACTAGAAAATAGTTACAATTTTAATTTAAATTGAAATGACTGTGTAATAGCTGGACAAATCAGTTTGAGATCCCTAGAGCTCTTAATTGTAATTCTCCATTGTTTTCCATGCATAAATTTATTTTCCAAAGTGCTTGCTCTGAAATATTCACTCATTTTTTTCAACTGTTCTATGTTCTTTCCAAATTTACTTATTTAATAATTTTCTATGGTTAGCAAATTCATGATTAAACTTTAATGTTAAATATAAATGGTTGAAATAATAAGCTTTATTAGAGTGGTTAGAAAAGAAAGAGGATTCAATATTTAAAGCATGATGAACTTAAGTACCCCCTTTTTAAAAAGGGAACAATATTCATTCTAGCCAAGAACAAGGCAGAGACACAGATTTTTAGAGTTTAAAGTTATATATCTGATATATAGAGATATAGATATAGGTAGATAGATATTAGATATATAGATGGTTGATATCAATGTCTGCATTTTTATAAGCAATGGGAAGAACTTTAATATGCTGGAATTCAGGGACAGAAGCAATTATGAATATACAGTACCTAGTGTAATCTACTCAATTTTACAATTGAGCAATATAAGGTTCAGAAAAGGGAAGTGATGTTTTCAAAATCATGATTCATTAGCCAAGATCAGGCTAAGAGAAGAATCAGCAGCAAACTAAAAGAAGGGGAAAGAATTCTACTGAAGGCAATCAGACATCCTCTTTCCAGAGTCCCCACATCCACTAATGCTCCAGGGTCACATTGAGGGACAGATTATACCATAGCCTCCCTTTGAGATCTTGGCCATGTGGAGGATATTTTGTGGCATCTGAGTGGCATGTTTTAAACAAAACCAAACACTTGAGATACTGTGAGATTGGATTTGATTTTAAATTTAACTGGCAATGTTAAAAAGGTAAAAATGTCTCCAAGAGAAAACTTGTGAAATATTTCTCAAATAATCCTTGAAAGGTTTACTTGGCTCCCTTGAACACTGTTGGAAATAAGAATATATTTTCTTCCCTTTTGTGCCACATTTCAAACCCCCAGGATGCATACACACATGTACACACACACACACACACACACACACACACACACACACACAAAGTCATCTTCCTTCCCTTCTGCCTTCAATTTCCATAGGTCCTAGTTTAGCATTCAACCAATCATCCTTGAAGCCAAACACATGTGCATGTGGTCTGACCTTCTTGTCTCTACTTCTCTACCTGAGATCAGGCTCCCGCCCCTACCACACGGTAAACTACTCCTGATTCCTCCTGGACAGGTTCAGTGTCCTCTCCGCACTCTTTAGTCTCCTTGTCCTCTGCTGTGTCCGTGGGTGCTAACTACTCCTCTGTTGGAGGTCTTGATTACCTAAAATCCAGCTCCTAGATTCTGATACTAAGAACCTCAAATCAGAAAGGTTTCTTAGGGTTCAAAGGAAAACTCAAGGGATTCAGTTCAAATGTCACTCAATCTTTGTAACTCCCCTTCAGCAGTCCCAGTGGAGGGACCCTCCTACTACTGCTTGAGAACACGGGACAGGGAACACGCCACAGGGAACACGCCACTGCCAAAGCAAGCATCTTTCCTGTGCAGACAGCTAAGGAAAAAGCTCTACCCTGCATCAAGCCAAACCTGGCTTCTTATTGCCCATGCTTTGGTCTTCATTATACCCATGGGTCCACCCAGAGGAGGTCAAATCCCTCTTCCATACTTCTGCAGATTTTGAAGATATTCAAGACATCTGCTCCTGAGTCTCAGCTCTGTAAATCCAGGCTACCTCCACTCTTCTCACCATTCCTTACTTCACAGCAGCTTCAAATCCCCACCTGACCCTGACCACTTATCTGAGTGCGATCATTTCCAATAGTGAAGTGTGTGTGTATGCACGAGTTAAGTGAACAAGGGAATGTCTTTTAGTTTTTGTTCCTGTAGTTCATTTTTGCAAATATCAAGGAACAATTTTCAAGAGGCAGTATGACATATGATGACATAGGAACAAGGTTATCCAGAGCCCAGCACATCAGACAGTCTGAAAAACCCTTAAGTGAAGAATACTTGTCTCCATGAAACCTTGATAATTTAAAGGGGACAATAACCATCTGCAGCAGTCAAGGTCTCTGTTAAATCTGGCAAAGCTAGATGACTGGAAGGGGGGTTGTGTCTCATGCAAGGGGACCCTTTAGTCTTTAGCGACATCATTATCTGTGGGTTATTATCATTACTACAAATACTAATACACTTTTATTAAGCACTGGCAATGACCCAGGGCAAGTGAGTTTAAGTTCATATTATATCCATTTTCATTATCTAGAGAAAAGAGGAGAATGAACAAAGGACCATAATGTGAGATTCTAAAGCAGGAAAAATGAAAAAAGTTTAATTAAAAACACACACACACAGTAAAGAGAAAGTCTCCAACTGTTCGTGGTCAGGAGCCATGATGGATGGTGGATCTTGTCACCCTGGACTTACCCTCTATGATTTCATTCCATCTCTCACTCTAAAACAAGACCTTCCTTTCCACTAAGGACATGGCAGGGACAGAAGAGGGGCCCAGGAGAAGGACATAGGCTCTCATCTCAAGGGCTTCTTTGGCTCTAAAATTCTACTAATCAATGCTTCCTGATACCACTTTATAGCCCCATGCAAAATCAAATTTAACATTAAATATACATTAAGTATAAACATAAAATTAAAATCCTGAGAAATATCTCCTTCCCCAAAAACCATTTTGAGTCTCCAACACTAAAATATCACAGTATATTATTCCTACCTTTTAGTATTATTCCTGCTGGACAGTTTATATCTCTTAGGATAAATGTCCCATTAACCACCACAGTTTTTAAAAGTCTTCTGTGAAATTACTTCTTTCTGTTATAAGACTCTGTTTGGAAATATGAATTATGTTTTTACGCAAGTGATTTCTCTCCATCAAAGGAATGGCTGAAATTTTTTAGTGTATAAACCAGACTGGGAACTCAGTATACCAAGTGGGTGAGCAAAATGGACATTAAAATGGAAAAATGTGTTGTCCAGAGTATCCTTGGGAGAAACGTGAATGTACACTTATATCACATAGGGAGGTATCTGTGGCTGAAGCTTTGACCCACTCCAAATTACACATCAACTCTTGATGTTTGTAGCACTGTACATATAAATAAATGTGTGTATATTTGCATGTGTGTGTGTCATATTTGTAGAAACACCTGGAGATAGATAATTGTGTCTCATGCAAGGGGACCTGGAAATAGATAGTGACTTACCCAAGGTTATGCAATAGATCCAGGTCTGGAACCCAAGTACCTGAGTCCCAGATTATAGGGCTTTTCCTGCTAAAGTGTCCAGTCTCATGGGCCATGCAACAAAATAACAAAGCTGGGCCTAGAGAATTCTTTACAGCACCTGAACATAGTAATCATGATCATACCTGAGAATCTTCTTATATTCTATGAGAAACAGGTGTCTCTTAGAAAGCTCATAGTAAAAATTATACAGACTAGACACCCACACCCACACCCATACATACACACATTCAAACATAAATGTACATGCATCTTGATACTGTCCAGCTTGTTTCTCACTAAGGCCCTAAGCACCTTGACAGCAGGATAACACATGTATTCTTTTCGATATCCCAAATCACATCAAGTATGAAGTTTAGATTCAATAAATGAAAACTGGCTCGTCACATGCTGAAGACTGAAACAAGACCCATGTATATCACCATGCACCAAACTCAAGTCAAAATGGATTACAGATCTAAATATTAAAACAGAAACATTAAAGCTACTGGAAGAGAAAGCAGGTAAAAATTTTGAAGACATAGGAGTAGGCAGAGAGTTCATGAACAAAAACCAAACTGCACAGGAAATACTTCAAAGAATCATCAACTGAGATCTCACCCTACTGAAAAGTTTTTGCACATGTAAAGAAATCACCAGCAGAGTAAAAAGAAAACCCACAAATTGGGAAAAAATTCTAGCTGACTGTCCTTCAGACAAAGGACTTCTATCTAGAACATATAAAGAATTAAAAAACATCAGCCCCACAAAATTCAAATACAATACAAAAATGAGCATCTGAGATGAGCACACACTTCTCAAAGAAATACAAATGGCAAATAAATACATGAGAAAATGTTCAACATCGTTAGTCATTTGAGAAATGCAAATCAAAACAACACTGAAATTCCATCTCACACCCCAGTAAGAACGGCTATCATTAAGAAAGCAATCAATAAATGCTGGCGAGGCTGTGGAGAAAAAGGAACACTTCCCCACTGCCGGTGGGAATGTAGACTGGTGAAACCACTGTGGAAATCAGTTTGGAGATTCCTCAGTAAACTAGGACTAGAGGTCACATTCAATGCAGCTATTCTCCTTCTCTGAGTATTTTCCCAGAAGAACTGAAAACATCGTATCACAGTAATATATGTGCACCCATGTTTATAGCACAGCAATTTGTAATAGCTAAATTGTGGAAGCAACCCAAATGTCCATCTACTGAGGGATGGATAAAAAAGATGTGGTGTTTTAATACAAGTATAAAAGTATTATTTATATTTTATAGTTGGAGTATTACTCAGCTATAAAGATAAACTAGAGGCTTTTATAGGTAAATGGATGCAACTAGAGACCATACTCAAGTGAAATAAATCAGATTCACATGTGTAAACATTGTATTTCCTCCCTACCATAAGAACCTGAAAGAGTAAATAAAATCTAGGAGGTACAATAGACATTGTAAAATGAAACTGCTCAAAAGGAAAATACAACTGAAATGAGGGAAAAGAGAAAAAAAAGAAGGGGGGAAAATATGTACATATATATATAAGCAGGATAGCTAACATAGTGGTACTACTGAGTTTTATTGCCCTATTGAAAGGAACAGTTAATGTTTAAGTGTTTGATCAATCTTACATATCTATATTAGTTTATCTGAGTATCCAATTTGAAGATATCAATATGCAAGACAACAACCATTGTTAATTTCCTATCACCTTGTCTGAAATTCTGTATTGCCTGTGTTGTTTTTGTTATTTTCTAAATGTATGTTTGTTAATACATTTTTGTTCTTTTATCTTTAAAATAAAAAAATCAATAAATGCTTGCTGAATACATAAATTAAATAAAGGTAGAAGTGAGTCAAGAGTAAATTCTCAATAAATGGTATTGGGCCAGATAGCTAATCATTTAGGGAGGCAGCGAAGTTTAATAATGGAAGGATTAGGGGTGAGAGTACAGTACATACTAGATTTGTGCTTTGAAAAGATCATTCTGCAAATAGGAAAATATTGAGATTTTCTAGCATTAAATTTAGACAAACCCTGTGCTGTGAGGTGCACATATATTCTCATTCTTTTAAAAAGTTTTATTAATACATATTTGCAGTATATGATTGCATTTATCATGGGGAATAGTTACATGTACATAACAAATCTTAATTCTTTTAATTTCTCCATTCCCTCTGCTCCTTCCCTCCCCACTCTTTCTTGGTCCCCTTCTATTTTCACTATTCTTAAGGCCACTTCTTGAAGAAGACATGTTTTTTCTGTATTACAGCTGAGAACTTGAGCTTTAGTAAGCTACCTAAAGCCAGACCCAGTGGTGGATACTTACTATGCCAGTTATTTGGGAGGCTGAGACAGGAGGATTCTAAATTTGAGTCCAGCTTGGGCAACTTAGTGAGACCCTGTCTCACTAAGGGCTAAAGATAACAGTTCAGCATTCCCTAAGTTAATCCCTATACTGTGTGAAAGAGTATAGGAGAGATGGGGAGCATGGGAGAGAGGGGGAGGGCCAGGGAGAAGGGGAGATCTAATTGCTCAAAGTCACCCTGCTGTGATGTAATAGAGCTTTTCTAGTAACTGCCATTCTAAAAATCTTAATTTTTTATAAAAAAATCTCCCAACAATCCCAGATTCTCTTCCACTTATATTCCATCAATGTGGGTTTTGTTGTTGTTTTACTACTTCCTTACTTTTTGGCATTACAAAATATTTCAGACTTACCCTACATATTTTCTGCCCTAGTCCCACAATTAGCCATTTCTCTAAGTAACTTTGATTTCTTTCACTAAAGAATAGTATTAGAAGGGCTGGGGATATAGCTCAGTGGAATAAGCGCCTGCCTAGCAAGCGCAGGGTCCCGAGTTTGATCCCCAGTACCGCCAAAAACAAAACAAAAGAATAGTATTAGAAACCTAGATCTACTTCCTACGTGTGGGATGTCTTTTAGGTGATCTCATCGGACAGGAAAACAAATAGTCATGGATATACTACAGTATATAGAGAGTACAGTATATATAGAGAGTATAATACATAGAGGGAGTACTATATATATATATATATATATATATATATATATATATATAAAAGTGAAACAAAGTCATGGATATACTCCATATAGAGTATATATATGCTACAGTATATAACATTTATATATTTATATATACTCTATAGTCATGGATATACTACAGTATTTATATAGAGTATATATATATATAAATAAACACTATATATATATGTATGTATGTATGTATATATATACACACTGTAGTATATCCATGACTGTTTCCATCTGATGAGATCACCTAAAAGACAGACATACACACACACACACACACACACATATATATACACACACATATTACAGTATATATAGTGTATATATACATTCTTCTGTAGGATATATATATGTGTATATATATCTGCATATATATATATATACAGAGAGGGAGAGAGAGCGAGTACTCTGTAAGTACCAGTCTGTGTCTATAAAGCTAAACATGTGGCCTCCTACCCTAATCAATTACACATGGATCATTCTAACTTCATTCTCTTGTTTATCTGTAAATTCCCACTCTTAACAGTGAGAAACCTAGTCTTTACTATTTGCCATCCATTGTTAAACTCCAGTATATATGTATCAGAATTGTTAACCTGGAATTTAAAGCATGATGGACAATACTGGTCAGAGCACAAATGACAAAAATGCTGATAGAAAAGCAGACAGTAAGGGCCAGGTTAGGTTTTCTTTGAAGAATCAGGGCCCCTTTGGCAACTGGACTATAGACTGTATGTGTTATGCTCTCACAGAAGATTTGTCTTCATTTCCCATGTCCTCAGACTTTGTAAGAAGCTGAGGTTGAGAGCAGTGGACTAATTAATCTGGCAGAATATATTTTAAAGCAGCCCAAAGTTCAGGCTGTGTCTTGGGTATTGCTGGCTGCTTTTAGTCATATACACAATGAAAGTCAGAATCAAAAAGAAAATATGAAAAGTTTGTGGTTTCATCAGAAAGGAAGTGACCAAAGAAAGGATGAAACCAAAATAAAGTAAGGTAAAAGGTGATAAGATGTGAATTCCAAAGGACTTCAGCAGTCCTACCTCCACAGCCTTGCTGGTTGCAGTCCTCATGGCTTTCTGGTCTGGCTCCACTGACTGCCTGCAGCTTTCTTTAGCAGACTTCTCACATTCTTAGCATTTCCAAATTCCTGAGGTCTCCATTACTATTGGATTTACTCTCACAGCTTCATCAACTGTCCTTTCAAGGGCACATTGCTTGACCTCCCATCCCTTCCTCTGAAATCTGGGTGGAAGACTGTCTGCCCTCACAACTCTTACATTTTGCGTGGTGTAAAACCGGCATCCCATGGATGACACCAAGGTCTATTGTCAGCTCAAGCAACAGTCAAGCTCCCTTGGATCATGGCTGCAGGGGCCTCTGAGTGCCTGGAAGACTGAATTCAGGGAAACATTTCCTTCTGTGACTCTGAGTGAGTAGGTCACCCTGGGGCTCTCTTTTCAAATGAAAAGGGGTGGGATCTTTCAAATGGTTTGGGGTGGGATCTTGCTGATTCCTGAGATGCCTTCAGTCCACCTTGATATTGTCCTGCTGCAAGGCACTTGGCTTCTTTTTAATGTTAATCCTTTTAGCAACCAGGCTTTCCATGGTCCCTGTTCATTAGTGGATTCATCCGTCAATGAGTACAGTAGCTGAATATGCTGTTAGTAGGTGGATCCTCGCTGGAGGTGGGTGACTGAGTGTGTGACCTGGAAGGGTGTGTTAGTGTCCCTAGCTCCTCACTTCCCTGCTTCCTGGCTGCTATTACATGAGCAACTTTAGTCTGCCAGGCCATTTACTACACCATGCCATTTCTGCCTTGGAAGCAGCCAACCATAGAATAAAACCACTGGAACTGTAAGCCAAAACCGCCTCTCTTTAAGTTGCAGGTGTCAGGTATTTTGTCCTAGTGACAAGAAAGTGACTAAGACAGCCAGCAGTGAGAGTTCCTTATGCTTTACTACCTTGTTATATTTAGTATAGTACAGTTTTGTTTTGTTTTTATTGTTGTTGCTGTGATTCTTTTGTTTCTGCCACTATAATGGGTAGATTCTAGGGTCTCATCTTAATTTGAAATTCTGTAATGATAAAAGGACAAGTGATGTTTTAATATTATATTTATTTGCCATCTGTATATATACTTCAGTCAAGCATCTATTTAGAACTTTGACCACTTTCTAATTTGGTTATTTTTTATTGCTAAGAATATTTTAAAATTTTGGGTACAAGTCCTTTATGTTTTAAAAATATTTTCTTTCCTTTGTGAGTTGTCTTTTCTTTCTCAATGGTGTCCTTTATAGCAAAGTTTTTTTAAATTTTGGTGAAGACCAATGTACCTATTTTTTCTTTTGTTGCCTATACTTTTAGTGTTATAGCTAAGAAGTATTGCCTAATCCAAGGTCACTTTTACTTCTATATTTTCTTTAAAGAATTTTTTATCATTTTAGCTCCTACCTTTATGTCTCTGATCCATTTTGAGTTAATTTTATATGATCTAAGACAGGGGTCCATCTTTGTGTGTGTGTATATCCTGTTGTTCCAACATTTGTTGAAAAGATAATTCATTCACCCATTGAACTGTCCTCTCATCTTTGTAAAAAAACAATTGGCCATTATGATAGGCAGAGGAATGTCACTCCAAGTCATCCTAACACTTGGGATCTATGAATATGATAAGTTACATGTCAAAGGAAAATTAAGGCTGCAAATGGAATCATTTGCTTGTGAGTTGTCAATCACAGGCTTGTCAATCAATGGGCCATAATCTAGGGAAATAATACTGCATTATCTGGATGGGAACAATGTAAACAGGGTATCCTTAAAAGTGGAAGATGAAGGTGGAAGAGTTCAGAGTTAAGAGAGAAATGTAGCTATAGAAGTCAGAGTAGTGTGATGTGAGAATTCAACTCATCTACGTTACCTTTATAAACAGAGGGAGCCATGAACCAAGGAATGTGGTAAACTAGAAAAAAAAGGAAAGAGGTTCTATTTGGAGCATAGATATATGTACTCTATCTTCACCTTTATTTGAACCTGGTGAGACATATCATAGACTTCTGACCTACAGAAATGTAAGATAATTGATATGTAGTTTTTAAAACCACCAAATTTGTGATGACGTAATTAGAAAAACCCGTATGTTTTTTAACTCTCGTTCTATTCCACAGATCTATACTTACATCCTTGTCACTACCACCCTGTCTAGGTTGTTGTAGCTTTATAGTAAATCTTGAAACTGGAAAGTATGTCTTCAACTTTATTCTTTTTCAAGATCATGCTGATATTCTGGGCCGCTTGCATTTTCATGTGAATTTTAGAATTAGCTCATTAATTTTGGAGGAAAAAACCTGGGATTTTGATAGGAGTTGTATTGAGGATGTAGACTATAGTGGACAGTATGGCTATCTTAAGTTTTCTGATCCATAAATATGAAGTATCTTTTCATTGATTAAATCTTTCCATGTTTTTAGTTTTCAGCATACAAGTCTTGTAAATTTTTTCTCAGTATTTTTTTTCAATTTGTTCTTCATTTTCTTAATTTAATTTTCAGATCAGATCACTCATTGCTGGTATTCAGAAATACAAATTTAAAAATATATCAATGTTGTATCTCACTACTTTGCTGGACTTACTAGTTTTAGTAGTAGTAGCAGCAGTACATTAATGGTAGTAGTAGTATCTAGTAGCAGCAGCAGCATAGTAATAGTGTGTTCCTTAGTATTTTCTATATAGATCATGTCATCTGCAAATAGAGTTAGATTTTATTTCTTTCGTTCCAGTCAGGATATCATTTCTTTTTCTAGCCTAATTGCCTTGATCCTTTAGTACAATTTTGAATAGAAGGGGAAGAGACATCCTTGAATCATATTTGATCAGGGGGAAAATAATCCAATCTTTTAACATGAAGTATGATCTAAATTTTGGGCATTTTGTAGCTAGCCCTTAGTGGTTGAGGGAGTTCCCCCCAGTCTCAGTTTGCTGAGTGTTTTTATAGTAGACGAGTATCATAGTTTGCCAATGTTTTTTCCACATCAATTGAGATGATCATGTGGGAGGTTTTATTTCTTATTCTGTTAGAATGGTATATTACACTAATTTATTTTTGGATGGTAAGTCAATTCCTAGTGCATTTTTAAAAATATTCTTTTTGTGCAAAGTTCTACAATATACATGCATTAGTTCAGGTCATTTACAGGACATTCCTACACATTCTAATTTCTTCATAAAATTACTGTCTCACAGACAATAGTTTCATATTTGTGAAAATGAAGAAATTAAGCGGATAAAGACACTCAGCATCTCGTGTTTTCTTACTATTTTAAACATATAATTCCATAGGCCTACATTATATAACAAGAGCTTGAAAATGCATGAAATTACTGTGAGAAAAGGGGAAGGGGAGAAATAAAAAGTACTAAGATACAATATGTATATGTACCAACTCCCCACAATGAAAATATTCATTATGTATCACAAACATGTACTAATAAAAAAATTTTAAAGAAAATACTGTAGAACTCAGAAGGTATGTCTATTTTATTTTCTTAGTATATACTTCTTATACAGAGAAAAAACTCTGAATTTTACTAATAGAAGTCATGTAACTGTCATTTATTACAGTAATAGAGTCTGAATTCATGAAGTTTTCCTGTATCTTAAAATTTTTATAGGATTGCTGCTGTGAAAGGCCATCTTTTAAAAATATCATATATACAAGCACATTTTCAGCAGTTTCAGGAGGCAGGTAGTCCTTTATTTCCAAAAAGGAATGCCACCTGTCTTAGTTGCATTTCTCACTGCTTGAACAAAAACCCGACACCCTAAGTTAAAGGAGGAAAAGAGGTTTACTTAGCTTATAGGTTGTAGAGGTTTCAGTCCATTGTTGGCTTGCTTACAGCAGGGGGCATAGCAGACGGGCATCACAGAGGAGAAACAGATCAAGGCAGGCAGAAGGTAGCAAGGAAGCAAGGGACAAGACAACCCTCTTTCTACCCCTTATATTGTATCCATGCTGCTGGGAGTAGAGCAATGCCAAAATGTTATGGTTTGTGTCTTGATGTCCCCACAAAGCCTCATGCAGTTATGGGTGCAGGCTTCTAGTGTTTATGATTGATTCATGGTCCAATGTTGGAATTATGGATGTGAGTGCTACCCCTGCACTGGCATGGATAGTTTGCATACATTGTAAGGGAGGGAAAGAGGTTGCTTGCTACTGGCTCCTCCCTTTGGCTCTTGTTGCTTTTGCTGTTTTCTGCCGCTATGAACTGTTGCCCTCTGCAATGTGCCACTCTGCCTTGGAGCCAGCTGAGCATGGACTGAAACTTCCAAAAATTAAGAGATAAATAAGCCTTTACTTCCTTAATTCTGGTGTCAGGTATTTTGTCTAAGCAACAGGAGAAAAGAAACCTGGACACAAACCAATGTGTAAGATTAAGTAATCACCCACCCTTAATCCTAGTACCCTTAATCCTAGCATTGCACCCTGAATCAATTATACATGATAAATTCAGCTCTGAAAAAGCCCCACCTATGACTGCATGAGGCTTTGGGGGAACATCTAGACAAAGGCCAAAATACTTCTTCCTACCTTTCAGAGTTAATATAAGGATTAAATGAGTTAATACATGTGACACACAGGATTGTGGCAATGATTTGAAAGCATTTACCTAAATCAGGGATCAGCAAACATTTTCTGTAATGACTCAGGCAGTAAATACTTCATACTTTGTAGGCCATTCATGTCACTGGTTAGCATGGGTTCTTAGCCACGTATAAGATTGAAATAAGATAGGGGCTGATTCTTGAATCTGCTGACAACCATCGCAGCAGTCTGTCTGCTTCTTCAGGGCCCCAAAGAGGGTCCTCATATGTCCTTCTAAAATGTTACCAACTGGCTGAGGCTTCATGTTCAACTCATACAGAAATCACAAACTGGCACAGCACAGCTCTTTTGGTTTTGAATGCTAGTGTCCATCAGCTCTTTTTGTGTTAATGGTCTCCTTAGCCCTTAGAGCAAGCAACTATTGGCAGGCCTTGGTAATTCTCCCAGCCACCAGAGACGCCAGCTCCCAGCTATTCTTCACTATTGTCTGTTGCTCTCTGCTACCAGCTGTCGATACTGTTACTGGCTCTGGCTGTCAGCCACTCTTGGCACTAGCAGCCCTGGGTGTCATGAGCTCAGCATGTGCTACTCAAGACAGAAATCACAAATAGGCAGGAATATGGTATCCAAAAGTTTTATTAGAGCTTATGCAACAGCATTGAAGCTTTGCAGGGAATAGTGCTTGGTTGGGCCCGGATAAAGGTATAGGGAGGTTTCTTACAAAGGAAAAAAGACAGACTCCCATATGTGTAGTGTCAGATTTTCTGCTCCCTGACAGGTTCAGTCAGGGGCCCCTCATGGATCTTACTGAGAAGGATTATAGAGGGGTGGAATCATCCAGACAGGCTGCAGGCAGGGTATCTGAGATCAGTGCACAATGGAAGCCTGCTATAGCCAAAGAAAACATCTACCGGAGAGGCTTGTGGGGGTACCTGATATAGGTAGGCTGGCTACAAGGCTTTTGGGAAGCCATAGGAGAAAAATAAAAAGCACTTCTTGGAGAACATCAAGCCATCTCTCCTGTTTCACATAATCTTTGCCAAAATGACTCAGTTATACCACTGTAGCATGAAAGCAGCCAGAGATGACAAGCGTAACTCTGTTCCAATAAAACTTTAGCCACAAGATTGGCCTACGGCATATAGTTTCCTAACCCTTGATATAAATCATCCAGTGTAGTGTCTGGCACATGGCAGGTACTTATTATGATCACTACTGTGATCACTATCTTCCAGCTATTGACAGCAAACAGTATCTTTGTCTCTTGTAACTCACCATTCTACCATTCCAAGTCTTCAGAAAATTCAGAATGATCTAAAATTCTGCTAAGACTTGTGGACTCAATATATTCCCATGTCTTGATTACTTTCCTCTTGTTGCTGAGACAAAATACCCAACGCCCAAAATGAAGGAAGGAAAGGTTTATTTAGCTTACAGTTTGTGGAGGTTTTGGTCCATACTTGGCTGGCTCCAAGGCAGAGTGGCAGAGGGCAAATGTTTACGGTGGGGAAAGACAGCAAAGCAAAAAAAGCAAAGGGGGGGGAGCAACAAGCCTCTTTTCCTCTCTTATAAACAGACTCCCCCCACCCAGGGGGCATGTAGCACTCACATAATCTCCACGCCCTCCTCTTCCACAGGCTCAGGATTTATACAAAATAAGGACCCTGGCCCCTGCTCAGTCGCTCATTTAACCTTCTAAACTTCTCACATTAACACAATGAACAACATCCTAGAGCAGGAAGGGCATGTACTTTTCACCCAGGCATGTAGACCAGACTCACTTAGCCAAGCCTTCAGATTCCCCAAGTTGATACAACCATAATATCCCAATAACCAAATAATTCATCTACCGCCTTCTATATTGTTCCTGGATCACAGTTATTAATATTGAAAAAAATTTTAGAACTGTAGGGTTTAATTCAGTACTTAAATCTCTCCTGTATCTCATGAATTGTGCCTGAAAATCTCCAAAGACAAAGAAACTACTCTATTTCCTTTATGAGGTGGGCTTGAGTTTTGTTTTATTACTTTGAAAGCTATTGTAAATTCAGTATGACTCAACTTTGTAAGTATATGCTTGGTCTCTGCTATGTCCTAGAAACTACATGCTAGGTATATAAGATGAATAGGGTATGATCTCTATCTCCAACTTCTCACTGGACTTACTTTGGCTGCTACTGTCACCCAAAATAAGTCCCATAGTCTCCTCCAAATAACTGTTTAAATATTTAAGGGTAATCCCTTAAGTTTTCTCCAAGCTCCAAGCTCCCGATTCCTTCAACCTATCTTCTGAGATCGAGGACCCCAAACATGAGAGCATTCTTTACTCCACTGTATCACTCTTTGTAAACTCCTTTATCATCTCTTCATACAGCCTTCCTCTGTGAATAAAATTCAGACACACTTGGCAAAGAAGCCCGAGGCGGGCGGGGCTGGTCAATGGAGAGTGGAACATATTTAGAACTATGCAGATTTAGTTTAGTGTCAAAACTCTAAACTATATTTGCTTCTTAGGAACTAACCCAGCTTCATTTACTTAATTCACTTCTACATTCTTTTAATTTTCCAAGTGAGGATACAGAGCAGAAATAAGTGATGTATTTGGGATGATATGGGAACCACTGACTTGCATTTTCCTTCTAAAAAAGCAAGAATTAGCCTAAATAGTCAGAATATCTACTTTTAGATAACTAATCTGACGGGTAGGACTAATACCATTTCTAGGCTTAAGTGAAGTTGTGAATAATTAAAAATACCCAGTACATATGATCTGAAAACAGCTTCTTATTCACTAATGAGTAACAAATTTGTATGTCTAGCTCCTATATCTCTTGGGTTTTAAGTAAATGTTCCTGCATACTACAAATGTCCACTCAGATGTCACACAGGTATCTCAAATTCAATGTATATCAAAGTAAAACTAATCTCAACTCTAAAACAGATCTCTCTCCTGTGTTATTCCCCATCTTGATAAACAACTTGCCCATCTACCAGAGGCGCTAGAATCACGAAGAAGTCATTATTCCACCATGTCATTTCCTCTCCGACAACCAACCACTTCCTAAATTCTGAAGATCCTACGCATCTCCCAGATCTATATCACTATATTTGTCCTTCATGTTCCTTTCTAGGCAATAGCAATAACTAATTGATCTCCCAGCCACTAACATTCCCCACTCTAGCCCATCATTTTATAAACTGCAGGTTGCAAACCACTGGTGGATCATGAAATAAATTTAATAAGCTTCAATTTGCATATGTAAGAATACAGTAAGACTTTCCTGAAAAGTAGAATGGAATGCTTTGTGGTGGATCAATGCTCGTGGAAAGAACTAGAAAAACTGGATTACAGTTTGTTTCTTTGTTTACTAGCATCAGGAATGGGCTAAAGCAATGACTTCTTAAATAGCTGAAATACTGGAAAGAAGAGACATATGAATAGATGGGCTCAGACTTTAGCTAAAGCAAGAGCCACTGATGACGACCAGAGAACAGCAGCACTCTCAAAATTTGTGCAGAGTTGTAGTAAATAGAGATTTGAGGGACCTCAAGCTCATGGTCAGTATCACCCATCAACATATTCGTAAGTTCTGAAGCTGTGCAAAGATGGGGCACAAAAATTAAGCCAAAATTAATCAAAAGCAGTTTTCTACAATTTTACAAAATTGATGAGGCAAAACTTAAGATTTGAGGGCCTGCTGAAAACATGTGTCCTGGTGAATACAGTAGACTTTCAGTTGAAAATTCTGGTTCAGCTTAAATTACCAGTTCATTTCTAATAGAATTAAGGTGATCACTTTGACTCTCTCTACCTGACAGAAAAAATAATGGATTCTTTTTGAGGAAGATATCATTTAGAGCTTTGACAACCCTTCACATACAATAGCTAGCATTTTAAAGATTACTACACATGTCAAGATATGTTTAAAAGAATAGAAAAACAGACAATAAAAATTAACCCATGGGCAATTCTGATTCTGGAACTACTGGATAGGATTTTTAAAAAAATCTCTGATATTTAAGTTCAAGAAAAATAGAAGACAAACTGAAGAAAATAGTCATAAAGATAGAAAATGTCACCTAACAGTTGACATCCATTTTTAAAGAGAATGAAATAATTTTTAAAAATCAGATGTAAGGGCCAGGGATCTAGCTCAGTGGCCCGGTGCTTGTCTGGCAAGCATGAAGTCCTGAGTTCAATTCCCAGTACCTCCCCGCCAAAAGAAATATAAAAATAAAAAATATAGTTATCACATTTAAGAATCAACAAATGGGTATACGACTGGTGAATTAGGCACAACAGAAGATAAAATTAATGAAGTAGATGTGTCAGTAAATAAGCTGAACTATACAGAGAAGGAAAAAACACATAAAAGACTACAAAAGATGAGGCACACAATAAAAAGGCGCACTTTACATGTACCTGGAATGTCACAAGAGAATGAAGCAAAACCAATTCAGTGATATCTGCTGAATAAAAACTGGAATAGTACTAGCACAGTAAAGTTTGAAAAAAAAAAACTGCTTGGTGTTCATAACTGCTTGACAGTCAAATGGAAAATCTGAGTTGAAAAAATCTGTACAACTGAGAGGTAGTTACATGCCACATCTCACCATGGACACAAAGGACATAGACACATGCTTTATTTGCATAAAATATAACTGTGGTTCCAAAGAAAGTTAGTTATACCAGAGTAAAGCTAAAAGGAAAACAGTGAGAATCAAGATACAGTTAAAGAAAGAAATCCTTTTGAAATCTGTCAAAGTCCTGGAAAAATAAATAAGTGTAATTTTGGGGCCTCAAAACTAATGATTTGGTTTTCCATTATTTTTTATGGGAAAAGTATGTTCACTTCTCAGACTTTTCAGTGTTTAAACATGAATTTAGAGTGAACTAAAGTCAACAACTGAGGTTTAGTTTCTTTTTTTGTTTGTTTTTTTCTGAGACAGGGTCTCACTACGTAGTTCAACGCAGCCCTGAACTCACTCCTGACTTAGCTTCTGGAGTGCTGGGATTACACATGTGTGCCACCAGGCCTGGTCTCTGTATTTTAAAAGGTAACAGCTAAGAATTTTTCAAAACTGATAAAACACCAACACTAAGATTTAAGTCTCTCAACAAGCTCAACTAGCATAAATTCCAAGAAAATAAAACATTTACCTAGATCAAAATCAACCTACTGAAAATCAAAAACAAAAAAATGTTTAAGCAGATAGATAAAAGGGGTATTACCCTTCAAAGAAGCAAGTTAATGACTCAAAGCAAATTATGGAAGTCAGAAGACAATGGAAGTACTTTTTAGATAGGGTCTCACTTGCAGGCTGGCATCTAACTCATGATTCTGCCTCAGCCTCCTGAGTGCTGGAATTAATTGCAGGCATGAGTCACCACATCCAGCCCTGCTAAAAAGGGAGAAAGAGAGGAAAACAAACATGGGCACTTAAAATTGCTTGCCATATGACAATATGTAAAAATGAAAGTAAAATAAGGGGACTGGGGATATAGCTCAGTGGAATAAGCGCTTGCCTAGCAAGCGCAGGGTCCTGAGTTCGATCCCCAGTACCGTTAAAAAAAAAAAAAAAAAAAAAAGAAAGTAAAATAAGGATGTTTCCAAAAAAACAAATGAAAAGTTTGAGGGTTCTTTAGGCAAAGATCAAAGGCCAAAAAAATTTAAAATGGGCAACAGGTATGAATATTTCTTCAAAAAAGATACATAAACAACCAATAAGCATATGAAAAGATGCTCAACATCTTTTATCAGTAAGGAAAAGCAATGATCCACAATGACCCACAGTACTAAGATGGCTCAAAAAAAGAGCAGACAACACTAGTGTTGAAGAAATATGGAAAATTAGAACTCTCACACATCACTGGTAGTATTGTAAAATGGTGTACATTGATAGCTCCTCAAGAATCAAGTTAAATGACTCAAGCAATTTCACTCCTCAGTATATACACAAAAATAAAAATATATGTCCACACAAAAATATGTACACTGATATTCACAGCATCATTATTCCTAATAACCAAAAGTTGTAAGCAACCTAATGTCCACCTAGTGAGTGTTCCGGTTAATGGACAAAATGTGATATCATTGCAGTGAGATTCAACGGGACAGGCCAAAAATGAAGGAACAAACAAAGCTTTATTTAAAAGCAGGCCACCAGACAGCCTCCAACAAGGAGCCAGAGAAGTTGTCTGTGTGATCTGGGGTCAGCCTTCAGTTTAAATACCTTTTTAGGTCTCCACAGTAACCATATAGTCACATTAGCTCATTGTTGGGAATTTAACAAGAATATCAAAGATTTGTCACAAGATTTACATTTCCCAGAAGTGGCCTGGTCATGTGCCAGTCAAGCAGACCTAAGGTGGACATTATGGTTTAATGTTTAGCCCACTCCCCAACTTGTTCAGTTTCTATTTTATAGCTCTGTTTTCTCTGGTGGGTTATATGGACTAACCAGTCAGGAGAGAGGGAGGAGTCAGTTCATCCACAGTTTAAGCGAACTTAAATGACTTCTCTTAAAAATAGAGTTACAAAAAGGAAACAGAGTCTCTTTTGCCCTGTCAGTATGTCCAACAATGGTATATTATTTAGCTGTAAAAGAGAATGAAGTGCCAGTGTATACCACATGGTAAATCTCGAAAACCTTAAGTTAGTGGGAAAAGCCAGCCCCAAAGGCAATATAACGTACGCCATCATTTGTATGAAATATACAGAATAGTGAATCCATAGGGCAGAAATCAGTGGTTGCTAGGAAGGGAAATGGAAAGTGACCATCCCCAATAGGTACAGGGTTTCTTTTGGGGATGAAAACATAAAATCAGATTGTGGTGATGATTGTATAACTATGAACATACTAAAAACCACTCAATTGTACATATTTTAAAAGGAGGAATCTTAAAATATGTGAATTATATTTCAATAAAGCTATTATTTAAAAATGTAAGATCTTTTGATAGCTCTCCTCTCCCAAAGCATCTAGTTTAGTTCTAGTTCCTTCATGACTTATTTTCAGCTAACTTCAACTTTCATCCCGTGCTATTTCCCCTTGTAGCACTTTCTGCTTGTATCCCTAGATACTTTATCATTTTATAACTTCATCTTTTCGTACATATTCCTGTGAGAATGTCATAGTCCCTTTTATCTCTAGCAAACATATATATATATATATATATATATATATATATCCTTCAAGAATAAATGTTGTCTCTTCCTGTAAGTCACTCCTACTTTCAGATCATCTCCTCTATACTATAAGTCGTGGTCTACACATCAGCAGCAGACTTTGAACTCCATGAATTTATTAGATAATACCATCTTCAGCTCTAGGACCTAACACTTATAAGTACTTAGTAAATGTTTATTGAATAAATGAATGACAAAACATTCCCTCGTTACTGGCCAGAAATATTGCTATTTTTTCCAACTAGTTTAATTGGTAAAATTCATACAAATGTAACTTGAGTTCTGGCCTTTAGAGACCAATAAAATGAAATAAAAATACACAATTGGGGCCAACACTGAGACTTAGGGAAATTACCATAAAGTAACATTTCATGGGGGTTCACAGTTCCAGTTCGGATACTTATCATTGTTGACTGAACATACTTACTGAAGTCAATACTCTTTTATTCAACATATTAAATGTGTTGTTTAACTCTGGTAACCACAGCTGTGACTTAGTTAACGATCTCAATAAATCCTACTTAAATCAGAGACAGGAAAAAATTATGCAAATGAATTCTTATCTGTTTTTCTGCCCAAGGCATATTTGATAACAGATAAAGCATACTCCAAATAGTCTCTACTTAATAATCAGGAAGCCATTTGAGGTTTTAGTTGGATCAAAATCAAATACAAAGAAGAGAAGCCTGCTACATTTACAAATAGTTTTATTTTAGAAAGAAATTGTACATTAAAAGGAGACAGGTAAGAACTTACATCCACATATAGGTCAGACTCTGGGAAAGTCAAGTTATTAATAAACAAAGCCACATGATTAAAAAAGACAGTAACAGATAATGACAGATGGGCATGCCTTCATTTCATCCACAAAATAATACCTTTTATTTAAAGACAGCTCTTTAGAAATATGTTTGTAGTTCCAATGGACTTTAAAACCAAACTAATCATACCAGTCTCCATGTAGGCTGTTTTACACTCATGTTCAAGCAGGCAGGATAGAAACCATCCATCAATTACACCTTGCAGCTGGACAGGATATCTTCCACTAATCTCTTGTAAACCCAGGCATCACCCTTAAGTCGCTGCCTCCTAATACCCACCACGTCAGGCTTCTGAAGCTGGCATACTTCTAGTTCAAACTGCATTGTCACTTTGCCAAAATCTGACTGTGTTTGACACTTCAGAGTATAGCTGTGAGAAACAAAGTAAGATACCAGTTAGTAGGAAAACCATGAATGTTTCGTACCATACCAGAGGTTTCTAAGCTTTTAAGAAGCTGGAGGGGGAAATGAGATGTTATTTCATATTAAGCAAAGTACTACTGTTTAGTTTCCAAACGGCCTGACTATGCTTCACTGATGGAGTATGACTGGCGTATTCTGAGAAGCTAAACAAAGATCCTAAGAGAGAACAAAGATGGAAAAGCCTTACCAGACTTCTCTTGCTCCAGAGAAAAGCCCTTCTTTCATAGCTATACATGCCACTCATGCTTGGGAAATCTGGCATTCTTTATGCAACCCTTAAACAGTGTAATCCAGGAATATTAAGCCTTTTTCACAATGTTTATAACACAGAAAAGCACAGGGAAGATTAAGAATATTTTGCATACAGGCCCCTTTGTCAGAAACTCCTGTCTTTCATGTGAATAAAACTGAAACCACTATCCTGTCAGAAGGACTATTTTTGAGAGCTTCCTAATAGTAACAAGAAATAATGACTCTCAACACTTTATGGCAGAAAGAAAAGAGACAGCCCAAGGAGATGGTATTTTCTCATAGTGGGACCCTTAGTGTTAGAAGTACTACCTACATTAGCTATCCATGATGGAAAGACCTTGGAGAAGCGAAGTATTATACTCATCTTAAAAAACAGGAATGATCTTGAAAAGTTGCATACATTTTATTCGTCAAAGTGAAATCATCTTAAAAGTGCTTTACATCATAAAGTTTTGTTTTTGTTTTACTGACCTTTAATAAACAATAAACACTATGACTGATTTTAAATTTCAGCTCCCTAAATATTTAAGGGCATAAGATTGGGAACTTTTGTATGAAATTTTTTTACTGTTATGTATTACAAAATTTCATAAATTATCATTGTCTTACTAACATGTATTTTGGGAAAGGAGCATGATCTCTTAAGAAAAATAAGCGGTCAAATCAGAAATCCAAAGGAGTACCCTGTGAAGTCTTTTTAAAAAATTTTTCCTTTGTGGCAGCCTCTACCACCAAGGTACCGCCCTAACTCTATCTACCTATCAATCTATCCATCCATCCAACCATTTATGGAGACACAGCCTCAGTAAGTTGCCCAGGATGGCCTCAAAATTGTGATTTTTCTAGCCTCAGTACTTAAGAAAGATGAAACATAAAATAATTTAGTTTGAAAACATCTTGTACTTATTGAAAAAAGATAATAATGCAACATAACTGACAGTAACATCACTACACTGAAAAATAGCTTTGTCTTTTTCCTTTGGTGGAAACAAGGTAAAAACAAACAGAAAGTAAAAAGAAGAAAACGGGGTCAGAACAGAGACCTTCTCGTAAGCACTTGCCTGGCAAGCATGAGGTCATGAGTTTCATTCCTAGTACCAAAATGACAAAATGAAAAAAGAACAGAAGCCTTCCAGTCACTCAGGAGTCAGGAAGACAAAGTATTGGTTAGCATCCAGTTAGTGATCTAATAAAGATTATATGCTGAGTATATCCAAAGGCCTGTGATAGAGATTTGGTTGAAGATTCTCCAACCAAGCCCCCAACCATGAAGAGACTGAGTTATATGGCTGTGTTCTAATGAAACGAAAAGAAAATCTGGGTTCGTTTAAGTAATGTTTGCCAACATTTACATATAGTAAAAGTGAAATTATACTTGCAAATGATTGCTTCTTAAAATATTACTGTATAATGACTATTCTGTTTACATGGTTTTGATAAATCTATTAGTGGCTCTGCTTAGCTGCTTTAATAAGAAATTTTAGAGACATAAATTAGTGAAAATGCCTAGAAATATAAACATCTTGGGTAACCAAAGTATGGCTATTCAAAGCATGAGAACATCAGTGTGGAGACAGTTTACCGAAGAGCAGGGGAAAATCTAAGTAACTTTGTTAAAGCACTAAAAACCCCATCCTACAAGATAGCCAGTCATAATGTGGGTTCTGTATAAATCCTGAAATGTCCAAAATGGCTCATTAATTTAGATTATAATTTATAAAGATTACTATAAAGTAGAAAATTAAAGGAAAATAATTTAAAAGAAAAATGAAAGTCTAATTTTCAAAGTGGTGACAGTATGGATACTTATTAGGTCAAATAAAAGAATAAATTATGACCAATGATAACTATAAAAACTTTTTGGAAAATGGTGAGAAAAAAATTTTAAGTGGCAAGGTAGAGAGAATAAACCCACATTTCTTAAGTCCAAGTAAGTAATAAGTGAAACAATCTCTAAAGTATCTTACCCCTTTTGTACAAAGTCAACATGCTTCTTTGGAAGAACAGACATTAATTCATTCAAGAGTTGATCAGGATTCACTAATCTGGTTGTAGTCACATTATAGTGAAGCTTTAAAAAGAAAATAAAGTGTGAGAGAAAACCTTTACACCAGCACAAAGTTCATCCTATCTGATCTAGAAACCCAAACCTCTTGAAAATAAACTCAACCCCTGCCCCCAACCCTTTTGTAGCTAAGACCTCACTGTGTAGCCCAGGCATTCCTCAAACTTCCTGCCTAACCCTCTGAAGTGCCAAAATTATAGATGTGTGTCACACACAACACTTTCAAACAGAAATATTTCATGGAAAAAATAGAATAAAATACCATATATGTATTTCGAGACAGGAAGTGGAGGTCTATTAAAAAATCAAGCATGCGTAAAAAAAAAATATTTCATGGAAATACTGATAGCCAACTCTTTATCCGAATTAAGATGGCTTTGGGGAAGTGTGGAGAAATCATGTGTATTGGGAACTACATATTTATTATACATTCTATACTTTTGCCTTCCTCTCCTGCCAATCTTTTTAAATAAATTAATACAAAATGGCACCAACCTATCTGAACTTACCTGGTTTTCCCTTTCCACACCAGGACAGAGACATTAACAGCCCTGAAATGTAAACTGTGGGAAGATGAAACAAATGCCCTAAAAAGCTAGCTTTGTAGATAGTATATAGGTTTCCTTAAGTCTTTCTGGATTAAAGACAACTATAGAATTCCAGGAGCTAATTCTATCCCAGCTGTGTAAGAGAATCAATTAATTTACTTGTTTGAAGAAATGATGGTTCATTTTTCTTATTGGCTGATAGCATAATTCTATGAAATAGTTTCATTCCTAAGTGGTTGGTATCTATCCCTTCCTTCACTGAACAATTACATACTTTCTACGTGCCAGGCACCATTTTAGTAGGTCCTAGAGAAAGGGAAAACATAATCCCTACCCTCCTAGTAGTTCTTTCACTGGCAAACCAAACCATAGTTTCTATGCCTTTTAAATTTGGATTCTTTTTACACATAACAAAATGCTGAGGTAGAAAAGGATCCAACTGTCTTAATTTTCAAAATAAGAACCTGTAGCCCAAAGAAGAGATTTAAATTTCTTAAGATAGAGCTTCCCACACTGTGGTATAAGTTATCACTGATGTACAAGAAAACTCTTGTAAATTTTAAAAATAATATACAGTTCTTTGTATATCAACTATATCTCAATATATCCATTTTTAAAAAGTGTCAATATAAAGAAAATGCCAGATAAATTACAGTTCACATCACATGCCAATATAGCAAATGAAGTCAAGTGTTAAACAGTCGGTGTTTGTGGCCTCCACAGAAGAAACAAAAGCTTATTGCATAACAGGAATAAGCACGGCAGCCAGAGTGAGCCCCATTCTTGGCTTCCAAACCAGGGCTCTCACCAAGTTAAACTGGCTTAGTCAAAATAATAAGCAGAATAGTTCTAAATTATAATTTAAATTGCTGCTTTTGTAAAATAAAGAACAATCCTAATTTATCTATTTACATTTCAGACTTGTAAAGACCGCTTCCTAAAAAGAGAGGTTAATTGCTATCTTAAAAACTAAGGTGTTCATCACACTATCTTTCAATTTTCCCATGTTTATGATTTTTTAATACAACATATTGATTGGTAAAAAAGATAAGGCTAACTTCCTAAAACAAGTCTTGCACTTCTACAAAAACTTAATGCATTCAAAAGGGTTAAAAATACAAAGATCAAGTTTCAGATCTTAGGTTTGTGCTAATTAGGACTGTGATTCTGCTACATTGGTGTTAAAATACTCAATGCTGACAGTAACGATCCTTAATGCTGCAACAATATATTATATTAATAGGACATTTCATATGCAATGGAGCATCCCATTGTACAGCTTATTTCTACAGCTCACCTCTATGGAGCTGCCAGGGTAGGCGTTACTTCCACATTTCACAAATGAAGAAAATGAGGAAGCCAGGGATAATGTGACCTATCTAAGGTACAAGGTATGAAGCTGGGGTTAGACCAACCTTCTGATTCTCTGTCGTTTTTCTCCCATGACCAGAAAGTACTGGGGACTAACTGAAGGCCAACTAACACCACAGCAATGCCTGTGAATGCATTCAGGTTCCAAACATCTTACACAGATGAACATTTTTAGAACATGGTATTTGAAGTTTCCTTAACTTTTATTTCATGTTTTATAATGAAATGACACTAAGGTTTTCTTTATCCTAACATAAAGTTTTAAAATACTTCCTGTCTCTGCTAGAGAAACCACAGAAAAGATAAAATGTACCTAATAAATAGCTGCATATAACATAAAACTTCTCGGTGCACTATAAAAATTGAACAAGGCAATAAATACTAATAAGTGCTACCTTCTACTTTGAGATAGTGCGTAAGTGAGAACTCAGAACATTTTCTTCTAACGTACCTTCTTCTCAGTAACTCAACTCCCCAGAACTGCTCAGTGTTGGCACATAAACTAAGTACAGATTCAGTCCCCAAATCATAAACACTACCATGTTCTCCCTTCTCTGGGACCCATACTCTTGGAACATGCTTTTATTACCAAACTGAGCCCTGTGGGCCGGGCAGCACTCTGGCCTGTTTTCACTGACACTCTGGGGGTTCCTCAGGGGTGTGAGCTCTGTCTTACATACTCCACTTCCACCAAAACAAATCATTCATTCAGTGTTCCAATTAATGCTCAGACAGAACCCAACAGAAGTCACCTTATTTTTCCTTCCCACCTCCACCAAATACATTGTACACACTCCCTTTTAAAGCACAACAGATCTATTAAAGAAGATCCAAACCTCTTACCCAGGTCCTTGACATCTTCCTGCCTACCCTTCTCGCCTGTCACTATTTTCCTCACATACCATACTCTTAAGTTCAAGTTAACTTCCCACACATTCAGATATTTCATGAGGGCCTACAAAGGTATCTGTGTCTCAGTGATTCTTCTATGTATCAGAGATGGCACAACTGAACTCAAGTCCCCTTAAGGCAGCTCTCAGCTCCCTATGGACACCCTACGCCTGGCCCTCTCCATGTTATCTCTGTCATTAATTCAGCCTTCTCATCTGGAATATTTCAATTTGCTCTTTGAAGAGCACGATTATCCAATTTACCCCTGTATTCTCAAAGTCTACTGCATAGAAACATGTACATTATACATGCTAAAAAATATATTAACTAAATAAATAACTAAATAAAAATATTAATCAATTAAAAAAAAAAAAGCAGCAGCCCACTTCTGAAATCCTTATTTAAGAATCCCAGCCCACTTACCTTCACTCTTCTTGGCCTGTCTCTGGCACAGCCCTTCCTTTTGCTCCTGGTAAGCACAGTGATAACCTTATCCAATCCCCTTTCAAGGCTCCCAAACACTTTGGTTCCTTTTCTTCTAGGAGTATCCTCCATATGTGCCTTGTGAAGATCCACTTCTACTGAGCGGCACCTTTAAAAGTCAACAAAGCAGGAATAGCACTGGGCCTCCTACATCAGAGTGCCTCAAAGAGATGGGCCAAGGCCAGATCATCTTACTGCTCCTCTGAAGGCACTAAAGGTGCCTCCCCTAAAGGAGCCATCCCCCATACCCCCAGCCAACTGCCACTCAGCAAAACTATTTATCCCCTTTGTTTGTTTTATTTTTTGGAAGGAGGGTTTTCTCTTTTGATGTCAAATATATTACAAAATATAAGGAATGGTACAATGAACACCCATATCTGCTGCTAGAATCAACAATAGTTACTACTTTGCTACACTGGCTTTCTCTAAATATACAGACAATACATTGAATATATACACACATTTGCTGAACTGGCTAAAGATGTCAAAATATTTCACTCTGAAACACTTCAGATTATGCCGCCAATGAGTAAGAATATTTTTATGCAACCACAATATCATCATATTTAAAAATCAGTAATTCTAGCCAGGCGTGGTGGCGCATACATGTAATCCCAGTACTCAGGAGGCTGAGGCAGGAGGATCACTGCAAGTTCAAGACAAGTATGGGCTACAAAGTGAGCTCAAGGCCAGCTGGAACAGCACAGCGAGACCAAAAAAAAAAATCAATAATTCCATAGATTCATCTAATACACAGCTCATATTTTAGTTCTTCCAGTTGACCTATAATGCATCATACTTTAAAAAAAAAGTGAAATACCAGCCAGGCACGATGGTGCACAACTATAATACCAGTTATTCAAAGAGGCCAAGGCAGGTGATCTCAAGTTCAAAGCCTGCCTAGGCAACTTAGCAAGACTGTCTCAAAACTTTAAAAAAGTTTGTAGAGGTTTTGCCTAACATGCACACAGCTCTGAGTTGAATCCCCAGTGTAAAAAAATAAATGAATAAATAAAGCCAATGAAGGGTCCCTTATGCCACAGAGCTTTTCATCCAAGAGTAGGTTTCCTTTGAAACACCAGTTAGTACCTTTTACTACTTGGGAGAATGCTGCCTAATAGTGATTTCTATGCTCTACTAACAAAAAAAATAGGAGAAAGTGAATATCAAAGACAGAATTATGTGGCTGGGGCAAGGCTGTTAGGATGCCAATCCCGCTACTGGTCATCAGTTGCACAATTCCACCCCATTAGGGTAGGAATAGTAATAGCTCCAGTAATGGCTACAGACCATTCCCATGAAGACAGATGTTCCTGCAGCCTAGTATCCAACAGCAACTATATCATAGCTCACCTAAACTGGGTATGTCACAGAAGAAAAGAGAAATCTCATTATATATACTAAAGATCAAAAAATCTGAAAAACTGAACACTTACCGCCTCTCAGGACTAATGACACCTGTCATTAACTTGTCTGTTCCTGCGCAATTTACTGGTGTTTTATTTGAGATTTCTTTCATGCACTGGTTTCTGGCTATTAGAAGAACAACAAACACAAATCATATGTAGCTGATACATTAGAGTCATTTTATTCACTGACTCAGAAATATTGTAATCATTTGCCCAGCAAAGTACTCTATTTAAAGAAATGTTAAAAATTGCATTTTTATCATAAATGCAATTTATGATAAAAACAAAATTGTTTTGCCTTGCATGTGTAGCTTTTACTCCACTGAAAACTGAGTTCCTATGTTCCTATGATTACCATATGATAATTGATCAAATACAGATTTCATGAGTACCGAATCCTCTTTCTATAAATTAAAGTAAATGTGTATTTATACAAAGCCCAATTTATGCTTTAATTGATACAGCTTTGGAAGTACTGATCCAATGGCCCTATTCAACCTGTCAGGCAAAATGATCAGTACCCATGAAATCTTGACAGAAGTTATTAAAGAGATATGAGCTTTGTTATTTTTCTGTATTTGTTCCAGAATTTCATATGTTAGACAAGATATTTGCAACCCAGATAGTTTGTGATAAATCTGCATTAACAAATCTGGTTACCACTGATTAGTTAAACTTTTTGTTCATGATCTAAAGTTTTGTGGCTTTAGAGATAATAACATTTATTAAATTACAATGAAGATATAAGTATCAAGTTTTTAAGAAGAAATTTAGAATTTGGTTTTACATATAACTCTTAAGCTCTACTCTCACTAATTCCACAAGAACAAGAAAATCAGAAATACCTGTGAAAACAGTTTTCATCTTTGTAGACTACGAGTATCTGCTACCATATATAGCTGCCTTCTGACAAATACCACTGACAGGATTACATAGGAGTCACAAAAATAAAATTAATGTCTATGTCAAAAATAACTCACTGTGAAAGTAAAATGCATTAATAATGGAAGCTATCAATTTTAGCTTCAGCTACTTGCTCCTTTATGCACCTCTTAAGTTTAAAGAAAACAGCCAATAATAGTTTCGACCAACACAATTGGCAAGAACAATATATATAAACTGATGACACTTCAAGATTATAAAATAAATTACAAACTATATACATTTCAAAACCTTAGACTTACATAAAGAAAGTGACTATACAGTACTATCAAAAGGTTTTTTAAAAATCTCTGAATCAGCCAGGCGTGGTAGTATATGCCTATAATCCCAGTACTTGGGAGGCTGACCTAGGAGGATCACTGTGAGTTCGAGACCAGCCTGGGCTGCATAGTGAGTTCAAAGCCAGCCTAAATTACATAATGAGAACCTGTCTCAAAAAAAAAAAAAAAAAAAAAAAAAACCCAAAAAATATTTCTGAAGAGCTAAGATGAGTCCATCTCATTTCCCTGCTCAACCTGATTTATAAAGGACATTGTAGTTAACAGAACTAAGGTCCTACTGTGTTCAGATGTTTTTTCATTAAACTTTCATAACAAGCACAGGCAGCCACACAAATATCATCATAGCAAATTAGCCTCACAGTTTTGGGGGAAAGTATTATTCGAGTTGACAAAATGAAAAATGTCATTAACATAATGGGCCTTCCTAACAAATATTCAGGTATAGTTTTCCATAATATCTTCATGGATAGTAAGTTGACCTCTTGAGTTGACTCTTAGTTCCATTAGCAAGCTAGAAGCACAATAATAAGTATTTTGCCAGCAGTTCACATAAGTTTGGGTTTATTAGGTCTTAATGAAACACAAAAGAAGGTCACAATTACTTGAAAGGGGGCTAATAAAGCTTAGAGTCCATTTTTTGAAGTGACATAGACTAGATCAAGGTAATAAAATTCCCTCAGGTTTGAATTTATTCCTTCATTTGGCAAATATGAAACCATACCCTATGCAAGGCTGCAGTGAACATGGCAGTCTCTGCTGTCATGACACTTAGTGCCTATCTTGTGAGACCCCACCCTAGGAAACTGGGTTCAGTTCTACATTTTAAGAGGCACACTGCCAAAGAGGAATGTGTCCACCCAACCAAAACATGAAGTATCATAAAAGAAATAGTTTAAATGGCAGTAACTAAATTTGAGAGGAAACCAAGGGAAATGAGAGGGTTGTGGTATCTGGACACAGACATAAGCTAGCTGGAAGGCTTTATTGGGGATGTATGGTAATACAACAGGGCAGAACAGGACCAGACACCAGAACGGAGATCCAGGCGAGTGAGAAGGGCTCAAGAGAGCCTTCAGACTGAGCTGCTATATGTGGGGATAAATGGGTAAGCAGGATTTAAACCTGGATATGTCCTGGGGTAAAATCACTTCACTAATCTGGGTCTTAAGTTGCTAAATAGTAAAAACTGGAATTAAGATAAGCTCTAAGTTGTCTTTCTGTTTTGACACCCTGTGCTGCTATGTATCAATCTTGCAGAAGTGGAAAAGAAAAAAAGTTACTAATTGAGAAAAATTAACCAATATACTTTCAACTAATGCAAAGTAACAGGATAAAAAAAGGCAACTTGACCTGTCTGAGAAATTCTCAAGAGCAACACTCAGGAACTTTTGGCCTGATATATGTTTGTTTAACATAGCAGAAAGAATGAAAGTTGAAGCTCTTTAAATCATTGATTAAATCACTTAGCAAATACCTTTTGAAGGTGAAGCATAATGATTTGGTGTAGTGAGTATTTCTCTTTTATGTTGGTTCTTATTAACTGGAGTCTTAGGCTCAGGAAATACAAAATTCTCTTCATTCTTTATAGCAGTCTTCTGAGTATATACATTTTCTTTGTTCTTTAATTTATTTGCAGATGCTCTGCATAATACCGGAGTTAATGATTTAGACTCCAGGCCATTTGATTCTGTCCAATGCTTGGTAAACTGGAAAAAAAAAATTACTAGATAAAGCACAGTAAAGAAGAAAAGTCAATTTCTTTACAAGAAGCCCTAATCACTTGCAAATTACCTTGCACAATTTTTATTAAAATTAAGTACTATTAAAAGAATGTTATTGGCAATACTAGGAAATTTGAAAATGTATGTTCAGTTCTGTTTAGTACATGTGGTTCACATTAGTCCATTCCACTGACAAGTAATTTTCAGCATGTTTCAGGTTCAGTGTTTAAATATACCCAAAAGCAATATTCAAAATGGCCACAAATAATGTTTCCTGCATCTAGACTGCCATGGTTTGTCTCTAACATGTAACAAAAAATAAAAGGTTGATCAGTGATTATGGAAAAAAAAGTTAATCTACTCTTACAGAAATGATGGACAGAAAATATTTTTAATATTTAAAGAAAGGAAGAAGCCAGGTGTAGGGGTACACACCTGTAATCCCAGAGGCTGAAGCAAGAGGATTACTGTGAGTTTGAGGCCAGCACGGGCTACAAAGTGAGTACAAGGCCAGTCTGAGCTGCATACTGAGACCTTCTCTCAAAAAACCAAAAAGAAAAAAACCAAAAAAGGGAAATAAAGAAAATGAGATAAACTAAAACATAAAATAAGATGGCAGATACATGATAAATACTTCAGTTATCAAATAAATATAAGTTGGTTAAACTCTCAAGAGACAGAGTTTTAATTTATATAACAAATAGCTATGTTATTTTTATGAGAGATATCTAAAATAGAAGGGCATGAAAGGTTTCACTGGTTTATTTGTACCAATACTGCACATCTCAATTTATGTACTTTCTTAAGAGTTTGTATATCTGGTTGGCCAGTTTTTTCCTTTTATTTTTAATCTTCAGGAATGTTTCAACTACTCTTGTTCTTTTGCATTTCTCTATATATTTTAAAGACATTTTAACAAGCTTCACATAAACTCAAAAGTTGCAATTCTGAATTTAAGATTCAATTTGGAAAAAAAGTTGAAGTTTTAACCTTCAAATCTCCCTATCTCTTTTCACACTGTACCACTGATCTTTCAGACCTCAGGATATGGGGCAAGCTCACATCATTTATTCAAGAAAAGCAGTTAAGTAAGATCAGCAAGCTTTGTGGCATTTTAACTTGCTCTATTCCCATTCCCTTTTCCCCAGCTCTCTGTGGTAACTTTAGAAACCAACAGTCCACAATCATGATGAAAACCAGCAGCCTGGAGCTAATGGAGACAGCAGAACAGGTCAGAGTTCCCGCAAAGCTTTATCCTCAGAGAACTGTCATTATCTAACCTGTCTGTTAGTTCCTTGGAAAACCCCACTCCCAAGACTGACTCAACCTTTGTCCAGTGTGAAGTCTTTTCCCAGAGCCATATGTTAAATTGCCTGTAATTTCAGCATTCTGAGAGGCTAAGGAAGGAGGATCTCAAGATCAAGCCCAGCCTGGTAAATTTGGTGAGAACTTGTCTCAAAATATCAAATAAAAGGACTGGAGCTGTAGCCTAGTCCTGGGTTCAGTCCCCAGTACCTGCAGAAAAGAGAGGGGAGAGGAGGGTAGGGGAGAGGAGGAGAAAGGAAAGAGAAGAGGAGAAAGGAGAAGAGAAGAGAATAGAAGAGAACAGAAAAACAGAAGAGAAAAGAGAAGCAAAGCAACACAAGGCAGGCAATGGAAAATAGTATGTAGTTGCTGGAGGCAGTAGGTAATAACAGGAAATCAACAGACTAATCAAACAACTTAAAAGGAAAAGATGAAGAATGACATGTTCATGGTGGCTTTGAAAAGCTGTGACAGGTACCCTGGTATCTGAAAGCCATATACATGTATGGAAGTGTGTACTTGCTCAGGAAAAGACCTGAAAAGATTCTCTAAATTCTTACCTTCAGCTTATGCTGCACAAACAGGAAGTGAAAACTAAGGCAGAGTTTTCAACAGCCTGCCTGCACACTAAAAACATCCTGCCAAATATACACACAGCGGGGCTGGGGATATAGCTCAGTGGAATAAGCGCTTGCCTGGCAAGCGCAGGGTCCTGAGTTCGATCCCCAGTACCGCAAAAAACAAAACAAAACAAAACAAATATACACACAGCCCCTTAGAAAGACTAGAAGACATTCTGCATCTAAGAAAATCTCCACTGCAAGCATTAGTCGACTGCTATGATAAAGACTTCTGTGACCATATATAGTAAAGAACATACTTTACAGAATTAGTTCAGAAAGGCCACTGAATAACAAATAGTAACATCAAATCCTACAGGAGGAAGTATACATGATTATCAGAGTTGCCATGTTATTTAAAACGTCCAGTTTTAACAAATTAAAAAGTTAGAAGACACCGACATGCAAAGGAATATAAAAGTATGGTTCACTGTCCTTGGCGAAGCTTAGATATTGGATTTACCAAGCAAAGACTATTTGAATCAGTTTTCAAATGTATTCAAAGAACAAAAGGAAAGCATATCGACAGAACCAAAGTATAAGAACAATGTCACGACAAGTAGTATATCAAAAGCATATGTAAAAGAACAGAAATTCTAGTCAAACAGTATAATAATTATAATGAAAAACTTATCAGAGGAGTTTAATAGCATTTTCAGTAGGCAGAAGAATTGGCAGGCTTATTTATTTATTTATTTATTTATTTTTTAGAATTGGCAAATTTAGAAATATATACTATTTCTAAAAATTATCTAGTCTGAGGAACACCAGAAAAAAGAAAAAGGAAAATTGAACACAGCATCAGAGAACTGAACGGCACCAACAAGTATGCCAATATATGCATACGAGGGAAAAGAGCAGAGAAATATTTGAAAAATCATGTACAAACCTTTTCAGACTTGATCAAAAACATTAATCCATACACCCAAGAAGCTCAACAAACCACATCTTAAAAAGATGATCAAAAGAAGACGAAAACAGATCAGATGCTGCCCAGAGTTAGGTAGGATAACCATAAAGATTCATGAATGAATTCTGGGAAGTAAAGAAACTATTTTAGTAGATACATGCTGTCAAAATGCATAAAACTACTGAAAACTGTAAATTTAGTCAGGCACAGTGGCACATGCCTGTAATTCTCCATACTGAAGAGGTTGAGACAGGAGGATTCCAAGTTTACAACCAGCTTGGGCAATCTGTCAAGATGCTGGCTCAAAATAAAATACAGTATAGCTCAGTAGTAGAGCTCTTATCTAAAATGCACAAAGTCAGGGGATGAAGAGATGGAGGGAGGGGAAGGGCAGTGAGGAGGAGGGAATGTAAAAAGAATTAAGACACATTATGTACATGTACTAGCTCCCACAATGAATTAATCATCGTATACTATAAATAATCACTGTGTACTACAAATATCTACCAATAAAAATTAAAATTAAAAACATTTCATGAAATGAGCAAAGTTTTGAGTTCAACCCCAGTGCTGTTAAAAAAGGGGGATTTAACTATTTAACTACATACAAATTATACTTCATTTTTTTACATAGAGCAATAAAATGCTCCAAAGTAAGATCTTGGGTTTCTTAACTTGAAAATAATTGACTTCCCTTTCATCTATATTTTAATAATCTCTCAAAAATATTTTCAGTGGTCTAGAAATAGCAAGCACACACCTGATTTCAGTTTAGTGTACATGTTTTTATAACTTATACACATAGAAATTAAGAACAAACCTGTGGTGTTTGGGGAGTTGATAAATTGTCTTCACACCATTCATAGTCTCTTAATCCAGCCACATAATTTTCACCACCTGTGGTCATATCTTCCAGACTCAGATTCTTTGACTATTCAGTTAAAAGACAAAAGAAGTTAGAAATAATAGTACTGTACTATGACTCGAGGCACTGAAAGCAGAAACAAACCAGAGATGGGATACTGAATAAATTCACCATTTAGTACAGAAAACAAAAAGTCAAAAATTTTCTGTTCAAATTATCAGAAGCTTCTCTGTTAATGTTTCAGAAAATTCTTATGTTATATGGCATACTACTGCCTTAGTTTATCATTATCACATAGTCTATATAAGAGACAACATTTACAAATTTACAAATAAAAACTCTACAAAAAGCAGAAGAAGGAAAGGATGTGACTTTTGAAATTCAAGTTTTTTAGTTGTAAGAACATACAAAGCAGGAATTATTTCTATCAGGAATAAATTAGCCTTATGAAAAGATCTTCCCTGGATAGGACACTTGGGGCCCCATGCTAATACTATATTAAGAGTATGTCACCACAGGAACTTATTTTCACTCATCCTTTCCCTGTACATATATTCCCTACAATCTAATACTCTGTGGGGCACTACTGGATTTTTATTTCTCCTTCCTTTTTCAGCAATATCCTGTTAATCTGGCCAGTCAAGTTTGCTTGAATATCTGATACCTCATCCTTCTTTTCCAGACCCACCATCACCACTCTCTAGTTCAAGGACAGTCTCATCTCTTCACAAACAATATAGTCTCTGCTACCCATCTTTTTACCCTCTCAACCAGGGTACTAGAGTTCTCCAGGGTTGGCAATTACCATCAAGTGCAGCAGTCTGCATGGAGTGCTATGCCAAAAAGAAAAAAGAAAAACTGAAGCTACGCCTAGGCCTAGTGGGGAAAAGTTGAGAGGTGTGTGAATGATGGCTGTCATGGGTACAGCAGTTAAGAACAAGGACACAATACTATCCCACAATTCTCTACATCACTGGATGAATTTTTAAAAATCATATTCTTTCTCTCTTGCTAAAAAACCATCCCCCAAGACCTATAGCACAAAGCCTAAAGCTCTAACATGGCATTTCAAGGTTTGCTGTAGTTCAGCTCTTCCTTGCCCTTCCAACTCACTTGTTCTTACTTTCCCCTATCTGAACTCTTCATTTTACCAAGCAGGTCTAGCTACTGTCAACAGAATACATCAAGCACAATTAAGTGACTGAGCTTTTACTAATTCCATTTATAGTGCTCTGAATACTACGCTCCTTCTTTTTCACTTTTTAAAAAAATCAAACTGTTACAAGCACCTGCCTGGCAAGCACAAGGCCCTGACTTTGATTCCTGGTACAAAACAAACAAACAAACAAACAAACAAAAAACCCAACTGTTGCCAGGCGTGGCAGCACATGCCTGTTATCCCAGCACTGAGGAGGCTGAGGCAGGAGGATCACCATGAGTTCGAGCCCAGCCTGGGATACACAGTGCGTTCAGGGTCAGCTTGAACTACAAAGCAAGACCCAAAGCAAATCTAAAAAAACCACAAAAAACCAAAAAGAACCCCACCTAACCGTTGGTCCACTTCCCATGGGGATTACTCCCATACTCTAAAGCACCTATAGCACGCTTCTATTCCTTTATCTATCACACATCACATACTACAACATTATATATATGTTTTTTGCCTTGACTTAGTTGTTAGAGAGGAAGTACCATCCCTCATACAGTCGATCTCTTGAGATCCAGTATGAGATGAGACAAACAAGTGTTACTAATTGGACTATATTATCTAATTAGAGTATATTCTTGGGCTGGAGAGTTTAGCTCAGTGGTGCACCACCTGCCTGGCAAGCATGAGGTCCTGAGTTCAACTGCCGGTACCAAAAAAAAAAAAAGGTATATTATACATTATCAAACTATATTATTGTTTCACTGAATTTCCATATACTGACTGGTTATTGATAATCACTTGCTTTCATATAAAGAATACTTTAGAGAAAAAGGGTGATTCTATCTATGATTCTATCAAGGGAGAGAACAGTATCAAAAACCAAACTATGTGACTTAGTGATTTGCATAAAGATCTGAAAAAAAATTTCATTTCTACTTCATTTCTTGTCATTAATAGCCTATTTGCTATAAAAATCCATCCAATAATATGACTGTCCAAACGATGATACTCTTAGGTAAATGTTCATTATGTAGTACATGGAAGAGTAAATATCTTCCCAGATATTTTCCACTTGGACACTTTTTATTTTTTTTAATTTTAGAAACATAAAAGTACAAAAACATATTGACAAACAGACACCCATTATCATAGAAAATAGTACAATCACAACTAATCTATAGACAAGGTGATATGGTCTCAACAGTAGTTGTTGCTTTATCCATTGATATCTTCGAATTGTAGATGTATGGACCCATATATAGACATGCAAATTTAGTCAGACAGT
>PVLD010000916.1:201568-235163 GCA_004027595.1 Dinomys branickii | reverse complement strand
TATAAGCATCAGAAACGATTCTTAGTCTTGCTTTGAGAGACATATGTTTGTAGTATCAAGTGCCTGCTTTGCCTGATTCCCACGTGTACACGTTTCTGTGAGTGTGGTTTACTTAAAGCACAACAATGCAGTTAAACTGCATTGCTGTGACCAAATACCCACCCTCCCCAAGCAATGTAAAGGAGAAATGGTTGCCTCATGGCTTCAGAGGTTTTAGTCCATGGCTAGCTGATTCCACGGCTATGGGCCTGAGGTGAGGCAGAAATACCATGGTGGAAGGGTGTGGGGGAGGCAAAGCTGCTCAACTCACAGCAGCCAGGAAGCTAAGTGAAAGGGAAAGAGCCAGAGAGGGAGAAGCCAGATACAGCCTTCAAAGGCTTGGCCCCAGGGGTCCAACTCATCCAACCAAGCTCTACTTCCCTCCAAATCCATTGAGCTATGACCTTATCAATGGGTTAGTCCACTTGATAATGTTAGAGGCCTCATGACCTATTCATCTCTTCAAATCCCAAAGGTAACCAAGCCTTCCATGCAATGAAGCTCTTGGGGTCATTTGAGTTCCAACCACAGCCCTGTGATACATTGACTCTCTGTAATGGTACAAGGTATAAACTTCGAAATTAGTTCTCCCATCCCCAAATCTCTCCTCAGATGGCAGACGCATATGGTTGTCACCCACTTGGCTCATAGTCTGCTGGTGACTGGTCACTGTGTCTCTGCTGCTCAGCTCAGCTCAGGCTCTGACAGCATCACATAGGGCTGTGTTGCTTGCATGTCTGCCAGTGACGAATCCTTGTGACATTTTGCAGAAATGGGTAATCAAACAAGGAAATTGGCCAGCCCAAATGCAAAGTGCAGCAGAGACAAAATTGGTACAGCTACAAGTGGAATTTGAATGAGATGTACATGGAGTTACAGGAGGAAGAGGGAATACGGACGCGGCCACCCCCAGAGTGACCCCACCTACAGCTAGAGAAATCTCATGAAGGGCAATGTGGTGACATTAACCAGGGAAGCAGTTGTGACAAAAAGGATGAAGATGTCCCAGAGGAAGTGATGCCAGCCAAAATTGCGCTTTAAAAAACTCTCAGATATATTGTAGGACATCAAAAGTACAAAGGATAAAAGGCTGGAAATTGATCCAGTCTTAGAGTGGAGCATGACAATTTACCTGGTGTAGAGAAGATGTTCGCTTTGTATCCTAAGTTCTGGGACAAGTGGAAGAAATCCAGCACTGGGGATGCAATTCTGCTGCTCTTGCAAAGTTTCTTCACAAAGAAATAAAAAATACTTCCATTCTCAAGGTTTCTAAATATTTTAAGTTATTTAGATAAAATTAATATTTTAAACACTGATTTGTCTATTTAAAAATCATAGCTCCCCTTAGATACATGTGTGACGTATGGCAAAAGTGTTTTTCACAAAACTTTAAAAGTTGTGACGCGATTGTAAAGCTTTACCGGGTGGTTTTGCATGAGCTGGAGTGCTCATTTATACAGCCTTGAAGACAGAGCCCTGCTAGTGTAAAGAGGAATGTACCAAGGGTAAAGAAATGAGTGAGAATGACAAATACCCAGTCCTTGTCTCTGGTTAGGTTTGGAAAAGGAGTTTGGCTGGGATGGGGAGCACTGGAGGCTTTGACTGTGCTTATATTTTATTTTTTCAGTTAGAGAATGAGTGCCAGTGGTACTTGCTACATGTGCTTCATATTTTTCCCATGTTGCAAATTTCTTGGCAAATAAAGGCATGAGCTGTACACGTAGAGTTCTCCAAATGGACCCTTTGCTACACATTCTGGCTCTCAGTGGGTGGAGATTGGAGGGGCAGGGTTGGCTGGTTGGGTAGATTCCCTGCAAGAGGAACTGGCCCATGAAGAGGAAAGCAGGGCATCTGGGAAGGCAGCAGTACACAGAATGGGGCAGGGAGGCAGGCGTGGGCTACATCGTACCCCAGGGAAGGCTCCAGGCTCCCTGCAATGGAGCCTGGGGAGGTATGGGAAGGGAGACAGGGTCAGAGTCCTGGTTCTGCTCTTCCCCCTCTGCATAGAGCACAGTGCCTTGGACCAGGCCTCTCTCAGCTCGGCTTCAGGAGCCTCATCATTTGGCCAGACACCCCTGCCTCCCCTGGGAGAGGGGTATGCTGTGGTAGCCTGTGTTAGCCATCTTCTGGGGGCCGAGGCATAGTGCCAGACACCCGTAATTTAAATAGGAGAGATTTGGTTCAGATCACAGTTACTATGGTTCAGTCCATGGTCAGCCAGATCCAGGGCAAATCTGCATGGCAGATTTCTCTCTGTGGTGTGGCAAGGAGAATTGCTCATGGCATGGTGATTGGGATGCGGAGTCCTGCCCACGGTGACCCCCTCTGGCCACCAGGCCCCACCTCCTGACAGCCAGTCACTCTAGAGCACCCCAGGGTTCAACCCCTTCCCAAAACCCTGCCTGTGACTGCATGTGGCCTTGTCTGCGGCCCCTGTTCCCTCCCTCCACTCTCTTGCCTCCTGGGCCCTTGGCTTTGGGCCTCCTGAGTAGAGTCGGCCCCTGCGGACTGAGGCCTGCACTTGCCCCAGTCCCACGCCTGCATTCTTCTGGCTGTTGTTCTCATCTCCACCCCTCCACTTCTCATTCAGTCCCTGAGTGATTCAAACTGTATGATGAGAACCAGGAGGCAATCACAGGGAGAGGGAACTTGCTGAAGATCAGAGAGGGGAGCCATGTGCTCGGGGACATCTCTCCTCCCTCCGGGGATGAGGCCGATTTTCCCACATCTATAACGAACACAATAGGAAAAGAACTGGAAAAATTCATCTCCAGGAAGCACTCCTGGTGGGAAACACCGGCCCGAACCATGGATGAGTTAGCCGCTGCCCCACGGAGTGGGGCTGTATGGGTGTCACAGTGAGAAGCACAAGAGTCATTGAAATCCGTGGGGGAAAGAGACCCTTGGCCTCCAGGGAAAGAGCATGAGCCATGGCAGCCCTTCCGTGACGGGTGCTGACCACAGAGCACTGAATGCCCTACTCTTAACCCATGCACCGACCCACTGGGTGGTTCTATTATCAGTCCCGTTTACAGGCAAAGAAACAGAGGCCTCTGAGGCTGCTCACTTTGCCTAAGAGCAGACAGCCAGATGCAGCCACCAGCAACAAGTGCTGAGATCCAGGACTGCATGCATAGGCCCCTGGAGTCTGCAGAGCCATAATGAGTGAATGTCTACCCATGCAGCCCCTAGCTCTCTATAAATTGGTACCACTAATATCCTGTCCCAGAATAAGAGGGGCTGCAGACCAGAGTCCAGGCTCCCTGCTGGGTAGACTCCAGGTAAAACCTCGGTCTAGGTCTCCAGCACCATCCAAAGTGGCGGCGAGACCAGCTGTGCCTGTCACATTGCTCCCTGGGAGTCTTCCTGGCTCTATGCGGTGGGGAGCTGAGGGGCTTTTCATACAGCACCTGCTGCATGTGACTTTTCTCAGCCGTCCCCTTGCCCGGGCTGGTCACCCGCAGGGGTGGCTGTGTTCTCGGCAAAGCGAGCGGAGTGGGAGTTCCTCGCTGCCTGTCCCTCACGGGCTCTCCCTTTTGGGATGTATTTTCACACTTGGCTCCAAGTGCCGAGTGGGTGGGAGAGGATGAATGTTACTGCTTTGGCTCTGACAAGACATCTTCCTTCCCCTGGCGTGTGATGCTTGAAGCGAAGCATCTGGAGGTTGGTGGCTCCTTTCTGACCCTGTGTGAGCTGCTGGGGGATGGTGCACATCCGTCACCCATCACTGTCACTGTGTGGTCACTCTTCCCTAGCAGCAGAGGCAAGCAAAACCTCCTCTGCCAGAGCCTGTCCCTGCCCATGCTGGGGGCTGGTGGGTTAGGGAGACGCAGGCAAGTCTCATCTCCCAGCTGGATGTCTTTTCACATCTGTAAAATAAAAGGATCGGGCCAGACAGTGCCCTCAGCGAGTCCGGAGTCTGATGCTGTATCATTTATATCCTTTGTTTGATGTCCTTGCCAGCGCCCTCCTATTCTTCCTTCTTTCAGGCGATCTGTTGGCTGAGATGTTGGGCTTCAAACACCCCACAGGAGAGACAGCAAGGTGTGAGGAACGGTATTTTGAGGCAATCGCTTATCACAAAAACATGACTAATGCTGAAGCTTTGTTTACGAGATAATGCTGTGAAAAAGGCCAAAGAGAAAAGAGGGAGCCGGCGTTGGTTACAACATGGGGAAATCACATCCGACAGTGCTGGAGGGTGGGCTCAGAGAGAGGCCTGGCTTGAGTTCCACATTCGATGGATTCTTTTGGCTGTGAGGTGAATAATGTCCAAATATTGTGGCTGATGAGACTAAGGGGGAATCCCAGATTTCTTCAAGGAGCCCGTGGGGCTTCCCTGAAATTTCATTAGGAGGAGACTAATTTAAAGATTAACTAATGTAAAGATGCAGTTACCTAATTAATCGTAGCAGGCCTGTGTGGTGGTGCAGAGAGGGGCTCCCAGCAACAGAGAGAGACCAAAACAAGAAAAAAAATAGAGTTCTATTTCTAAATCGTGAACTCCTGCTGTACAACAAATGATACCTTTGGAATTAAGCCCCCTCCATTCTAATGGGCTGAAAATAACCTTGAGATGTTATTCAACTACCTTTTGCTTACTTAAAATTCCTCCATAGCCTTTTAATCAAATTTAGTCTCTGTACAAACCTGCCCACCAGGAAGAAGTACTCTGAGCAAATATTGCTGCTAAACTGCCAGATGTGTCTCTCTGTGTAAATAATACCAGCTGCTATGAGTACAGTGGCTGTGGCATAAAAGGTACTTCCATGCATTTGACTATAATTTTCATAATAACCTTGCAAGGCAGAGATGAATACTTGAGAGCTGTCAGGCATAGCTGCAAAGATTGTGCATTGGGCAACTCTGAGGCAGGATTCACAGTGGAGTCTATGTGAATGGTGTCTTTTGCAGTTGTATTGTACTCATCCTATACGATCATACAAATGTGACAGCAATACCAAGACTAGACAGTGTCAAGCACTTGCATACACTCCATTATATTTAAACTACATCCCCGTCACGCATAGCCGGGGTGGCTAAAATATACAGAATATATAATGAATGTTTAAATAAAAAATTGTTACATTAAAAGACCCATTGGCATTAAGCATCTGCAAAATCCTCTTCTGAGCTTTGAACACATTTATCCCATCATTCTTGGCGTTTTCTGAAGCAGTTCTGGAAGTTCTCTTTCGTGAGTGTCTTCACAAGGTGTGTTCAAAAGCAAGTGACTGCTGTTGCCCAATGTCATCTAACAGAAAGACAGGTTATAAAAATATTACAATGTGACCTTATCCACTTTACTTACTGGCTCTGGCACTGTGCAAATTCTGGCTCTTCCCCAAAGTCAAAATGACCATGAGAGGTAAATGTTTTGAATCAATGCAGAACACTGAGGCAGCTAGGACAGCACAGCTAAAGACGCTCACGAAGGAGGACTTCCGGAGCTGCTTCAGAAAGTGGAAAGGAGAGTAGGATAAGTGTGTCTGAAACAAGGAAGAGGATTTTGAAACGAATCAATGGCCACGTGTCTTTTATTCTACTAATGTAAAATTAAACATTCACTATATTTTTTGATCGTACTATTTCATACACGAGGCATAGAGAAACATATAAATAACCTTGTCTGAGGTCATACAGCTCATAAATGATCATACTCAATTTCGATCTAAATGCTTCCCGGAAGTCCATTGTCTCATTTTGCCTCTTGGTAAATGGTTTCTGTACATTGTCCCATGATCTCTGGCTCAGCGTCTCTCTCTCCTCTGCTGCCCCTGCTGGTGTGTTTGGGTATAACATATGCACTTTCCTTGGGTAGGGTAGGCTTCCAGTGGATTTTCCCAGAAGCCTCCAGCCCTGTTCTGTGTTGGACCTAATGGTAAGCAGGTTTGAGGGTTACGTCAAAAGGATTGCTGTGTAACCTCAAGCACAGAAAAACTGATTTCTCTGAGCAAACCTCTGACCTTAAGATTTTGTCATGTGGTGGAGGAGACAAAGCAGGTTGTACAGAGACACAAGCATCCTAATCTTTGTTCATTCCCACATATTCTAACATTAGTCCTCAAAGACCCTAACTTTCCTTCCATCGTTTCCAGAATTTCCTAGGACTATCTGATTAATCCCACTTTTTCCCTCTCGATGTGAGCATTCTGAAGGGGTCCCTGTGACGTGCTGATGCAGAGGAGAAATATTAAGTGATCTAGGAGTCATGTCAGTGCCATAGTCTGAATTCCCTTGCCTGCACCTGCTAAGCACCAGGAGCTGACCTTCAGAGGTGACCTTATTAAGTGGATGATTCCTTCTCTTTACCTGCAAGATACCTGTCAATGAACTGCAAGACAGAGAGCAACTACTTTTCTAAAAACCGCTTGAGATTCTCTTCCTATGGGGCAAGAATAACCAATGTCAACACATTTTAAACTAGGATTCCTTCACCTAATCTCAGTTTTAAAGGGATTAGGACAAAGCTAGTTCTGACAAGGCAAATTCATGTGAAGCTCAAATAATGCAGTTCTACAACTCAGCTTTCTGGCAATCTAACCAGAGTTGGGGATGCTGGAGGAATGACTCCCTGGAATGTCTCCTCTACCCTCCAAGATACATCGCTGAGCTAACCACTGGTGAGAACGCCTTGCCTCGTGCCATGTCTTTTGAGGTTCTCATAGCTCTGAGTTGAGGTCTCTGGCAAAGGGCTGTAGCGGATACCAAGAAGGGGTCCACCTGCCAAGCACACAGGTGATGGGCTGGGTATCTCACTGACATCATCGGGACCCTGCTAGCTTTTAGTTTTCCCCTAATACCGCTGGATGGGGACTCTGACAAAGGACACATAAACAGCTAGCCCTGGCTGGGTGCTCACCACAGGAATCAGATGTGACCCAGCACAGGTGACTCTGCTTAACCAGGGGTCAAGAGCTGGATAATTTATTTTCTTCCCTCAGCTACTAGGCAGCATCATCAGACCTGGAGCCCCTATTTCATAGGTATCTGTCTTGGTTACTTTTATCTGGTTGCTGAGACAAAATACCCAATGCCCAAAATGAAGGAAGGAAAGGTTTATTTAGCTTACAGTTTGTGGAGGTTTCAGTCCACATTTGGCTGCTTCAGAGGCAGAATGGCACATGGCAGAGGGCAAACTTCATGGCAGCAGAGCACAGCAAAAACAACCAGAGCAAAAGGGAGGAATGGCTGCCAGCAGCGTCCTTTTCTCCCCTACATTGTAAACAGCCTACCCCCACCAGGGGTCGTGAACCTCTCACACAATCTCCATGCCCTCCTCTTCCACAGGCTCAGGATGTTTACAAAGTAAGCACCCCAGCTTCCTCCTGAGTCACTCAGCTAAACCTCTAGATTCCCCAAGTTGACACAATGTATCAACCATAACAGTATCACAGAGTAAGCTCCCAGCTAGGATGCTGTGTCTCAGCACATCTGGTGGTGTCTCTCTGGGGAGGTTGTGGGGACAAGAGGAATCCCAAAAGGCCATAATGCCTGGGCCTAGGAGCCAGCCTAGAAGAGGTAATAGCCAGCCACTCATGTCTGCTGCCATATTGGCATCATGCCTGCAGCAAGGGGGCTGCTGGAAAGGCTGGGCTGTTTGAACAGGGATAGTTTGAGAGACCTCAGGGACCAGCTGGGTGTTTAGATGGAAGCTGGCATGGGTAAGCTTGGAGGTGAGAAGGGAACGGAGATGGCAGGTGAGGAGGAGGCATGGAAATCCTGAGACCTCCCGGACTGTGACATCCTTTCCCCCAAGTGCCTTCCTCCCTCCTGTCTCACCACTCACATCCATGGCCTTCCCATGGGAACCACCTTCTCCTTCTGCCCATGGTCTATCCTCAGCTTCTCCACCCAGAACCTGCCTGATCTTAACCTCACCGGCCTTTCACCTACTTCACTTCGTAGTGAGCCCGCTCACTTCTGGGAAGTCGCTGCCAAGACGGCCAGGGCCCTCCACTTTGCCTGCTCTGGTGTCTCTCTATGAAGGAAGATCAAAGCCCACTGCCACTCTGTACACGCAGAGGTTGACCTTGAACTCAGCAGAGGCCCACCTAGAACCTCTACCTACCACCACCTTAGAAGTTCTCCCAGCCCAGGGACTCCTCCCAAAGTCCAATTTTGTGTATAAACGTCTTCCAATTTTGGTTTATAACCATCAATTTCTGCAGAAAAAACTGTTGTGGCTCATCCCCTCATCTCTTGCCTTCTTTCTCCTAGGCATTTATCAACCTCGGTCCCCTACCTGCTCTCCCACACTCTCCGTTCCATCCATTGTCTGTCTCCTATCTTGTGTGCTTCTGTGGAAACTCTGCCCCACACGTGCCAGAGGCCCGCAAGCCCAGAGCGGCTGTGCCCTCTTAGAGGTGCTGAGGAAGCTGCCCCATTATTCTTTCCCAGCTCCACTGCGACAACCACAGGTTTGATCCTCTGACCTCAGGTCTCAAGGCCAACCCTCCACTTGTACCCTCCTGGGCTCCCTCCAGTGGAATTTTTCTCCACTAATGAGGCTTCCTTGATAGCTTCTTCTTCCCTTTTTGGTGTTTTCTGCTCCTCTCACTCTCTGAATATCACTCATTTTTCTCAAACTCCACCCTCAAGCCTCTCCTTGGGGATCTTAATCACTTTCTGGTTGCTGGGACAAAATACCCGAGAACCAAAACTTAAAAAGAGAAAAGGAAGAAAGGTTTGTTGTGGCTCACAGTTCCTGCCTTGCACGGGTGGAAACAGCATATTGGAGGGCCTGGTGGTGAAAGGCCGCTCATGCCATCGTGGCCAGGAAGCAGACAGAGAAGGGAGGAACTGGGAGGAGGGAGGGTCACTTCCAGGACAGGCCACCCGGTGCCTGTAATCGGACTCCACCTCCTAACAGCAACTCTGTGAGGGGCTCATCAGTAGGCTTTGGGTATAGCCCCCTGCATGATCCAATCACTTTCCAAACACACAGGGCCTTGGGGGTGAGTATGTTAAATCTAAACCATAGCACTGACATCACCGCCATGTTTATTCTCCCATTGCATCAGGACAAGCAAAGCCCAGTCCCTTGTATCCCTGGTAAGACATTCTGGCTAGAGTACCCAGTAATCTCTCAGTGGTAAAACTCAACAAATTCTTGTGATAGACCCTGGCATCCACCCTGCTTCATTTTATGCCCTGATCACTCCTCTTTCCCACAAACTTGGGGTCCGGTGGCGGCGAATCATGAGTTCTTGTGCACACCGTTATTTTTTTGTGGTCACCTCTTTCCTGGTCTCGGGCCTGAGGGGTGAGAAGAGCTGTAAGCCTCTGTTGGAGCGGTGTGTGTTGTGCAGCCACAGACGGCGCTGGCAGTGTCTCCCCTGCGGCTCACCAGCTGCTTTGAAACTGGCGGGTGTGTTCTCTGCCTGTGTCTCCCCACTGAACCTGCTGCGGGGGATCCTTAGCTGTGAAATGAAGGGACACTGAAAGGGACAGGGCAAGATACATGCCATGGTCAGATTACAAGTTTCTGTCAAGGTAGGAGCACAGAGCATGCTCAGTTTAACCTGCCCCGCCCCAATACACATACTGAAATACTGTCTGTTCTACAGAATCTTCACTCCTTTGAAGATTCTTCCCCAGTGACCTGAACAGCACCCACATAATCCTTGGTAAGAATTTGTAAAGGGGCTATTGGCTACAGAAGATCTGGGGCTAGCAAGTCCTTCCAATGTGGCCCCTTGCTATGGGCCCTTGAGACCCTTTCCCATCAGATGGGCTCTCCAGGGCGGATTTTCTCCCAATTCCCCAGCCAGGAAGCTCCTATTCCCCATGGCCGGCGTCCTACTGGCTTAGTCTCTCCTGCCTCTTTTGAGTCTGCATATGCAAAAGCCTATCAGTGACAACTCTCAACACAGGCAGGGATTTTTCCATGACTGCCTGCAAGAGAAGGAAAACCCCCTTAGCTCTCAAAAACACCCTTTGGTGTTAAAAAAAATGAGAGGGTGGGAAGCATAAATAACTTTGAAAAAGTTGCCTTCTTCTAACAGATTTGAACAATTTGTCCAGTCACCATATGTCAAAGAATTTATGTGTGAACAAGCATTACCTGGAGGTCCTTTAACCAATGGTGCCATCTCTGGTAGCTTAAGTGATAAAGGACGGAGATGAAAAATATGGGAAAAGCTTTTCTGAAATGCATTTGTACCTGGAGGGTAGATATCTGTTTGTCTTTCATAAATCATGGCTGTCTCCAACGAGTTTATATTCAGATCTTATTCTTGTGCTCCATCCTTCCAAGCTTGTGTCTACCAGCTGTAATTTTCTCTGTTTCCCTTTCACATCCTTCTTATTCTGGCAGGGCTGGAGACCCCGGCAGGGGGAAACCAAGGCCTCCAGAGTTTGAGAATTTCCCTCTACTACCCCTCTGGGCTTCTTCGTCAATAGTCTTTCTCCAGTCTTTTGCAGAGTGGAAAGTTTCAATATCCCTCATCTCCTTACAAATTAACATGGAAATTCTGCTGACAAGCCTTCCCCTTTCCAGGGTTTAAATCTCAGGGCTCTGGAGCTGTGACAATTTAAATGAGCCAGATTTTCAAAAACTGATGAGTGAGGTTTTAAATGTCTCATAGAAGCACACTGGAAAATATCCCTTAAAGACCTCTGTAGGACAAAAAAGTTGATGGGAAGTAGCTGCAGAAAAGTGCTTGTGCATGTGTGTGTGTGAGTGTGCATGAGCGTGTGTAGGGGTCAGGGAGGCATCTGAGAAGGGCAACTATAAGCCATAAGATCTGGAGGAAACCTGAAGACATCCTCCCCCCAAAAGCACACTTTAAGGAACAATGAATGACGCAGGAAGGTTACATCACTCACCCCAGGTCACAATGTCAAGTAACTAGAGCCTTCTGGCTCCAAATTTTATATGCTTTCTTGTTTTCTAAGGCACTCAAGCACAGGATATGTAAGAGTGACCAGGCACTGATCAAAGATACCTCACTTAGTTCCCTGGAAGTCACTAGGGACTGCAGGCGTGTCTCTTCACCGTGTCTATCTCTTGTGCTTTAACCTTTTCACTTCTACCATCCCTGCCAAAGGTTAGATCTACTATAACGGTTCCAGGTTATTTAAGGGTAAAGTTCTGTTGCATACAACAGAATGGAGGAAAGAGTGAGACTGTGTATTCGAGCAGGATAGCTTACAAGCCGTTTACTGTGATTCCAAGGATGGCTAAAGCTCACCTATTCACTTCTACTTCTGGAAAACATGGAGTAGACACACTGTCCCCTACTCCTTCGCCTAAGTCCAGCACCCTGGGTGTTTAGACTAAGAAATTTCTTAAAGGAGGAGAGACAAAGTCAGACTGACTAGGAGACTCAAGACCTAGAATTGACAGGGGAGTAGCAGAGTTTTCTTTTTGCTTCATCTACCCTGGGCTTGGGCTGGAACAGCAGGCGACCCGGAAATGTCAATTGGTGCAGATAAAAGTTCCCCACCTGCAATGCCTTCTCTCTCCAACTGAAGGACTAAGGGGCAGCCTAGAAAGAGAGAAAAGTTTCAGAGAGTAATCTCCCAACTTCAGCCAAACATACTGGAAAAATTGCAGTCCCATCCTTGGCAAAGACCAGACAGGAAGTTTAGGTTTCTGTCCTTCACTAGCAGCAAGGATGCACCTCAACATTCTTACTGAGCTGAAGGATAGCCAGGGAGGCCAAGTGGGGGGCAAGGATTTTCTCCCCCATCTGGGGGGCAACAAGCACCCCAACCCCGTGGCATCAGTGGAGGCCACCTGGGGAGTAGTAAGGAGGTATTCCAGGCCCCGAGCCAGGATGGGAGCAGGGACTGCAGGCGCATCTCAGCTCCTGCGGACCCTGAGCTCCACTGCCACCAGCAGCAATGAGGAAGGAATGCCCTCTCCTAAGTGGTGGTAATGAGACACCTTTCTTTCCCTATCAGCACAGGGTTAAAGGGCCCTGTTAAAAAAAATTTCAATAAAATCCCAAGTTTCATAACAATAGCACACCAAAAATTTAATTAGAAAAATCACTTCTTTCAAGAACCATGAACATTTCAACTTTGATAAGCAAAGAAATCTACAGACACCAACAATGAGATAATGTAGATGTTGAGATGACCTGGTAAGCTACTCATCAGCCTTCATAAAAATAGTTCCCAAGAAATAAAAAACATGCTTGAAAAAAATGCAGATTAGAAAGTATCAGCCCAGAAATAGAAGATGCAAAGGAGAACCAATTGGAAATCTCAGAATGGAGTGACGTAGCAAATTTAAATCAGATGGAGTGGGCGTGTTCAGGGTGACATGGCTGTAGAATGAGATGTAAATCAATGGGTGAGTTTGACAGTAGAATTGAAGAGACAGAGGAAGAAATCAATGAATCTGAGCATAGAATGATAGAAATTAGCTGATTTGAACAACATAGAGAAAAATAGGCTAAAAATAAAACAAACAGAACTCCCTCAGAGATCTGTGGATATAACAAAAGATCTCCTGTTTGTGTTCACAGAATTGCAGGAGATAAGGGAACAGGGATGAAAAGTACTAAAACGCAGCTGAAAAATTTCCCAAGTTTGGGAAAAGACACAAACAGACTAAGGAAGATAAGCAAACCACAAACAGGATAACCCTAAAAAATACCAAGAGACATGATAATCAAGCACCTAATAATTCGTAAAAAGAAATGTTAAAGACAACGGGAGACGGGACCTCTGACCTATAGAAGAAAAACAGCCTGAATGACAAAAGACTGACAACAGGGGCCAAAAGGAAGAGCAAGAACATTTCTCTGTTTCTTTTTCTTTTTCTTTTTCTTTTTGATACTAGGAATCAAACTCAGGACCTTGTGCTTGCATCGCTGAACTATATCCCTAGCCCACAAGAACATTTTTCAAAGGTTGCAAAAGAATTGTTAATCTCAAATCCCACATGGAGTAAAAACAACCAGGAAAGAAGGGGAAATAAGACATTCTTAGTTGGAGAAAAACTAAGAGAATTTATCATCAGTGGACAAACCTTAAAAGACTGGTGAAAGGAAGTTCTTGAAACAGAAAGGAAATAATAGAAGAAATCACAGAACACTGCAAAGGAAGGAAAAAGAACAAAGGAAAGGTAGAAACATGACAAAACAATACACTTTTCTTTTCTTTTTGAGCTTCTGTAATGGAGCTGTGTAACAGTTTGATATTGTTCTCAAAGGCATACAGGAAAACTTTAGCACAATGATGTACAGGGGAGGACAAAGGACATACAGGAAGCAAAATTCCCATATTTCACTAGAACTGGTAAAATGACAATGCAAACAGGCTGTGAAAGTTATATTTATACTCCATTACACATAGAACAACTGCTAAAAATTATTTTACAAGAAGGTATACTCAAAAACACTATACTAAATAAATATAATAGCATTTTAACAATGTTCAAATAGTTTACATGAAAGAAGAAAAAAGAAAACAGAGAAAAAAAACCCAGAACAAACAGCAAACAATGACAAAACCCCCAGCAAACTTAAGACCTAAGATGCTGATAATTACATTAAAGTAAATACTCTAAATATATTTATTAAGACTAATTGAGTCATGTCAAAATATATAACTGAACTGACTATATGCTGCCACTAAAGAAAGATAGTTCAGACGTAATACTGAAGGTAGGTTTAATGTAAAAGGATTGAAAAAGATATGTACCATGTCATGTTCATCAAATAAAAACAAGGGTAGCTATACTAATTCTAAAAGAAGTAGATTTCAGAACAAAGAGAATTACATGGGAGGCAGAGAACACAATTACATTTCTTTTCTTTTTTCTTAGACAAGGTCTGGCTATGCAGTTCAGGCTGGCCACTTTGTAGCCCGGGCTGGTCTCTAACTCACAATGATCCTCCTGCCTCAGCCTCCCGAGCGCTGGGAGAGAGAAGGCAATTACAAAAGCCATTGAAAACGTAAATGTGTATGGTCTGAAGGATAGAGCTAGTGGATATGCAAAGCCAAACTGATAGAATCACAAGGAGAAATGGGCACTCACAGTCGTAGTTGGACATTCCAGCACACATATATTAACAATTGACGGAACAAGCAGACAGAATCCTGTGTGAGCTGTGTCACCAAGCATACAGCAGAATTCAACAGCAACATCGTCACGTTATATTCTTTATCAAACAAGAAGAGAGTTATCTTCTAAAGTGAAACACATACCAAGATAGCCTGTGTTCTGCATCACCAAACCTCAACAAACTTAAGGAACTGAAATTGTAGGGACTGTGTTCTTGAACAACAAAGGAATTAAAGCAGAAATCACAAGCAGAAGACAAAATAAATACACCTAAAGCACTTGGAACCTAAAGAAAGCACAGCTACATAATCAACGAGGAAGTCTCAAGGCAAATGAAAAAAAATATGCCAAGGCAGTGCCGAAAGGGAAATTTATAGCACTTAAAATTACATTAGAAAAGAAGAAAAGTCTCAAATCAATAATCTAAGCTCCCACCTCAAGAACCTAGGAGAAGAAGAGCAAAATAAACACAGACCAGCTCAAAGGAAAGGAATAAGAAAGGCGAAAGCAGAAATCAATGAAATTGGAAGCAGAGGCACAACAGACGGAACCAGTAAGACAAAAACGCTGTTTTCAGATTAATAAAATTGACAAACTTATAGCGAGACTAACCAAGAGACAGGGCAGACAAATTACCAATAGCACCAGGAAGGAAACAACAGGTATATAGTACAGCCCCTGCAGACACTGAATGGGTGAGATGAGACACGAACAACTCTATACACACACATTGCACAGCTTAGGTGAAATGGGCCTGTTCTTCTCAAAGCACAAGTGAGCTCGAGCTGCCCAGTATGATGTAGGTAATTTGAATAGTGCTATAATTATAAAGAAAATTGAACTGGTGAATCAAAAACTCCTGAAAAACAACTTTATAGGCCCAGATGGTTTTACTGGCAAATGTATAAAGAAGCATTCATATCAATTCTATACAGTCTCTTCAAAACTCTGTAGGAAGAGGGACCATTTCCCCGGTAACTTAAGTAGCTACTATTACCTTGATCATAAAACCACACAAAGATAATGCCAAAAAAAAAAGACCATTGACGAGAATACCTCATAAATATAGATGTAAAAATTCTTAACAAATTATTAGGAGGTAGAATTTAGCAATACATAAAAAGCCAACCCCTTAAGGTTACATAATATATGATACCACTTGTGTAGCATTTTCAAAATGATAAAATTATACATAACAAATTGGTAGTTGTGAGGGGCTAGGGATGTGGTCACTGTGGAGGGCAGGGTAAATTGGGACTGTGTAGTGACAGAATATTTCTGGGTCTTAACTGAGGAGGTCATCCAACTACACATGTGATAAAATGGTATTAAGGCTATAGCCACATGGTACTGCTAACTGGCTTTGACACCGGGTTATAACTCTGGAAGATGTAATCATTAGCAGAAACCAGAGGAAGAGTACACAGTCGTTTGTAACTTCCTGTGCATCCAGGATTATTTGAAGAGCTTAAGAATCACTCAGTCCATCTCTCAGCTAACAGATGTGACGTTAGACTTTGGTTTATCTGGCCACATCTACCCCTCTTCCCCATCCACTCTGTTAGTGTTTTGTTCTCCTGTTATCCAGAAGGGGAAACAAATTTGTAGTGAATCACAAGGGCTGACCTTGGGAATCTTGTTTTGGACTAAAAGCCAGTTCACACCCAGTGCCAATTTGCCAGAGCCATTCTTTTGTGTATTTCTGCAGAAATTACTTCTTAGAAGTTGAGCAAATGAAACATCAGGTTGAGGTAAAGTCCCACAAGACGTGCGCACATTTTCATAGTTGAGTGAAACTCCTTCCGGTTAGTCAATTAGAAGTCCGCATGGAGGTACAAGGAAGCCAGATGTCTGTCCCCGCTCTCTAAACCCAGTCTTCTTCCTGTCCCCCTTGGGCCCCTGCTTCACCCTCTGGCAAGCTGCAGCCGGAAAGGCAATGGAGAAGAAGGTGGCTTGGGTTTGTCGGCTGTTGCTTCTGTCACTCTCCTGCATACATTCATGAGGAGGAGAATGCAGAAGCCAGAGTTCATGTGGCTGGGGCTGGAGTCTGAGCTCTGAGCTTGGCAGGTGCAGAAAAGCCAACAGGGTGGGCTGGAGAGCAGATTGAGGACCCCAGCGTGCCAACGCTGCAGACTGGAGTTGGGGTTGGAGCAGGAAGAGCAGGTGCAAATCCGATCTCAATTACTTCCAGAATCAATCTCACTACCAAGGCCCTAATTGCCCTAGGAATGGAACGCTGAAGTAGCATCCTCCTCCGAAGCAATCTCATTTATTTCTAATGACCGCCCTGTGAAATATTTACATGTATGCAGCATTATAGTAACAGCATGTGTGCAGTGGCACGGCCACCTCCGAGTCTGCCAACCCACGTGCTGAGGAAACCAGGGAGGAGCTAATGATTTAGCCAAGGGGCGAGGCCAGAATCGGTCACCCAAAGTTCATGAACTGTTGGGACAGTGGAGACAAAGGCTTCTGTCTTGACTGCAGCATTTACTCTGACTCTGCCTGCATGCTCTGGAATAGAAGGGGAAATGAATTCACAGTGAGTTCACAAAGGCTGACCTTGGGGATCTTTATTCTATTGATTCATCAAAAGCTGATTCATTCCCAGTGCCACACTGGACCAAGATGCTGAGCTCTTCTATTATATGTGTATTTCTGCTAAAATTACTTCTTAGAAGTTAAGCTAATTATATGGGAAGATGTGGTTCTGATATCCTAATTCAGTTCCTAATTCAGGAACTTTTTTTTCCCTGTTATACCTCAAAGCCTGTCTCTGTGTGTGAGTCCTGTGGTCACTCTCCCTCAAACCCCAGGCCACAAGGGCATCCTCTTAGGACACACACATGACTAACTTTACTGGCTTCTAGAACCACATAGTGAAGCTTATAGAGGCCAGACACCCCCAGAGGGCTCAGTCCCCTTTGGACAGCAGGTGGATGTCAGTGAACAACCTCATTACAAGGCAGACTCAGCTTGGTGACCAGCATTCAGCTTCTTCAGTTTTTCACCTCCATAAAAACTTAAGGCTCATCTTGTGGGGATGCAGCCCCTCCTCTCACTAAGCACAGGAGGTGGGGGCTGGCACTTGTGTCCAAACCTGGAACTCCAAACTTTAAAAGTGGGCCAGGATGTGGAAGCCGCTAAGCATCCTAAGCCAGTTCTGGAACAAATGTGTTCTCACAGCTTGGTAGCAAAACTCCAAGTCCCAAGAATATCCTTAGGAAACCCATACCATAGACATTCTCCAGGAACAATCAGAGTACTGAATGCAAACATCACAGCCACTAATCACTAGATTTTTTATATGGCATTTTTGGCTTTTCTGCATATATGTCAGACCTTAAAATTCCAGGCCAATTTCCAGGCAAGCTTTTAGGCCAATTTATAGTGTAAGGCCCTGTGTTTGTAACTGACCCAAACTTTGGAGTCTGTCCACACACACTATGTTCAGTGTCTCCTTAAGTGACCCTCTGAGGTAGGGAGGATGAGCTGGCAGAGATATGAATGACGGACATTTGCAGAATGTAGCCTTCGTTGTCTTAGAGCAAGGACAACCCTTTGTGTCCCCCACCCCCTGCCTCCAAAATAGACTGAATGAATCTCTCAAGGAGCTGCATCACAATGCCAAGTCAAGGACTGTCCATACTGACTCCAAATTTAAGGAGTATAAATTATATAACTAAACTTTATATCATTTTCATTGAATCAGACAATCAACAAAATCACTTAGAAACATTAGTTCATTTCCTATTACTTCTTTTAAATAAATGCTACCAAAAGCCCCAATTCATCCATAAGACTTTCTCCTCAGTGAAAGTGTGCCCAGTAATTTGGGTCTCAAAAATTATCTAGTTTCTTTTTGTAGTTTTAGACTCAATAGAAACCAGGGTGTCAGAGGACAGATGCTTAAACTCAAAGCCTGGAGTGGGGCGGGCAGAAATACATGTAAGTAAAATAGCTCCAGGCTATCGCTTACAGCTCTTGCATGACTGCTTAATCTCGGGGAGCCCAAGGACACAGCATTTCTCATCGGTCCCCTGCTGAGTTCTCAGCGGTGTTTGGAATAGTCATGAAAGTCAAAGGGCCAAGGGAGAGGGGGGAAAAGGTGATTAAAACAAAGAAAAGAATGTGGGAAATTTGACACGTCTTTTGTTAACTTTTGAGTGGGAATGAACTATGAAACAGCTCTAATGCTCCATGCAGAAATTCCACGTTAATGTTCAGTTGCGTGCGCTGGACATTATCACTGGATGGGAAATGTACCACCTGTGCAGTAGGTGCTGTGTTACAACCCCAAGCTGTGTTTTTGGAAATGATCGCTTATGAGGAAGAAGTAAAGATGTTGAGTGGTAACTCATGATTCAAACGGTGAAAATGTACAATGCAAAGCTCTCCCGATGTTGCTTTTTTGCACCTGGGAGGACACAAGTATTCAGTCTCTTTGGAATAGTTCTCTAAGCAAATATTAAACATGTTCTTATCCAGCCTCCCTCCTTTTCACAAATGAAACCCTGTTTTTTTTTTTTTTTTATTAGTGCATGTTTGCAGCACAAAATGCTGAGATTCCTTGTGGGGGGCAGATACATGTACATCACGCAGCTAAATTCTCTTTCATCCATTTCCCCTCCCTCCCCTCTCCATATCTTGATCCTCTCCCATTTGAGAATATTGCTCCCATTGTTTTCCTTATACTGAATGTAACTTCAAGGTTTTAGACACTGAAAAGGATTCTTCAGTTTTTCATGACTGTGGAATATTTCATTGTATGACAATTTATCCAGTCTTCTGTAGATAGCATTGCTTTCAATCTTCTGCTATTATTAGCAAAGCTATGATGAATTACCCCTGGCAACACCATTGTGAAACATATATATCTTTGAGGTGCATTCTCAGAGTGGAACTGTATTTATAAGTTTGTAATTTTGATAGACATTGCCACATTCCCTTCCACATCAAGTTTGCTTTGATATCAAGCTTTCCATCTTTGCTGGTTCTCAGCAGCCAGAGTGCTGTGGTTTGGCACATTTCCCAATGCATCCAAGAGTCCTCAAGTCCCTAAGAGTAATCCACAAGAACTGAGTAGACTGGCCAAACACAAAGAGTGTATACAGGTTAGAGCTCCTGTTTTTGGAGCACAGACCTGCAAGGACCATATTCTAACTAGACACTGTTGATACTTTTCTGATTCAATCTAAAGGCCTGAGTATTTCTAGCAATGCTTTAGCAGAAGCATAACATAAACTTTGAACATTTTCTCAAAATTGATTTTGGCTGCTCCATAAAGTTCATCCCTAACAAGCAGTGGATTCCAGCTCTCTTGCCTCAGTAGGTAAATGTGCCCCAGGGTTATTCTGTTTACAGAAGAACATAATGAACTTGCTGAAGCTAAAAGCCCAATCGGTGCAAAGGAGCTCCAATATTAGGAGCAGTTCTGTCCGCTTCATCTGCACAGCAGTGTCTCAAATTGCTCCCAGATTTGGTCAGAGGCATTTCCACATGCATGTTTTGAGGCCAAAAATCATAAGCATATTTTCCTGCTTTTCAGTTCATCTGCTTTCTTCTGAAACGAGGATGTCACAGCGGCAGGTAGCAACAACGGTGCCCACTTATTCCTGCCGAGTCAGTGCGTTCTCTTCATACTGAGAAGACAGGAAGCTCCGTAATGGGTGCAGGACTACCCCGAACGACTGTGCAAGACTCAACAGCAAACCCAAGGCAAACAGTCGGTCCTCGTTCTAGGGTTGGTACCATCTAAGTTGCAGGGACCATACTTGCCTCACTTCAGGGATACCTCTGCCTCTGACACCCAGTTGGTACAGCTCGTGGCTCTCCTAAGCAGTCCTAACTCACTTTTTAAGGGGCCTGCTTATATGGAAGAGGGCACAGATGGGCATAGGGGAGTTTGCATGTCCCCAGATGCTGTGAACACATTCCTGAGGCATTTTGGGGCAATGCAAGCATGCTCCCCACCCCCACCCCAGGCCGGGGCAAACCATCTGACAGGCCCTGCCTAGTGCTGCCCTCTGGAGCACTTCACCAGGCAGAGACTGTTGGTGTCACAGGACTGCGTGATGTGCATCTTGAGCTCACCTGGGCTTAGGTGGACTGGCCAGGTAGCTCACCCCCCCTCGGGTCAGTGTTAGATATAGTACCACCTTTAAGCCTCCCATGACTTTCTAATTTTATTTATCCAATTTATTTTAAGTTTTTACAGTGTAGTGTGTCAGCCCCTTCCCTAGACACAAGGGTCCCCAGTTTCCCCCTCTGTCTCTTACTGGCACATCCCTTGGCAGGAGACCATTAATGGCAAGATTACAGAGTCTTACAAAAGCCATGTGCTAAGTCAGCATATTTCTTTGGCAAAGGAGTCCTAAGCCACTTTCTGGAAGTCCCCATATTACCAGGAACCCATTTATAAACTTGTCCCAGCCCAGTATCTCTGGGGAGACAACCAGATCATTATTATGAAAACTCTTCATCAGACATAAAAGTGGAAAAAGTACTATGGCTTTTCAGGTATAGTACCTATCATCCCGTTTTACCAACTATGTATCTAATCTTGCTTCTTCATCCGTCCCCTTCTCGATCATTTTCAAAGTGGATTGGAGGTCCTAGTTTAGGATGGGGAGACTTTTCAAAAATGAGTAACAATACCCATTTCAGCGGGCGTGACTTACTTTACCTTCTTCAAAGCTAGACACACACCTGTGGTCAATCCCATGGTAACTGTCTCGTCTTTCCGGAAGCATCCTTCTCCTAACCCTGTGCAGTTCAGTGGCTCTCAGCATTGAGAATCATCTCTGACATAGATGAGCCACAGCCCAGAGAGACCCCGAAAAAGTGTTAGAAGTAAGGAGTGCAGTACAGTACAGGGGACCAAGAAAGAGCACTCGCGCACGTTTCAGAGGGAATGCCCTCTTCCCCACACAGACTGTTTGGAAGGTTCCTCTTCTCCCCTGTGTTCCCAATCTACACAGGTTGCTACATCAGTCTTCTTCACCAGTCACGCTTCTGCCCCTTTGTAACTAATACGGTCAGCTAGGAGACCTTTGGTATTTCCAATTTTAAGAAATGATCTTTAAAAAAAAGCAGAGACTAGTCCATCCATCAGAGTCCCTTGGGATCTTTCAGAGGAGTACTGGGTATGAGAGAAGCAGGGGAGGGTGGCTAGAGACGGGAGATTCAAACACACCAAGGCACACACGCATGCATGCATGCATAGGCTTGATCCACCTTGAACCTAGACTAGTGAGAGGTAAGAGAAAGCTGGGGCTCTTCAGTGGGTGGTTGTTTGGCTAAATAGTAACATAGGGAAAAAGGGTGGGGACAGACCCTCCAGGCTGCACCCCTATGCTGCAACAGTAGCCCCAGAAACTAGAACATTCTCAGACAGCGCTTAAGCCCGCACATGGGCATTTTCACAGAAGGGGTTTGTGCTGGCTTAGCTAGATTTTACAAATAAGACACTTGTGTAACCACGTGACTCCCTCTTGTTGCTCTTGGGAAGATATGCATCAGGCTGGAAATTGGGTCTATCTGAAGCCTCAGATAGACCCAATTTCTGCACCAGAGTGCAGTTACCCTTAGAGATCTAACTAAGATCCATAAGCGGTCACTGCAGGGACAACAAATTGAGGATCCTAGACTCTAGGACATAACTAAAATAAAGGAGATTGGGGGCTTGTTTACCTGAAAGCAAAGCCTGGAAGACGCTGGCCTGCTCCCAGGAAAGTGTTTCTGCAGGGAAACCTTGAAGTCAGAAGTGGTCTGGGAGCTAGAAACAGGGGCCCAGCCCAGGGGTGTGGGCCCAGCAAGACAATTGTCCAGGTGGAAGGCAATAGGCCTATGGTTTGGGTATGACTTAAGCGTGTGCCTTGAGGGTTTTTATGTTAGAAGATTGGCACCCAACATGCTAGTGCTGGGAGGTGGTAGAATTTAAAAAGGGAATCTAGCAGGAGTCCTTAGGTCACTGGGGCATTGTCCTTGGAAGGAATTAAGGCAGTTCCTGAATTAGTTTTTGCAGCATGATTGTTGTGGAAAAGAGAAATACTGCACCCCCATGTCCTGGCTTCTTGTCTACCCAAGTGATCTCTTTTGCATGTGCTCCCTCTGCATGATGCTGTCTGTGCTGAGGTTCTCACCAGGGCCCAGATGCTGCCAGCACCATGCTCTTGGGTCTCCAGAAGTGATAGATGAATCAACCTCTTTCCTGCATGAAGCATCTAGCCCCAGGTATAATGGTACAGTAATGGCCAATGCAATGGGAGGACCTCTCTCATGGAGAGTCAAAGAAAAGTAGTCTGGATAAACCTGGTCTCCTCTTATAAATGGTGTTTATTCAACAGTAGCTTGAGAGTCACTATAAAAATCACTATAAAGTGGTAGGTTATAAACCAAAGGAATTTTTTCCAAGTATGGGAAGGATACAGTGGACTCAAACTGTTGTTAATTTACACTTCTTGGAAAATGTCAGCCTCTCCTTTCATGCTCATTGAGCTCATATTAAACAAGTTAATTCAAGGCAGTGAAGGCCTCTGAAGGGTAAGTTTAAAGCAGAAACTGGAAACTGCAGTGACAGGTCTCCAACAGTTCTGTTTACTCCTGGTACCAAGTGCTTCCTAGCTCTGGACTAAAGTGAGATGAACAGACAAATATTTATTCAAGGAACAGAGTCAAATGATGACTCTGAATTTTGATCTCATTGGCACCACACAGACTATGCTAACCAAAGGTGTTCTGTGACCTTGGCTTCAGTATTACATGAGCTAATTCTTCATCCTTGAAGTGTTTGAGAATTAAGTGTGGGTATTTGTATAAATTAGCTATTCTTCATCGCATGTAAGTGACTTCTTTCTTCCCGTTTTGAATTTCAATAGCAGCATCTTTCCCAGCAGCACTGCTCAACCAACCTGGAGTTCTTACCTGCCTTTTTTTCTACAAAAAAAGAGCATCCTGTTGCAGCTTTGTGCCTGACTCCATCCTCAGGCAGTTGGATGCTCTTGGAAAGTGATTTTATCTGAGGATCCGGGATTGCTAGCTGATGCCTGTAATGTTCATCTTGAAGATAACAGGCACCTTCATCTCACTATTATCAAGGCTGTGACATCTTTAATTACTAGAGATCAGTTACATAAAACTGTTCTCTGGGGACAAATACCTTAAAACTCTTCTAGTTTGTTACCAAAAACAGTCCTTGGCATCTCTGCATCCACTGAATTGAAGGCCAGAGATACTGCGCATGAAAACCACCAGGTTCAAGGGCAGAGGGGGATGAAAGGCCTTTTGCATTTGCTTCTTGAGCTGGGGAACTTCTCATGGCAGGGTTGACCTTCACAGGCAAAAAGGTGAACTTTGCATCAGCCTCGTGCATACACTGCATGCCCTCATCACCCTTGCTAACGAGACTGGACGTTTCCAAGGGGGCCATATTTAGTTAACAAGGCAAGTAATGTTCCAGATCAGTTTTAGCCACAATATACAGAGGTGATGCAAGGCACTGGGTCATTTCCCTTCTCTTACTCATTGTAGGCAGAACCTGTTTACACCATGAGTGAACAAAGATGCAGGACCTCTTGTGAAGCCATGTGGCTCTTCAGTTGAATGCATCGACTTTTTAAAAAATGTATTTACTTGTTTCTTTGGGTACTGAAAATTGAACTCAAGACTTTGCACTTGCCAGGCAAGGTGCTTGTGCCACTGAGCTATATGTCCCCAGCCCTGCATTGACATATTTTGAAAGCTGGCTTCCTGGAAAAGTTTTGTTTGATAAAGCTTTATGACAAATTCTGAGGTTGCTCGGGTGGCCTCTAATATCTGATGTGGATTCTAGAAGCCATAGTTGATTTAGAGGAACCAGCAATGAACTCTAATGGTTCTCTAGCAGGCTTCAAAACGTGGATAGCCTAGGGGTTCAACAAAAATGTAATAGTCCACATAGTAGCACAGACATGGCTAGTTTTAGAATTTTTGATTTATAGTCACTCCCAGAATTAGCTGAATTAAAATCTCTTAGGAAGCTTATGTTGAATACAATAAAGTATTTCAAAACAGAGGCAGAGCTGTCTCTTTCCTCCCTATCAACTAGGCCCTAAAAATGTTTAAACTATTGAAGAACTACTTTATAGGTGAAGCTCAGCTTCCTACAGTAATACTGGAGTTTTGGAATCAAGCTTTCAAAATTTTGATTATTTGAAAAACTCAGCTTGGAAACTTTATTCAATAATGTACAAGAATTCTTCCACTTCTAGCAAAAAAAAAAAAAAGCAATGATTTAAAATACAGCATGGAAACAGGAAGACATTGAAATGTATCCTTCCAAAAGCAAGACAAAACTGAACTTTTTGGGATGGTGAAAAAAAAAAAAACAGGCTGTGGAGAAACTCAATCACTCATGTAGTAACAGTGGGAATGAGAACCCAAACTGTGTACAGATTTAATTTTTTAAAACTTTATTTTAAATGACTTTTCTCTGTAACTGACACATAGCAATTGGATAGATTTGTTGGATTTTTCAATATATATGTATGGCGTGGAATGATCAGGTCAGGGTAATTGGCTTATCCATCTCCTCAAACACTGATTATTTATTTACATTGGTGTTATGGGTTAGATATAAATGTCCCCCCAAGTCTTTGTGTGTGCAGGGTGATTGCATCATGGGGCTGTACTCATGAGTGGATTGATCCATGGACAAGTTCATGGCTGAATGCACCATCAGGAGGTGGGTCCTGGATGGAGGTGGGTCCCTGGGGACATGACGTGGAAGGGGGTAGTGTTGCCAGCTCCTCCTTCTTCCTGCTTCCAGGCCACTATGTGTTGAGCAGCTGTCTTCCACCAGGCCCTGATACAGTGCACTTCTGCCTTGGAACCAGCTGACCATGGACTGAACCCCTAAACACAATGAGCCAAATAAATCTCTCCTCCAAGTTGTGGGTGTTGGGTATTTTGTTCCAGAAGTGGGAAAGTAGATAAAACAATGGAAAACACTCAAAATCCTCCCTATTAGCTATTTTTAAATATAGAAGGATTTGTTGTCAGCTGTATTCTATTGTTGTAGAGCATTAAAAGCTACTCTTCCCATCCAGCTGTATCTGTTAATCCTTCCTCTCTCCATCCCTCTTCTCCACACCTGGGAAGCCAGGCTCTTCTAACCCACGTTACACCCTCTTTCCTCTTCCTCCTCCTATTTCTCTCCATCTTCTCCTCTTCTAGTACTGAGGATTTAATCTATGGTCCTAGTACCAAGCTATATTCCCAGTCCTTTTTTTTATTGTTTTGAGATAAGATCTAACTAAATTGCTCAGGCTGGACTTCAATGAGCCACCATCCCCAGCTATTCTTTACTTTTTTTTTTTTTTTTTTTGGTACCAGGAATTGAACTCAGAACGTCATGGTTTCCAGGCAAGCACTGTGCCACTGAGCTTTACTTGTTTGAGATCAACTTTGTAGTTTTCACGTACAAGGCAGAATACATTGTTTGCTTTTCCGTGCCTGATTTATTTTGCATAACATAACACCCTCCCATTCCATCCATTCTGCAGCAAATGAGAAAATCTCATTCTTTTTTATGGCCCAATAGTATTCCATTGTGAATATATGACACATTTCTTTACCCATTCATCTGTCAGTGCATATTTAGGGTGATTATACATCTTGGCTATTGTGAATACTGCTGCAGTAAACATTTGAGCGTAAATTTCTTTTTGACAGGCTGATTTGGTTTCCTTTGGATACACATTTAGTAGTGGGATTCCTGGGTCCCATGGCAGTAACATTTCTAGAATTTTTGAAGAAGTTCTAAACCATTTTCCATAAAGGGCTGTACTAACCCATATTCTTGCTAACAGAATATGAGAATTGCCCTATTTCTGCATCCTTGCCAGTAGTTTTTTTTTTTTTTTTTTGTCCTTTTTATGCTAGCCATTATAACTGGGGTAAGGTGATATCTCACTGTGGTTTTGCTTTGCATTTCCCTGATAATTAGTGATGATTCAATTTTTCACACATTTGTTACATCTTTAGAGAGCTGTCTACTCAAGCCTTTTGCTCATTTAAAAAAATCAGACTATTTTTCTGTTGCTTTTGAATTGCTTGAGTACCATATATATTCTGGATATTAATTTGTGGCAGACCATAAGTTCAAATATTTTCTCACTTTTTGCTGGTTTTCCTCTTTACTCTGTTGGTTCTTTCCTTTTCAGTGCAGGTTTTCAGCTTGAAGTCATCTCATTTGTCAGTTTTTCCTTTTGTTACTTAGTTTTTCTTTGAGATCCTATTCAAAAATCTTTGTTCAGACCATGTCCTATAGCATTTTCCCTATGCTTTCTTCTAGTAGTTTTGCACCTTATATTTAAGTCTTTGGTTCATTTTAAGTTGATTTTTTGTACATAGTGAGAGATAGGGGTCTAGTTTTGTTCTTCTGCACGTGGATGTCCAGTTCTCCCATCAGAATTTAATAAAGAGATTCTCTCTGATCATGTTCCTGCCAAAAATCAATTGGATGAGAATGCATGGGTTTATTTCAGGGTTCTCTATTCTATTTCATTAATCTATACATCTGTTTTAATGCTAGTACTATATTTAAATATTTTATTTTGAAATAATTATAGATTTATAGGAAATTGCCCAAAAACCGGTGGGTGTTTTGTCTGCCCTTCACTCCTATTTCTTTGATGGTGACATGGCATGTAAGTGTAGCTCAGTGTCAGAAGTCAACATCAGGGTAATCCACAGAGCATGCCTGGGTCTCTCCAGTTTTACTCCTTTATGTGCATATAGTGCTATGCATTTTATTACTTGGGTAGCTCCAGGTAGCCATCACCTCAGTCCAGACACAGAACTGCTCTCTTGCCTTAAGTCTCCTCTCCACTGCTTCATAGGCTTGCTTCTTCAACCCCATTTCTAACCTTTGGCGAGCACTTCCATTTTTTCCTCTCAAGAATATTCAAGGATGTTGTCTTGGTTACTTTTTTCTTGTTGCTGAGGCAAAATACCCAAACCCAAAATGAAGAAAGGAAAGGTTTATTTAGTTTACAGTTGTGGAGGTTTCAGTCCATACTTGGCTGCTTCAGAGGTAGAGTGGCACATGGCAGAGGGCAAACTTCACGGCAGCAGAGCACAGCAAAAACAACCACAGCAAAAGGGAGGAATGGCAGCAAAAACCTCCTTTTCTCCCCTACATTGTAAACAGCCTACCCCCACTCAGGGGGCGTGAACCTCTCACATAACGTCCATGCCCTCCACTTCCACAGGCTCAGGATGTATACAAAGTAAGCACCCTGGCTTCCTGCTGAATCACTCAGCCAAACCTCTGGATCCCCAAGTTGACACAATGTATCGACCATAACAGATGTCCTATGGCCATTGTACAGTTTGTGAACTTTTCAAACTGGCGTTATTCCATCACTATAACCCCTCTGAGATTAATTCAGGTTCTTTCATGTGTCAATGGTTTGTTCCTTTTTATTCCCGAGTAGTAGTAGTCCCCGTCAGTGTACTAGCTTATTTAGCGTTTCCTTCATGGATGGGCATCTAGCTTGTTTCCGGTGTTTGGAAAACTTGAATAAAACTGCTACGGACATTCATAAACAGGTTTTTGTGTGAGTGTAATTTTTATTTCTCTAGGATAAATTGCCCAGAGTGCAATTGCTCAGTTGTAGTGTAACTACTTGTTTATGTTTAAAAGAAATTGCTTATCTAATTTCTGAAGTGGCAATTTACATTCCCACTAGCAAACACAAATATCCAAGTTCACTTCATCCTCATCATCATTTAGTGTTTCCCCTATGTATTTTTTTAATTTTACCCACTCTAATGGGTATCTAAACACATCACCTTGTGGTTGTAATTTGCATCCACTTAAAAGCTAATGCTGTTGAATATCTTTTCATGTACTTATGTATCAACTGTGTGTCCTCTTCACTGAAATGTTTGTTTATGTATTTTGCCCATTTTTAAATAAGATTTTTTTATTTTGTTGTTAACCCTGAGCTCTTTATATGTTCTAGATATGAAGAACTTTGTTAGCTATGCAGTCTACGGTTCATAGGTCTGTCTTTTATCCTCTTAAGAGAGAGGGTGCTGACAGAACAAATTGTAAAATTTTATTGAATGTGTAATATTTTTCTTTCATGGATTGTTCAGGTGGCAAGCCTGTGAACTCTTTGGCAGGCCCTAGGTACCAAAGATTTCCTATTTTTCCCCAAAAAGTCTTATGGTTTTATGTTTTAATTTAAATAAATGATGCATTTTGAGTTAATTTTTATACCAGGTCTGACTTTTTGTCTGTGTTTGTCAGCTGCTCTAGCCTTGTTGACAGGCCTGCCAGTCCACCACTGAGTCTCTTTTGCACCTTTGTCAAAAACCCATTGTGCGTTTTTTGTGTGGATTTGTTCCTGGGTTCCCTGTTCTATTCCTTTGGCTTGTGTGTCTCTGCCAACACCACACTGTCTTGATTAGTATAGCTGTAGAATGAGCCTGAGTGTCAGCTGGAGTGATTCCTTCCACTCTATTTTTCTCTCTCAAATTGTTTTAGCTATTCTAGGTCCTTTGACTTTCCACATAAATTTTAAAAGAAGCTTGTGTGTGTCTACAAAAGAACCTGACTGGGAATTTGAAGGGAGTTGCATTAGCCTGTAGATCAATTTTGGAGAGGATTGACATCTTTACTGCGGTGAGTTTTCCGATCCACGAACACAGCATGTCTCTCCATGTACTTAGATCTTTTTTGATTTCTGTCATCAGCATTTTATAATTTTCAGCATACAGATGTTTGGTTAGATTTATACCTAAATATTTCATTTTCTTTAGAGCAATTACAAGTAGTGCTGTGTTTTACATTTGGGCTCCCAAATGCTTGTTTGTACCTAGGAATGTGATCGATTTTTGCTCGTTCATTTTATATCTTTTACCTTGCCGAGCTGACATCTTCCAATAATTTTCTCTCTTTTGTAGATTCCTTTGAATGTCTTTGTAGACAACTATGTCATCTGAAAATAGGGATGATTTTATTTCTCCCATTCCAATGTACATGTGTTTCATTTTTTGTCAAGATTTAATCTTTAAATCTTATAATTGTGTTTGGGAATGTTAACTATTTGAAGAATAATTCCACAGGACTCTCTCTTTTAATTGGACATATTTACATCCTGAACCAGGAAGGATTGAAACCGGAGTCTATGGTTTTAAAGTACTGAAGTGTAATGATTCACTCAGAGAAATTAGAGCTAGATTCATTTAGCCAATTTTGGCTTGGAAAAATATTAGTTGCAGAAACGTACTCAGCAGAGATAAAAATAAGGTACATTTGAAAATGTTTGGCTTGATGTTTATCCATTTTAATTTGAAAAATTAAATTTAGAGTATTATACCTATAGCAAATGTGGTCTGACCTTATCTAATACTTTTACACCTATAGAGAGTTTATTTTCACAAACTACTGATTACCAGAAGAGTTAATTAATGGATCTGTTCCAAGTTTACTAATCCTAGTATGCAACTTTGGATTTCAAGATAAAGACTGGAAATAATATCATATTACAATAAATGCATACTTCAGAAAAATATCAGTGACAGATGATAGCTAAGAAACTGATTAACAGTTGTGAAACTGTATCAGTGATGATGATCCTTGTTACCTTTAAATGTTTAAATGTCAATATAAAGATTTTATTCAACTTTCCTAGAAATGGATTTTAGTTGTTGGAAAATGTGACTTTGAAGAAGGCATTTGAAGAGGGCCATCTCTTAAGTCCACCAGTATAATAAATATCAACACTGGGCCATAAATATTTCCAAAGTTACAGAATTAGAATATTTTTAAACACATCCTTTTTCTCTAAAATTAGTGTCTAGGTTTGGACATGAGATTACATGGTCACTAGCGCTATAAACTTAACTTTGAAATCACAGAAATAGTAGTTAGCTTTAGGAAATTCCATAGTACAGTTGTTGATAAAGATACAAGATAAGGAATTATCTGACAAGGGGTCTCTGGCATCCCAGGGGAGGGGTGGATCTCCAGGGTAATGAGAATTCTGGGAAGCTAGGGGCATTCACATACTAGGACCAGGCTAGAGAAAGTGTTCTCCCAGAGTTCAAGAAACCTCTGCATCCACTTCAGCTTGGCAACCTGTGGCACCTTGGGGGCTCTGCTTTTTATAGCAGAACAAACATGTGAAAAACTGTGATACAAGATTGTGAAATCAGGGAGGACTAGGAGGAAGGTTAATGAATTGGGTGAAGGTTCTACCATTTGCTTTTTGGCTTTTCTCTTTAGCAATAGTAACCCAACTAAGTGGGTAAGTGCAAGATCTCCAGTGTTACACCACTGAGGAAAACTTGGATGCTGCACCAGCTCCTAGGATGCCCTACAATTATCAGGCAGTACTTGCAAAGGTAAGGACCACAAGCATGGACTGGGAATGTTCTCCAAGGAGGTTACCCTCCATTCAGTGCAGACAGGAAAAGCTCACTAGAAAGCAGACACAGTGTTGGAATTACACATGGTAGATCTGAGAGCTGTATTTGAGAGTTGCAGCTGCTGCAACAAAAATACCACAAACTAGGTGATGCAAAAGAAAAGAAATTTATTCTCTCACAGTTCTGAAAACCAGAAGTCCAAAAGGAAGGTTTTGGAAGAGGTGTGCCCGCTTTGAAACCTCTAAGGAAGGAAAAGTCCCTTTTGCCTTCTCTAGCTTTTGGTAGCCCGAGACCTTCTCTGGCTCATGGTCAGTTTCTGTGTCCATTTTCCCATGGTGACCTCCCCTCCCATCCCCTCCCCTCCCCTCCCCTCCCCTCTTCTTCTCAGGACAGAAGTTGTATTCCATTTAGTTTCCTCCCTACTCTAGCATGACCTTTTCTTAGCATTCATCTTTATTGTATCTGCCCAAATCTTACTTTCATATAAGGTCACATTCACAGACACTAGGGATTTGGACATCAGCATATCTTTTTGGAGGCCACAACTTGACCTACAACAGGAAGTTGAATAATGCCAATCACAAATCCTGATACCTCCTTTTTAGTGAAGGAAGAATTGTAGATATTTCCAAAAACCTTAAAGAAACTCAAGACAAAGAGAAATTTGAAATATCAGAAAAAGTAAATCTATGCTGGCTAGAAACATTGCAATAAGCAATATCTCCAAATCTCTTGGAGAAAACTACCATGAGATCAAGTTTCTCATTTTCAGAAGAGATTTGGAGTGATACACATATTCTACCGCATGGGATGAATGGACTAAAGCCCACTTAAGAGAACACAGCACTATATGCTCATATGTGCCATTTGAAATACAGTCCTTGATCCTATTATGACCTCAAAGAAAATACAAATGCAAGCCTCGTGTGTCTCCGCAGAACCATAGGCGTACCAGCCAAGATCTCTTTGCTTTCAGAAAATTTTCCTGGGAAACATGAAGTCGTTCATATAAATGTGCTGACATATTCCAGCAGCTGGAAAGACTCATTCTGGGTGTGAACACAGCAGGGAACAATCAGAAGTGGAAGAAGAAGTGATTGGCGTGCTGACACACTGCGGTGGGGAACAATTACAGCGCTCGCAGAAGTCTTCACAATTGGAAGGAAGAGAATTATTTTGCTGCTGAACGACTTCACAGCTGTACTCCCAAACAAACCTGGAAATGCACATTATAGGCACTAGAAGCAAAAGAGCCTATTATTTTGTCTCTTTTTAGGTAAGTAGTAAAATACTGGGAAGTGGCAGAAGAGATAATTCTAAAGGGCAACTCTTTCACCTTGTCAGCACCTGGGTCTTGCTGGTTGTCATTTCCAAACGTGTAACCATCTCTCCAAAAATGCATGGTTGGGCTGGATGTGCATCTGAGGATGAACTTAATCTGCTTGTTCTTTTCCAATACCTAGTGTGATTATTTTACTCTATTAATTTAGGCCTCAGGAGATTGCTACTATCTAGCCTTGTTATAGGACTGAAGCAACAATAAAAAAAAATCTAGCTTTGAAATACTAGATGCGTAAACCAATGTAATCCATTGATTTAAGAAACCTGCTAGGGTCATTCAACATTTAAGTAAGCATGATAAACAGAACAGAGTAATGTCATTTCCTGCTTCACCTCCCTGTCCTGTGTGCTTGTGTGACTAAGCCACCTTGTCTCTCACCTGGCTGCCTTCCTGCATCCTGCTCAGGGGTGCTGGACTGGCACCCTGTGAGCCACCTTCCTCCTCTGCCAAGTTCTGTCACTCAGAAGCACTGGAGGGAGACTGGCAGGCTGCGGTTGTGACACAGGCTGGTTTGCTCTACTTTGGATTCTGCTCTACCACGTCACTGTCACCCCAGCACATGGTGCTCGCTCCTGCTTGCTGCTGCTTCCAGGTCTCCACATGTTCCTGGAATTCACCTCATGATGCCTTCAGAGCCACCAGCCTGTCCTCTGATGTCCGAAGTCTGACACCAGGGTCTGACTAGGGTCCAAGTAACCCAGATGTTAGCAGCAGCAGCTGGGCGCTGGCTCAGCTCAGAGTTGTTGAAATGCCAGGACCCTCCTCCCATGAAGTTCCCTTTGTCCCCCAGTCCAGTTGGTGTCCCTGCAGTGTCCTTTGGCCTTTTTAGTATTGTTTGCTGTTGACTGATTCCTTGTATTAAATTCTCTCTGCTAATAACCTGGTGCTGACTCTGTTTTCCTGATTAGACCTTGGGGAGAGACATAGGGATCTCTTAATACAGTTTTCTCTTTATCTTGTTTACTTGTCCACTGTATCTGATGCGTCTCTAGGTCATTTGCTGCCAGGCAAAGCTAAAAGAATTAGCTGTATGCATAAGCATCTTCATGGAGCATATAATCCTTTGCGCTGAATCTACTTAACGTGGTTATTAGATCCCTCTCTTAAATAATGCTCCTGGGTGTTTAAACCCTTCCTGATCTGAGGAAGCGTACAGCAGGTGATCAGATGGTAGCTGAGTGGTAACATCGTGGCTTTGCCTGCGCTGATAGAAACTGAAGGTGCACCTTTGAAGAAGCTTCCACTATCTCTGGTTACCTGGGTATTTCCAAAGCTCAATGAATTATTGTCTTGCTAGGGTAGAAGTTAACTGAGTTACAAAGGTTGCGTTCATATGTAGTGGAGAAACATATAAAGGGCCCACTTTCTTAACCAGCTACCATGTACACTGGGCCTCAGACCCCGGATGTAGCACCCTGTCTACCGAGGTTGCAGCCTGTGCCTCTGAGCAGCTCGCTGTCCTCCTGCCACAGTGTCCTTACTGTTTCTGCTACCATCTGCAGGGATGGACTGTTTACTCATTAGGACAGAAGACAGAGAGGCTGGCTGGTGCTGGGTGCAAAAAGGCTGCGAGAAGCCTTTGACCTCTTGAACGAGTGGCTGCAACTTTTTAGAGTAATGAGCCCTGCAGCTCCATGGAGGAGCTGTGGAGCAGGGTGGGCTGGTTAATCGCAGGGCCACCTTGGAGCGAGGATTTCTTTTTCCATCAAGTAAGCAATTATTTGTACAAGAAATCAGGCTGCAAAGTAGCATTTGCGAAGTTCTACTGT
>PVLD010000916.1:0-201468 GCA_004027595.1 Dinomys branickii | reverse complement strand
GAAGACAGTGAGGCCTCCCTAGCTATCTGTCCTTACTTGGGTCACCATTCTCCAGGGCAGCTGGAGCGAATGAATGAGTGGATAACTGCATGAATGAATGAACGCTCTTTCTTGACCTTTGCTTTCTGGGTTCTGGCAGCTTCCCCTCCTCCCCCACTTCCTGAGGAAGTCTGACCTGCACCCCTTGTTCCAGCCTTAAGAGGCTGCTCCCTACCTTAGTGGCTCCTCAAGCCTGCCCACACCTTTGTAAAGAACCCTTCCTTAAATTCTCCTCAACCTGCTCCTCCAGTCACCCGGAGGGAATGAGCCACCTACTCCCCGATAGGTTGGATATGTCCCGGACAGGCCGAATCGGGGAGGGCATGGCCGTCTTTCCTTCATATAGCCCTGTGCTTCTAGCTGCCTGCCATGTCCTTTTCTTTTTTCCAGGCCTCAGGTACAACTGAGGGTACTTTGGAGATGAATTCCATCTCTAAATGCTTGTCTTCTTCGGGTGACAGGTGCAGAAGAGCACACAGCCCTGCTGGAGGCAGTGGGGTGGAGGATAGGAGGCTGGGTGGGAAGGGAGGATGTAACACCTCTCCCATTCCGGAATCAGTGTATCCAGAGGCCCTAATGTGGTTGGGACACTGGCCAAAGACACGGAGGTCACTGGCATCAGTGCTTTCCTGTTTCTGAAATGAGTGGCTCAGGGGTTGTTTTATTCATTTATTTATTTATTTATTTATTTATATTTTTTTTCCAGTACCAGGGATCGAACTCAGGACCTTGCGCTTTCAGGGGTTGTTTTAGTTACCTTTCCATTGCTAGGGCAAAATGCCTGACGTAAATAATTTAAAGAAGAAAGGTTTACTTCCCTAACGGTTTCAGAACCTTCAGTCCATGGTCAGCCAGCTCCCAGGAAGATGCATCATGGTGGAAGGGCCCAGCAGAAGAGAGCAAGGAGTAGGGGAAAAGCCAGGGAGGAAGAGACCAGGACCGGATAGAGCACCCAAAGTGCTGATCTCTTGGGTGTCTGTCAGAGCAATCAAGTTGACAGCCAAGAATAACCATGTGCTGGGGCTCCTTCACTTCCTGGCTGGGCTCCTCCTGCCACCCTCTCCCTGACACAAGCTATACCTGCCTCCTCCTGTGTCACTCTCTCTGTCCTTCTTATTTCCCTTGAAGAACCCAAGTCCCAGAGGTGTCGTCAGAACTGTTCACTTGCTACCTGCTTCCTCGTGCCCCTGAGAGCTCCCAGGGAAAGACTTATATCTGCCTTGTTCACCCATGTGTTCCAGGACCTGGGTCTGCTGCTCTGGGGAAGGCACTCAGCAAGGCCGTGCGTACTGAGCGAATGAATGGATGAATGAGTGGATGTGTGAATGAGTGAACGCCTTTCTCAGCCACCGTGGGAAGTTAGAATTAGACAGAATGGTTCAATATGCAGTGACCTGCACAGCTGGGCACTTCTGGTGGCCTCAGAGGTGTTTGCAGCCAGAGCAGGCTCCCTTCCTGCCACCTGTACCCACACTTGTGCTCCTGCACTGTCCCTCTGCATTTCAGTGCCTCCAGGGTTGGCAAGGGGCTCACTGAGCCCACTTTGGACTTCTGCTGTGGGATCTGAAGCTGCTGCGTTCCCAGCCACTCACGAGTGCCTAATGCCAGTCGTGCTCCTGTGAGGAGTCCCTGGAGTCCTTAGCACATGCTTACCTTCCCTTTGGTCAGGGCCCTCCCCTGAGGGAGGAGGCTCTTCTTTTCCTGCACACACTGGGGGGCTGGCCCCTTGGCTGGAGTGGGTGACACTGCAGGCAGGACTACATCTCCACAGGAAGACTGGATCCCGAGAAGGGCTCTCCGTGGACTGGGGGCAGGCCAGGCTGCTCATATGTGCAGTCCCAGGTTCTAATCCCAACTCCACCACTCACTGCCATGTGGCTTTGGGCAAACTTCTGGGTCTGCACTTTTCAGGGAACTTCAAGCCCTAGAAGTTTATTGGCCCACAGTTGGGTTATTGGATCCAGACTTGAGTTGAAAGTAAGCTGGACTTGGAGGGATGCTGGGATTCTGGGTCTTTGTCATCCATCTTCTATGTCAGTTCTTCCTAGGTGGGATCTCACTCTGCCTCCTGCTCCAACTCCCTGTGCTCTTCCAGATGTCTGCGTCAGCATCCCTGCTTGCCTTTCTGCCCTAAACCTCCACCTTGAGACCCACAGCAAGATGTCAGTTGATAACGTACTTTTTATTGACCTTCCGTCCCTGTTTCATGTCATACCCTGACAATATTTTTTGGGGAAAGACATCATTGTGCCTCAGTCCTCTCCTTGATGATCAGATCAATGATCGCGTTTGGTTGGAACACTTCTCTGGCTCCCATGTTAGTTCTTTATGCCTGGCATCACAGCTTTTCTCTCTGAGCTGTGGGCACCCTCCTGGTGTGATGGAAAAGCCCCCTAGGCTGGGAACCCGTGTCTTATGTCCCTTTGTACTGCAGCATTTGCCCAATGTGTAACTGTCCACAGAGAATCTGGATGCCTCTGGGTCTCTAGCCCTCTGGCCACTCTCAAATTTTCAATGAGCCTCTTGCTGCCTTCCCAAAGAAACCCATGTTTCAGAGTTCTCTCCCTCTCCTTTAGCGCCGGAGACATCTGGGTTCAGTCCTCTTTATCCAGGCTGTGCATCTTTTAAGATGCTCTCTGAGCCATCAGTCACGGACTCTAGAAAACACCCCCTCGGCCCCCTGACACTCACAGGGCTGTTTCTGTCCTAATGCGTCTCCCAGCAGGGCGCCAGGACTGAGGAAGGTTACTCCCACCTTGTAACCTCCCCCAGGGGTGCATCTCTTCCCCACCCCTTGGCTCTTGTCCTTTCTCTCCTGGGAGGGGCAGGGGGCACTTGCGACAGATCAGCACACATCCGACCTTTCTTTTCTTCACAGGAGATTGTTTTGCTTCCCCTTTTTCCAATTCTCTCAAGGGAAGAGGCAGGAGGGAGGGAAGAGGGGACAGTCTGCTTAGATTACCTGTCGATCTCCTGGGCAAATGCATCCCTGGATGCCTCAGAGGCCCCTCTCCCCTGTTCTGAGCAAGCTGTCGATCTGATCCATGTAGACCCCTGGGTCCGCCCAGACCGATGGAGCTCTCCCCGCTCCCTGGCACCTGGGGTTTCTGCCTGGAGGGGGGGGATGCCCCCAAATCCCCTCTCTTAGCCTTCTGCCCTGACCCTGGGCTACTAAGTAGGCATACTTGTTGGTGGCAGGAATGGGTTATTAGAGCACCCATTGCCTCTTTGGAGGCAGATGCATCACCTAGCATCCGAGATGTGTTCCTGTGGGTCCTTCCAGAGCAACAGTTGTCACCCGGTAAGAAGGAGGAGCTGGGGCAGGAGCCAGGGACATGTCCTGAATAAGGTGGGACAGGGAGTGCAAACTGTTCTCTCCCTGGGGTGCGCAGTTTGCCCTCCTCACCTGTGTTCTCACCACACTGGCCCACACTATCCTCCTCCACCCACCCATCCACCCTCACATCTTGCTCCTGGTCCCTGCATTCTGTGAAGGTAGTATCCTCTCACCCAGAGGAGCCCCCTAGTTCCATCCCTTCCTGCTGCTCTCCTTTGGGACAGTATCTCCTCCCTCTCTCCCAGCCCCCAGGCCCTGGGTCTCTGTTCTTCCAGCTTTAGAGTTCTTCTCTAGGCCTGAGGTGGGATTGCCCCTCCTTGGTAGTTCTGTGAGCAGAAGTCCCGGTCTGTCCCCGAGGTCATGGCCTACTGTAGCACCCACCCACCTAGGACCCATGTTGGGTACACTACTGTCCCATGGTGCTCTGTCCCTTCGCAGTCATGTCTATTCTGTGCACTTAACATGTCTGGAGCCCTTATTGCGTGCTAGACACACACACACACACACACACACACACACACACACCCTCACTGGATCTCTACTAACCAATGAGGCATGTGTCCATCTTGGTTGTATAGGTCAGGAAACAGGTACAGAGAGGCCGCAGATCCAGTAAGTGGCAAAGTGGGGACTCAAAGTCAGGCCATTTGGCTCTGACCCTAAATCTTCCTTCTCTGCTCTCCAAAGCCCCTTTGTTTTAAAGACCAAGGCCAAGTTCCTAGCACCCTAGGACCACTCATGGTCATCCATGCTTGCATTCATTCATTCATTCATGCATCCATGCATTCATTCAACAAACAGCAATCTCCTATGTCCAGGCATGGCTGTGGGAGCCAAGGGCATAGATACCTCCCTGTCTTCAAATGTTATTAAGGGAGGATGGGCAAGAATGAAATAGGATGTGGCAACTTCAGAGATGGTGGCATCTTGGGACCCTCTGGAGCGGAGATTTGAGCAGAGGCCTGAGTGGAATAGCAGGGAGGCTCTGGGGGCCCGAGAGAAGAAGGTTCCCTTCTGGAGGGCCGGTTGCATTAGGGAGGGCGCAGTACAGGAACACCACTGTTGGTGGTATTGCAACTGCCTGGGAGGTGGGAGGCAGCCTGGCCAGTGCTCGGCAATACATCCAGGTGCTGGCAGTGGCCACACTTCCCTGTGTCCCCACGTGTGCCAGATGAGGCCTGTGTCCTTCAGCATCCTGACACTGGGGACAAGGCCTGCTCTGTGCATTTCCCACCTGAGAGTCACAGTGTGTTGGGACCGTCACAGCCTCTTCCTGGCTGGGGGTTATGGCACGGGTGCCTTTAAATCAATTCACTTTTTCTATATATTTTTCAGCCATCCGTTCACACACTCTTCGTACAGAATGTGAAGAAAACACTTCAACACAGGTGAGGGGAAAGCTTTTTTAAAAGGAAAAGTCTAAAGACTATGGTATACACAGTTACACACATGGGCTCTGGAGCCAGACTGCCTGGGTTTGAATCCCAGCTCTGACCCTTACAAGCTGGGTGTCTCTGCTGTGGCCCCCCGTTCCCAGGTTGAGGCTCTGGACCCGAGGCAGCCCGCCCAACAGTACTATGTAGGATGGGACAGAAGCCGCCAGCAGGGCCACAGCAGCAGGATCTGCTAGTAACCTGGGAGCCGGCTGAGCTGGAGGGAGCAAGGAAGGAAATGGCTGCCAGGCTCGGGCTGCAGAGTGCAATGCTCAGATTTAGCGGGGCCCAGCAGCCACTGACACTGCAGGCTCCTTTCTTTCTGGAACAGGAGGCCACTGAGGATGGGACCCCTGTGCGACTGCACTGGTGCCCAGTGGACCAGCACTGGCGCTGACGTCCATTAGAATCAGCCTCCCAGGCCCACACTTCCGGTGCGGCTGAGAGTCCCCGGGCCGCATTTCTGCGTGGGCAGAATGGCTCCGCCCTGTCGGGCTCCTGGAGAGCTGCTGTGAAGCTCTGCGAGAGACGCTTGGGGTTTAGCAAGGCCTAGGAGCTGCCCCTCTCTTTCCTCCCTCTGCCTCCCTTTCTCCTTTCCCTTCAGTCCTTTTCTAAGGCAAATCGAAAGCAGCTGGTTAGTAACTTGCACCCCGCCCGGTGCCCCTGAGCTTCCATCCCCGCTCCTGTCCTTTCCCCAGCCAGCACACACTGGGTTCCTCTGTGCTCCTGCTTTCCAGAAACTCCAAGTCCCCGGGGGATGAAGATCAAAGGCACCAAGGCACAGGTCCGTCCAGCCCTGAAAACGTCGTCTGGCACAATTCTTAGTCCAGAAGAAGGGCCTGATAGATCCTGGGGAAGGAGAGTGGGAAGGAAGAAAGGAAAGGAGGAAGGAGGGAGGAAGGAAAGAAGGAAGGAAGCAAGGAAGAAACGGAGGGAAGGGAGGAGAGGAAGAAAAGAAGGAAGTGAAGGAAAAAGGAGAGGAAATGAGGAGGAAAAGACGGAAGGGAGGGAAGGGATGGGTAGGAGCCGGAGGAGAGGTGGGAAGGCAGGCAGGGCCAGCGCAGCATGTTGTGGCTGTGTGTGTGGCAACTGCCAGATGTTGTTCTGCAGCCACTGCCGTGCACAGGGACACATGACAGCTGCCTCTAGCCAGTCCATTTATTTAACAGATGTGCCTTCAGCACCTGTGCTGGGCTCTATGGGTGACGTGAAGATAAATAATAGATGGGCGAACCCTCGGGTGCCTGTAGTCTAGCGGGCAGCGAAGATCTGAGCACAGCTCATTTTCACTCCAGGAAAGGGAAGAAGTGGCTCACCAGGAGACAGGCCTGTGTCTGAGCCCCCAGGCTCCCGGCTGGCAACTTTGTGCTCATCACTGACTGGCCTTGCAGGGATGGCATGAAAGGGAGGAACGGGCAGAGGGCTGAGTCTGCCTTCACTGCCCCTCCTGTGCCCGGCTTGTGGGCAGCAAGAGCAGGTTGTGTGGGTCTACAGATGTGGGCAGGGGCTCTGCTTGGGGCGACATGCTCGCCCCCTGGACAGCAGCCAGCTAGTCCCTTGGGTGGCGCTTGCCTTCTCTGTGCTGGTCTCCTTTCGTTGCTGAGCTGCACAGACACACGTGGGGGCCATAACAGCATCGTCATGTAGGATGTTACATCTGCAGTCTGGACGTTCTTCCTTCATGGCCACCTCCTCCTCTTCCCAGAGGACAGCACCCCTCCACACTTCCCTCCCCAACTTCCTTCTGGCTTCTTATGGTTTCTGTCTTGGTACCTCCCAACTTCTCATGCAGTCATGAGGCAGGCTTCTCGATTTATGATTGATTCACGGTCCAATATTGGAATTATGGGTGTGAGCACTACACTCACCCTGGGGCAGATAGGTTGCATACGTAAGGCAGAGAAAGAGGCTGCTGGCCACCGCTCCTCCCTTTTCGCTCTTGCTGCTTTTGCTGTCTTCCGCTGCCATGAACTGTCGCCCTCTGCCATGTGCCGCCCCGCCTTGGAGCCAACTGAGTATGGACTGAAACCTCCACAGACTGTGGGGTAAATAAATCTTTCCTTCTTTAATTTTGGGGGTCAGGTATTTTGTCTCAGCAATGAGAGTAAAGTAACCAGAACAAGTGGTTCCTGTCTTATTTCTTTCTGATCCTGTGTGTGTGTGTGTGTGTGTGTGTGTGTGTGTGTGTAAAAGAAAGTGGGAGACCACACCCTTTTGGAGTTTCATCCTTAGCTGTAGTTTCCAGCTGAGGAAATCACACACATAGCAGACCCAATTCTAGCTGCCATGTTGACAGTGTCAACTGTAGCAGGAGGGGACCAGGACAGCTGAGTGAGGTGACAAAACCCAGATCAAGCGCACAAGGACTCACAAGCACCCCTACTTTTTCTGTCACCAAGATGTTGGCTGGCTTCTGGTTGTTCAAAGACCACATTGTAGCATCATAGAGCGAAGGATGGACCGGCACTGGACATTGATGACATCTCTTGGCCTAGGTCTGGGGACTGGAATATCCTTATCCTGAGGGTGTCACAAATCAGCATGGGAGCCAAAGATCAACCATAAGCCCAGTGCCCTGGGCCCTAGAGAGGTGAGTGTGAGGGGCAGGGAGGGAACACAGGCTAATCCTTCTCCTGGACCCTGGACTCTGCTGACCCTAAGTCCCCACTTAGATAATCTCCCATGAATCCTCCCGCACCTCTGGGATATCTGTATGGATTACTGCAGGACCAGAAAAGAGACCACAAGTCCAGAGAGAGGGGAAATGATATGCTGAGGCCACATGGCTGGTGGACCAACTGGTAGACCTGGGTTCAGAGCCCCTTACTCTTTCTTAGGCTCTGAAATATACCTACCTGTGGTTTCTGGGGAAAGAGGTACTACACTGAGTAGCTGGGTGCTGATCGTATGTTGGGGTTGCTGAGTGAAAGTCCCCTAATAAAGTCCTCAGTCCTCTGAGGGTGGGGGCTGGAGAAGAGATGTTGGAGTTGTATGTCATCTACTCAGTGCTGTAAATTTTAGAAATTGGATCCTGAGACCTATCTGCTCTTAAGAAATTCTCTTCATAAACCTCAGCCCTTCCAATTAGAATATCTGTGACAAGGGTCTGCCTTCCTTAATTGATGTGCAGGTGTCAGAGTTCTTAAATTATGAAAAGGTCCGAGCAGATGGGGGCCTTCCCTCACCCTTGTCATCAAGGGGTTTTGTGGTGAGCTCTCTGTTAGAAAGGCTGCTGGTGGGCACCCCAGAGCCACCCTCAGCCAGAGAAGGACAGGACTGGTGGGATCAGAGCTGTCACCTCTCTGGAACATAACTTTGAACAGGAGCCTCCTGGGTGCCCTGGGGCTAAGATAGTGCCCAGAACGGTGACCTATTCATTGTCTCAGTGTTGGCCTCTACCCTCCGTGTGCCATGGTCCCCTCTATGGTGGGCCCTCCTTGGGAGATCCTCAGAAAGTCCTCAGATCCATCCATCAAATTCTGTCTCCTAGGGAACCCAGTCTGAGACTATTTCATGATGTGGAGAGGGAGCTAGAATTCCAACCCAGGACTCCCAGGCCAACATGGCTACTTTTCCTGCCACAGTGCTATAGGACCAGGATAGGCATCACACACACACACACACACACACACACACACACACACACACACTTGCCTTTTTGCATCTCTGGACATGAGTTACACCAGTCTCTTCAGGGATGACTCAGAAGCTGCTCAGTGACATGATGGGAAACTTGGTCCTCCCAGGTATTTGTTTATAGCACATTCGTGACTTTACCCCGGTGACCCAGGTCTCCCTATTGCCTCAGGCAGAGTCACTGTGCGGGTGCAGAAGGGAGCCCTGCCTTTGCAGAAGGGAAGTGGGTGTGAAGGAGGAAGGATGCTAAGCCTGTCCATCGGCTGTGTTAGGGCCGCCTGTGTGGAAGGGAAGAGAGGAGTGAGCAGGGATTTCTCACTGTAGTAGTTGATACACTGTGTTACCTTGAGAAGTCTGAAAGTTTGCTTAAGTGACTCAGCGGGGCCAGGTGTCCTTACTTTGTAAACACCCTCATCCTGTGCAAGAGGGGTGCACCGAGGCGGTGTGAGTGCTACACCCAGCCTGAGGAGTGGCAGCCTGGTTACAGTATAAAGGAGGAGAAAAAGAGGCTTGTTCTCCTCCACCCACCTTTTGCTCTTGCTGCTTTTGCTGTCTTCTACGACCTTGAACTGTTGTCCCTGTGCCAGGCCACTCTGCCTTGGAGCCAGCTGCTTACTGACTGAAACATCCACAAACTGTGAGCTAAATAAACCTTTCCTTCCTTAATTTTGGGTGTTAGGTATTTTGTCCCAGCAATGAGGGAAAAGTAACCAAGATACTCACCCTCCCATGGAGGAGGCAAAGTCATGGAGGAGCAGGGCAGGGAGAGATTGAGCCAGCGGTTAGCCTTGTGCCTGGGGATGGCCAGACCTTGGGAAGTTTCTAATGTTTGCCTCTTCTGCTGTGTTTTTCTTTTCTCTGGGATCAGAATTTGCAGTTATACCAACTAGTTTTGGAGGTTTTGTTTTTTCCCCCCAATTAGATACCAAGAGACAAGTGGGGTTTCCTGGAGGAGTGTGAGGAACAGGAGGTAGAGGCCTTGATTCCCAGACTGCTTCCAAAGCTGTGGGCTGCGTAGGAGCCCATCCTGACCTTTTAACACCTCCCCAAAAAACTCTGCAGAAAGTCACACTTAGGGACAGGAATAAGCTAAGCCATTGGCCCTTGTAGGGAGCTCAAGAAAGGAGCAGGCACCTGCCAGGAGCTGAGTGTGGAGAAAGACCCTGAGACAGAAGTAGAGCAGAGGACAGCGGAAGGGTCCCATCCCTGGGGTGAAGGTCTTTTCTTCACGAAAAAGCCTCTGCAGAGAGGTCCTCTGGGGTGGGAAAAGTGATGTCACTGGGGGAACACAGCAGGAGATTAGGGTTTTTTTGAGACTGCAGTACAAGTTTTATAGCCTGGAAAGCCAAACCCACCAACTAACTTCTGGCAGCCTGTTACCAAGCACTGCAGAGCCCTCTAACCTGTGTCTCTTATATCATCTCTCTATACCGGTCTGGCATCTCCCTGTCCTATTACCTCTGTATGCACCTTGGCCTCTATCTCTTCCCAGCGGCTGCCTTTCTATACTGTCTGTAGGTCTATCGATGTGTTACCAAACACAGCTATCTCTGTCATCTCTATATGTTATCTGTCTAAGTGTCCATCTCTGTATCTATCTGTGTGATAATCAGATGAAAGCACTTTCTGTCCCATTAGGATGGAAATCTCCACTTGGTAATGTGGAGCTCAGTGGTTCCCAGGCTTGAGTACCAGGGGCACTGAGCCCTGAGTGCCAGGCCTGTTAGCACCCAGAGTCACGGCTCTTGTATTATATAGTTCTTAGTGCTCAGCCCCGGCAGGTTCCACCACACCATCCACTCTGCAGCCCTACATGCAGCTTTGCTGCCTGCTGAGTACACAGTGGCAGCCTCAGAGCTCAGCCTTTGGGCTCAGGCCTTGGCTGACTCTACCTTGGCTTTAGTCCTGGCTCACTTGGTCACCAGAGGCAGCCTGGATATCAGTCCTGGACACCAAAGGTGCTAGGTGGTGGTCACGTTTATGATTGCCTTTACACAGAAGAGGAAATGGGTGCTGAGAATGGGAGATGGTCTTCCAGCTTCTGTAATGGTTGATTGATTGTGTTGACTTGAGAAGTTTAGAAACTTAACTAGGTTGGGTCAGCAATTCTACACTCTAGGGTGTAGGGGACCCTCCCAAGGGTGGCTCTTTGCCTGGATGGTATAAAGGGGAAATGAGGAAGGATAGACTTGCTTGTGTTCTTAGGAGGAGCGCTAGTCTTCACTTTCATTGTGGATGTCATTTCCTGGCTTCTAGTTCAGACTCCTTGGCTTCCCCCTCCAATCCTTCAACCTTCTGTTGTAGACTCTTCAGTTTTCCTTCACAGATCCATCAGCCTCCTGATATGGACTTGCACAGATACTGCAGTGAGCTCCAGACCTTGGACTGAAACCTTTAGTCTCCAGTGTGCAGACACTCTCTGTACCCTTTCTCATCCAACTCTGGCTGACCATCAGAAGCCAATCTTGTAATTTCTTATACATCTGTATATCTTGGTTATATCTATTTCTCTAGTAAAACCCTGACTGACACAGCTTCCCACTGCTTGAGCTATTAGAAGCTGTCTCGATCTTGGTTATGCTCTTTCTATTCTGTTCTCTTCATGTGTTAGACCTGCTGTCCACTATGCTGGCATGGAGGACATTGCAAACCCGCTTCCTCATGCTTCTGGGCTGGAGGAGAAGACGGGTAGTTAAATAAGCAGGAACCATGTGATAAGGGGGAAATATGGGGACTCTGGAGTCATAATGAGGGCTTCTTACAGAGACTGGGTGTCTGGGGCTAACGAGGACCTCATGGAAGAAATAACACCAAGGTAAGCTGAAAAGTGAATGCTTAGTAGGAATTACCCATGGTGCAGTGTATTCCAGGCAATGAGAACCGAATGGACAAAAGCCTGGCAATGAAAGACAAAGTAAAACATTGAAGGAATTGAAAAATGTACAACGCGGGTGGGAAACCCAGGACATATTGGCCAGGGTGAGGCTACTGAGATAAACACACAGAACTTACTTTCTCACATCGAAGCCTTTCAAGACCAACAGCCACGTGTTTTGTCACTTTTGTGAGTTGCACAACTCAGGCCTGAACATTAGCACTGGAAGTTTAATATTGGGACTATTCAGTTCATTAAAAAAAATGTACATCCACACAAGCGCCTAAAAATACCCAAACCTTTCATTATTTGAGTTATGGATTAACCAAAATATACTTTTTAAAAGCTCAGGACATTCGGGGCAGAGCCAAGTCTTCATCAACAATGGCACCCCTGAGGTTGGGAAGGTGTCTTCCAGTCTCCCAGAGGGTCTCGCCTTTCCCCCAGCATTTCTGCAGCTTCTGGAAGCGGGGACAAGAACTCCCCAGGCAAGCCTTCCCTGGCAGGCTTTCCCTGGTTATTCCTCAGAGCCCCACTGTGGTCACCCTAGGGTGGCTGGGAGGGGGGACGGGTAGCCTCTAGCTCATTGGCTCAAAGCTCCATGGATATATAACATTTGGCCTGAGGAAGTCATTGTAGAGATGTCAGGCCCACAGGTGGGGACAGAAAAGAACCTGGGACCAGGAGTGAAATTCACATTGACTACTGTGATTCCTCACAGTCACGGGCATACACACATACACACATACTAATGGGTGCGGTGGGCTTCCTTAAATCTCACTCATGGAATGGTATTTTCTTGTTCCCTCTTGTTAGTTTATCCCACATTTTCAGTCATTTTCCCTAATGAAACTACCAGGCAGAACTAATCCAAACATTGGCTTAATTAATCAACATTTGGCAGTCTGAAACTACCTGCTCTGGTCCAAATGACTTGTGACATCTTTCTTAATATGAAATCCAAACATCTGCAGGGAGGCAGGGGCTCCATCAGCTACTTGGAGATCATGACTTTTCAATGTATCTCATAGATTTTAATAAAGTTGCAATAAACTTTTAGTCCCCAGGTGTGACAAGGAGCATTTTGCTGCCTGGAAATGTCATTATTTTACTTTTTTTTTTTAACACAATAAGGAAAAGGTAAATTGCCCTAGTGGCATAGATGTACTCCTCCTGGGCAGAGGGAGATCCCTGCCCCAACATCAGGCCTGGGACATCCGGGCCCTGCCCACTGAGAACTTGATGGCAGCCCCTTGGTGCTCCTGGGTCTCTTTAAAGACTAAGCTCACAATAGAAAGAGGAATCAGGATGAGAACTGTCCCACACACCTAAGCTCACCTTGCTCTGGGCTGTGTAGGACAGGGAGGGCTGCAGCCTGCTTCCTGCGGGTGAAGAACACCACAGCTGGGTGCGGCAGGAACGAGACACAAGTGTGTGCCTCACTGTTCTGAAGGCTGCTGAGTCCAAGTTTGAGGGGCCGCGTCTGGCGAGAACCTCGCTGCTGAGTCACTGCGCAGCACAAAGACAGGTGAGCAGCGCAAGACGGAGAGTACATCTGGCCACACTCTTCCTTTTCATCAGAAACTGGTCCTGTGATGGCAACGTTAGTCCCCTCTTGAGCTCAGAACCCTGTGGCCTAATCATCTCCTACATTTCTAACAATAAAGGTGTTCCATTTGAATACAAGGCTTGGAGGGACGGTCAGCCTACAGGAGCCAGAGAGGGATTTGCTCCTTCATTCAACACTGGCCTCTCTCTCCCTCTCTCTCTCTCTCTCTCTCTCTCTCTCCCATTCTTCCTTCTTTCCTTTTCTCTCCTCCCCTCTTGTCCTTCCTTCATCTTCTTTTTCAGTCCTGGGGATTGAATCTAGAGTCTTTGCACTAAACTACAACCCCAGTTTCTGTCTGTCTCTCTGTCTCTTCCTCTTCCTTCCTTCCTTCTTCTCTTTCTTTCTCTTTTTTTCTTTCTTTCTTTCTGAGATAGGGTCTTTCTGCATAGCTCAGGCTAGTCTTGAGCTTACTGTGTAGCCCAGGCTGGTCTTGAACTCATGGCAATCCTCTTGCCCCAGCCTCCTGAGTGCTGAGTTACAGATGTATGCCACCATGCCTGGCTTTAATTTTAGATACAGGGTCTTGCTAAGGTGCCCAGGCTGGGCTTGAACTTGTGATCCTTCTGTCTTAGCCTCCTGGAGTGGTAAGATTACAGGCATGTGCCATGCCACTGTGCCCGGCAACTCCCCTCCCTCTGGGTGTGGTTGATTCTGTACCACATATTGGTCCTTTGCTGAGGCTTCTGCACTATGGGTTGCACAGACCCGTGGGAGGTCTTCCTTAGTCAGGAGCTCAGAGTCTGACAAGTGTGCACCCGTTTCTATCACGGCAGATGAAGAATCTAGGGGTGTTTAACCGGATCTTTAAGGAGCATATTTATTGTTTTGTGTTTATTATAAAATTAACAAATATACACAGTAAATTTTTTAACAATACTGAAATGTAGAAATAGAGAGTTCCCATCACACAATGCAGTACAGAAGTATGTATGATAGAAATTTCTCCATAATTCAGCAAATAACTGTTTCTAAAGATTTGGTTTATATTTTCCCATTTCTCCTGTGCATATTTTAACATATATATATGTAATTACTTTTGACAAAATGATATACTGTGTGTAGTTCTTTGTAGCTTGCCTCCCCCTGAACAGTGTATCAAAGACACGACACAGAAGTGTCACCTCCTGGAAATGAACTTCATTCTTTCAATGACTGAGTAGTATTCTGCTATGAATGAGCAAGAGTTTATCTAACCAACTGCTTACTGATGGGCACTGCTGATTTCTTTTCTATTGCAACTAATGCCTCGGCGACTATCTTGCTACTAATACATGCTGGCTCCGTGCTAATATCCAGCAGGGTCAACTCGTAAAAGGAGAATTGCTGGAGTAAAGGATATGCATATTTTGCAACTTCATAGATCTTGCCAAATTGTACTTTGAGAAGCTGATCTAATTTTTAGTCACATTAACAATGTATGGGGACTGGGGAGATAGCTCAGTGGCACAGTGCCCGCCTGGCTAGTGCATGGTCCTGAGTTTGATTCCCAGTACAAACAAAAAAAAATAATGAGAAAAACGATGTCTAAGAGAACTGGCTTCCCCTCACCCCTGCTGACAGACTGTTATGAATCCTGTCATTAGTCCAAGTATTTAAAGGGAAACGAACATTACTCTTGCCTCTTTCCTGGAAGGAAACACTTGCCCAGTTTGGAGAGATTAGGTGGTCCAGGAAAGCTGAAGTCCAGCTAAGACAGTCGTAGGGGTAGCAGTTTGCTGTAGACACTCACCTTGGAATTTGACATTGGACACTTACCCCGCTGGGCTTCTTAATGGCCCCTATGATTTTCCCTTATGTTAGGAGTGTTAGTTTTCTACTGCTGTGCTACACATTGTCACAGATGCCGCAGCCTAGAGCTATGCGAATTTAGTATTTTGCCGATTCTATGGACCTGAAATCCGAGTGCAGCACATTTCAGCTCTAGTTCGGGCGGCAGCAGTCTGAAAGCGAGGTGCTGCTCAGGGCGGCCATCCCATCTGAACCTCATTCCGATTGCTGGCAGGACCCTGTTCCTTGGGGTTTTAGGGCAAGGTCCTCACTTTCTTGCTCACTGCCAGGTAAGGTTCACATCTGCTTCTAGACCGCCCCTGGGTCTGCTCACATGGGCAGCTTGCTTCTTTAAAGGCTGCAGAAGAACCTCTTTCCTGTCTTCTATGAGAGAAGTGGCAGCAATGGAGGGGCTGAGTATCTGATTATTTTTGCCATGAGGTGTAACTTGGCTACTGGAGCCTGAGATTCTGCATTTCTAAGAAACCGCCAAGCACTGCTCATGCTTGGGAAAACTTCAGGTAGCAAAAACCTAGAACAAATACCATCCCAGGAAGAGCTTTAGGGCCTGGTTTCTGCCTCAAAGAATTGTGGGAAATCCATCCTTAGGTAGGGACCTTGGAGAGCAGGGCTGTTCCACCTGCACCAGGAAGAAGAGGAGGCCCTATCTTCTTCCAGGGCAGAGAGGCCACGGCACCCCTGGATGTGCCCTCACATATACAGCACCTGCCCTAGATACCTCCACATGCTGCATGTGCGCACACATACACAGTACACCTAACATGGCTATGCACCCTTCCCCACACTCTGAGGACCAGGACTGGGACCACAGTGTGAGGTTCAAGGCGCTTGCTATATCACCAAGAGCCAGCAGAGTCCAAGGTTTCGGTCAGGTGGGGAGTGCATGCACTTTGGGAGGAACTGTGGAGGCGGAGACAGGCAGAAGCAGAACAGAGGAGATCTGGCGGGAGACCCTGAAAGAAGGAGGGGTACACGCGGTGGGGTGGCAGTGGGGCTCTGGCTTCTAGGAGGTGCTAACGGCTGCTGAGAGCTTTGACCACTACAACAGCCACAGGCAGGGCCTGCTGCAGTTCAAGGAGCATCTTCCCATTTCATCCTCTCAGAGGATGTCAAGGTTCTGATTTTGCAGGTGGAGAAGCAGAGGCTCCCAGGACTGGCAACTTGCTGCAGGCAGCAGGAGCTACAGACTCCAGGAGGCCATCTTGAAACCACAAAGGTCTCCAAGCTGTCTGGAGTGGAGAGGAGAGTGGTTTGCAACCAGGAACCCCAGGTGCTTCTCTGAACAGGAAAGGGGATAGGAGGGTGAGAAGGGTGGACGCTGGGGGTACCTGGTGACACTGTGGCCCCTGAGTGACCAGGGAGGAGCCCTCCACTGCTCAGTGGGGAAGATGACCTGGCGACAGGGGATGGGGGGGTCTCAGCACAACTGCAACCCTGCCTTTGTGTTCTGCAAGAAGAAGGCAACATGCAGTGTCCCATGGGAAAGCACCGAGACTCTGACCGTCACTTGGAAGGAGTAATGACACTAGGCACAGTTAGAGGGGTCCATCGAGGTCTTCGGAAGGTGACTCAGGTGTGAGGGATGAGCTCCTCTCTGGGTCAGCACACATGCATGTGTGCGCACACACACAAACACAGACATGAACCCAGAGACACAGTACACAGACACACAGAGACATACCACACAGAAATGCACACATCCAGACATGTACACACAGACAGGCGCACACGTATGCACCTGTAAGCACACATACTCACACGTGGACCCACACATACAAACATATACACAGATGTGACACAGAGAGACCTAAACACACACACAGCCAATACAGCCTCCCTGAAACTCACTCCTGCACCCCATTCTGCACCCCTCCACCTTCACACACAGACAGAAGTAGAGTGGCTGGCAAGACCATGGGTGCCGGTGGCGAGCCTCCTATGTCACCTGAAAACAAGCAGAATTCTCTGTCAAATTCCTTTCCTGCCAAACCAGATCATGTGAGCCCAGGGCCTGGTTCAGAACCTGGGTGGGCTTGTGGGCTACATATCTTCTGGCACTTCAGGGCCTCCTGGAGAGTCAGTCTGTTCTTCCGGAATCTGGACAAGACAGTCCCTGCATCCTGAGGGACCATCAAGGATGTGATCACCATGGAAAGCCAGCAGCGACAACCGCAGGGATCCCTGGAAGACACCAGGGACACGGCAGACAGGGAGAAAGCGCATGACTGAGCAGTTGTGCCCATGTGGGGCGCTCCCCAGGGAAAGCCCCCCTTCCTGTCATCATAGTGGCCATTTGACTGGAGGTGCATGTAATCCCCAGCCTGAGGCGCCTCTGCTCACTGCCACTGCCTTTGTGAGCACTGAGCAGGATTACACTAATTACACATTTATCTCCTTGGCCAGGAGGCCTGGCGTCCTCAGCCAGCATGACTCCCGGTTTCTAGACTGGCCGGCCTCTTGAAGACTCAGCCTGTTGTCAGTTGTTAATAAAGTCCTGGGGGTGCTGTTTTGAGAAGGGGACAAAGACAGCCAGTACAAATCCCTCGTGGTGCTCCTGGGCTGCCCAAGAATGCACACACTCATCCACTGTACTACTTGAGGAGGTCTTTCTCTCACGTGGAGAGACATAGGCCCGGGTCTCAAGGGGCACCGAGGTGGGAGAGGGTGGTAGAGGACAGCCTGTGTTAAATTCCACACTAACTCCAGAGGCCTCAGAATGGGCGGGATGTCACAATGGAGGGCTTCATGAGGAGGCAATGCAGGAGGACAGACTTGGAAGGAGAGGAGGACTTTGCCAGGTGCCCACGGACTCTGGTGCCTAGGAAGGGAGTCCAGGCTGCAGGAATCATGCATGCAAGGCAGGGGATGTGAAGGATGGAGGGACCCCAGGAGGCCATCTTGGGTGTCTTGGACCTCAGGTGCCTGGGGGGTGTGTGTATGGCCATATGTCTGTCCTGTTCCCATTGAGACTGTCAACGCCTAGAGGGCAGAGACTGCTTATTTTGATTCAGTTCACTGTGACTCGAAAAATATTTACTGAGAATATGTTAATATGCAAGGCACGGCCTTGGGGTCCAAGGAGAGGCCAAAGACTACATCAAGTGTGGTTCCTGCCCCAAAGGTGTCCCCATTCCAGGAGGGGAGATAGGCCCCGGCTCAGAGCCACAAGAATGGCAGAGGCACAGGGAGCCCAAGGAGACACAGGTGGCGTGCAGGGCTGAGGGTGGGCTCAGCCAATCCAGAAGGACCTGGGAGGTTTATGGAGGAGGTGTCGCACAGGCTCTTAAATGTCAGTAGGAAAGATGGTGGGAAGTTTATCTCCACAGGAGCTGGCATGTCTGAGGTTTGAAGAATGCAGGTCAGCTCTGAAATCCAAATGAGATCCCCATGGTAGTGATGTTAGGCGTGTGAGTTGAGCCTATGCGTGTGTGTGTGTGTGTGTGTGTGTGTGTGTGTGTGTGTGTGCGTGCACGTGTGTGTGTTTATGGGTGTAAAATGGGAAGGATTTAGAAAGCAGCTAACACAGCCACACCTACATAATTTTGACTGTGAGCCAGTCTATTATATATTCCATGTATTTGCATATTTTACACATGCAAATTAATACCAGCTTTGATGCCCTAGGAGGTAGATTCTATTATGTTCCCCCGGGAATCTGAGGCACAGAGAGGTAAAACAACCCACTTGAGGCCACACAGCCAGTAAGTGGCAAACAGAGGATTTGAACTTTGTCAACCTAACTTTCATTTGAAATTTGTTTTAGATGTTGGTTACACTGTGGAGCAGATACTGTTGAGTGCTGTGCTCACCACCACTACTGTCTTCTCGGTGGTCTCTTTCTCGAGTGTCTACCCCTCCCCCAAAGATCCTCCCCCATAAATCTCAATCAGCTCTGGTTTTAACCCTATTGCCCTTGGTAGTCACTGGATTAGAAATGGGCGTATAACCTAATCTGAGTGATGGGAGGAGAGAATTCTGTAGATAACAGAAAAAGACTCCTATGAGAAAGTGGGTTATCTTCCATGGTGAGATGGGGTCTGGAGGTGACCCTGTGAGCGTTGGTAGTGGCTTTGGGTCAGGAGAGAAGCTAACCCACCACACCAAAGTTAGAAAGGGAGTGGTTTGGAAAACTACAGAGAAATGGGGATACCATACCAAGCCACGAGTGGCCCCACTAGGTGGTGCTGCTGCTCTGGGGTGTCTATGGGGTCCTTGACTTCCTGGTGAAAGCCAGTTGAAATGGAGGTTTCGGTTTCTTGCAGCCTAAAGCATCTTCCTGTGCATAAGGACACAGGCCATGAAAGTGTTTCCTCGTAATCTAGCATGGCGTCTTGTACCCAGGCAGCAGCTACATGTACTAGAAAGTGGGGAGCCTTGTGGTTCCTGACAAATCATAGATCATAGGCAGATACCCCAATGCCCATGAGTGTGGAGTAGGGGAGGGGAGATGGGTATCAACCATCCTGGGTCTAGATGTGCAGCACAACCTTGAGAGAGCCACGCCCCTCTCAGACAGTCTTAGCTTCTGTCTGTCAGATGAACCAGCAGAATAGGCTACTCGTTTGGGGCCCTCCAGCTCTTTGGTTCCCTGATGAATTGTTATCAGCCTAAACCATTAAGTAGCTTTACTAGGAAGGGTCAATTTGGAGATGGTGCAAACTGAAGTTGGGGTTGGGGATGGGCAATTTATTCTAGTGACTGCCTTTGCATTGCCAAGAAAACTGTGGTCTACAGAAAAGGAGCAGAAGGAGTTTTGGGGTTTTCAGGTCTCCCACCTTCCTAGAGGACAGGGAGTGGGGGTGGGGAGACAATGGAGGCTGAGGCCACTTCCCATCGTATTCTCACACTGTATTGACTCTGAGGACCATGGAGAGGATTTGGTTCCCATCATCATAGGTCAAGGTAAGATGAGAGGGGCAGATACCCAGGAGCTGGTAGCTATGGCTCTGACTGCTCTGGCCTGCACACCCTAGAGATGGGGGAGCATCGCCAAGAAATTCTCCCCAGAACTCCTTCCTGGGCATTCCTGTGTCTCTCTGCTCTTACCAACCTCTTGGACTCAGTTTGTTGGTGTTGGTTTTGCTTGTTGGGGTCCTCTCTCTCTTTCCTGACCCTGAGCTATGCTCTGGCTTCCCCAGCCAGCCTCTTTCTTCCTGAATGTGCTCTGAAACTGCCTTTCCCCTTGTTAAATCCATGTCCACCCACACTGCTGTCTTCCAAGTGGATCGGTATCAGATAAGTGTCAGAAAGGCAATCTGATTTAACAAATTTACACTGAATTATGAATAAGTGCTCTTTTTACTAAAAGTACATCCTCCTCTCTTTTCTTTTTTCCCTTCCTTCCCTTCTCAATTTCTTTTGAAAGTTTACTCAATGGCATTAATCTCAAATTGTCCAAAAGCATTGGGTACAGTGACAAAAGCGAAGAGAATGTGTTCTGGCTGAATGAAATCACTTTGGGAGATGGTAGGTGGCTTTGGGACATGTGTTCACCTTTGTTTTTTATATGTGTGCTTTTTGTTAACCTCAGCAGTGCCCTACAAAGTCAGTAAATAGTCTGGGTTCTAGGAGTGACAAATCCACCAAGCCAGATCAGTGAGTGTGAAAGACAAAATCAGCCTAAAGTAGACACATGCAGTTATGGAGGGAGGAGAGGATGTGGTGGGGTGACTGGGATAGTTGCCAAATCATGAAGGAAAGAGGGATTAAAATGCACAACACCCAGCTTGCTGAGGCTGTTTTGGGGCTGTCCCCAGACCCCAGGAGATACAGCGACCTCACATATATCACGAACACCACCCACCTGATAACTGTGCCTCATCTATTTTAAGCATTCAGTAATTCCCCTGCACAAAGCTTCGTGGGGGGTGCTGTTATTCCCACTTTACAGATGAGAACATAGAGAGGTAAGAGCATTGGCTAAGTCCTACAGCAGCAGGGGCAGGTTTGAACACAGCCAGTGTGGCGCCAGGACCCGTACTTGCAACGATGATGCCCCTTGGAACTTATGATGTGGGTAGAATTTGTCTCTCATTCTTCCCTCATGGGAGGAATTCGTCCCTCATTGAACTTTGGGGTCCCACTTCTATCTAAACCATTTGCTCTCCTCATCAAGACTGGGCCATGCTCTAACCATCCTGTCTTAGGAGATGAAAATATCATTTACCAATGTCAAGCTGGGAAAAGTGCGTATGTGGCTCAGCTACTGAGTGAACCTTTTCTGCTGCTTGCTGCAGCCCAGGACACAGGTCAGGGCCATGTGGCTCTCCCTCAAGGAGTTCAGAGTCAAGTTCAAAAGACGAATGTCAGTAACTAGAATCCTGGGTAGAAAGGGATCTGAGCCATAGGATAGATGGGGAAACAAGGGAGAGAAAGAGATTACAGTCTAGGGGTCTGCTCTGGGGAGGGGAGGAGTTGCAGCTTTGAGCTTGGCTTTGATGCCTGCGCTGAGGGAAAGAGCAGTCCCGCTGGCAGAAACAGCATGAGCAATGGCCTGGAGACGGGAAGACATGAGGGACAGTAAACGGACCTCATGAGCCTCGGGTAATGGGAATGGGAAGCAGAGTAGCTGGCAGGAAGCAGGGGTGAGGCATTCCCCAAAGCAAAGCGCAGGCATCGACTGCAGACTGGTTGGCTTTGACAGTCGAGATGCCAAATGCACAACTGGGCAGTGATGTTCTGATAGCAGCATCTTGGATTGTTGATTCCCAAACTGGTTCCCTGCCTACCTGGACAGTGCTCAGTAACACCTTAGAAGGACCAGAGCCGCAGAGGGATCATTGTGACCTTTCTTGGTGCAATACTTTTATTGGATAGCCAGTATTTTAAAATGCTGCTTTCATAGGAATGCAAATGTGTGTAAATTATGGTATAGAATGCAACATATTCTATCATTTTTCAGCAAAATCAGGAGCCTTCCAATGGGCCCTTTTGGGGTTACAACTGGAAGGAAGCGACAGTCAAAATATTTAACCGCTGCATGAACAGAAGACTGTCAGAACTGGAGCAGGGTCTTGGAAAAGTCCCGAGACACCAGACATTAACCCTTCAGTTGCTAGGTTGTGGGGAAGACTGGGATCCCAAGGCTGGGGTAGGGACAACCAGCAGCAAGGACTGTACAGAAGCCATTTATCAACTGGTAGGAAATGATTTCACTGTTTTACTAATGGCTGGATATCTGCCTTGGATCCCTTAGGTTCCACTAAGCAAACGTTGAGGGGAATTTGTGGGAACATTGTTAAGTTCAAGGGTGATTTAGGAACTTGGGGGTAAGGAAGAGATTTTGTAGGGTGCAACATGGCCCCAGGGCCCTCCTAAGTCCCAATGTCCATGTCACCATCCCCTTGGTCCTTGTAGGGTGGCCCAGCCTGCTGGGCTTTTCAGTGCTAATAGAGGTGGGTGAGTTCTGAGCCATGGCCCTAAATAAAACCTCTTCTTGTGACAGAGCAAAGCCCATCCCACAGGCATGCCCAGTGTTACCTGTAAGTATTTTCTCAAGAGTGTTTTGGAGGAAAAAAAAATTCAGACTCTTAGCAGTAGGTGGAGGATACTTGAATGCATTGGAGGTATAATGAGTATGCAGTCATAAAAGACACGGCTCATAAGGAGCTTTTGAAAGAGGAAATAAAACAAACGATCCTGCCTGTGTATCTTGCCTCTGTGAGGCAGCAATGGGTCCCCTGGTGCACTCCCCAAATCACCAACTCGGGGACAAATTGCAGTTAGTAATTAGGCTCCGTCACAGGAACTGCCCCAGCCAATGCACGGCAGCAGGCAAACCTCCCACCTCTGTCACAGCAGCTGCCTCAGGCGGCGCCTCTTTCCCCAGGTGTGGTGGGCAGTGGGGACACACGGAGCCTTTCCGGGATGGCATGACCCATTTTTGCAGACAATGCTATGCAAAGTCATCCAGAGAATCCTGCGGCCGACCTTGGCCATAGGACCTGATTCTGGACGGTCAGCTAAGGCTTCTGGGAGACTCTCCTCTCTCCTAAGAAAGGAAAGATGGAGGGAGGTTGCTTCTGCCTCCTTTTTCTTTGCTACTTTGCACACTGTCACGTGACAAGAAGTGTGGAAGCCACCTGTGAACTGAGTGGAGACGGACACATGGAGGGGACAGATGCAGTAGACAAAGAGGGCCTGGGTCTTCCTTTACACACTTCTACCACACCGCTACACATCACCCACCTGTGCACACTTTACGGTGCCAGAGGAACCTCCAATTTTCCCCATTTTTAGTCCCACATTCTTTTTTTAAATTATTTTTTATTTTAAAGCTAAAAGAATATAAACTCAAAAAACACAAAAACAATAAGGAAATACACAGATTATGGGGAAGATAGTAGGGGGTTGACAATGAATGCTGTTTTACATAATATCATCATCATAATTGTTACTGTTATCTCAAAAATAATGAAGGAAATACACAGTTATACAGAAGATAGTAGGGGATTAACAGTGGCTGTTGTATTACATCATGTTATCTTCACATTTCTTATTCAGTTATAAATCAGTATAATGCGTAAATGATAAAGGAAACAGAATTATAGAGCAGATATTGGGGAATTAAAAATAGATGCTGTATTACAAAATGATGTCTTCACTATCGTGGGTGCTTTTCCACCTAGTGCCATAGTAATTTGAATGCACCCATGTTTGTTACAGCATAATTTGAAGCAGCCATGTGCCTCCCCAATGTGAGAGCCCGAGGGAGTAAATAAACCAAAAAATACAGTTATTGTCAGAGGGAGAATGATTGATTGGGTGGGAGAACAATGAGATGAGGGTGGAGAAAACTCTTTGATTAGTCCCACATTCTCACCCACAGCCCACATGATACCGTGTCAATCAGGATATGCTTGGTGGGGCTGGCAGGCATGGATTCACGCATTTCCATGGTTATGTAGCAAGTTGATTTCTCACTAAGGGCTGTCAAACATTGGGCAGCCCTCCGTCACCTTTCCGTGTCACTGTGGCCTTCACCATCATCAAGGCAGAGGGAGAGAGAAGCGCGGGAATGCGTGGGCTGCATTGAAGAGCAGACCTGGAAATGGACCCCATCACTCCTGGCTGCAGCCTGTAGACCAGGCCCCACCTAACTTCCGGGGACCCGAGAACTGAAGTGTTCTAGAGGCTCCACGCGGCGAGGCCCCTGCCACCCTTGCTAGCTGGTCTTGCCTAACTATCCTCTCTCAGGAAGACTTCAGTCACTTCTTCAGCAAGAATTTATTGGATTTACTTGTGACAGGTGAGAGACGGAGAGTACAAAGTGGAGACTGGCTATCTTATACCCAGGCTCTGGCGCAAGTCAATGAGATTCTCTGAGCCGGGTCTGGACATCAGTGCTTCTAAAATATCCCCTCCCCAGCGGGGGCAGTAAATGTTGGCCAGGGCTGGGCACCCCTGTTCAGAGGAAGAGGAGGACAGGGTGTAAACAGTCTTGTTCACCTCGTTTAGGAAGTTGAAGGGGAGCCCTGCAGACAGGTGACACTCGCCTCTGTCCCTTCCTGGCCTTAAAGGAAAGGCCTTTAGTGCCACATGTGGGGAGAAAGAGTTGCCCAAATGTCCCTTTGTGACCATCTTTCCTTTTGTTCCTTGAGTGCGTGGGGCACCCACGGCACCCAGGGTCTGAAGAACAGCTGTGCTGACAGCTGGCAGGAAGTCTCCCAGTCTCCAGAGGCTCCTCAGACAGGGGTGGAGCAGACACCATCCTCCCTACTGATTTGTCACCGGATGCAGGGAGACAGCAGGCAGCCAGAGCCCCAGCTCCTCTGGGCCTGTTTCAGAGAACAAATAAGCTCCCTTTTCCTGCTTGCTGCATTTTGGGTTTCCCCCCTAAGTTCCTGTGCTGGAAGCTTGATGTCAGGGGTTGGCAGAACCTTTAAGGGGTAGGGCCTAGCACAAGTTAGGTAGGTCATTGCCCTAGGAAGAGATTAATGAAGTTCTCAAGGGACTTGGTCAGATCCTTCGAGAGCAGGTTGTTACAAAAAAGTGAGTCTGAGCCCAGAATGTGGCTCCCAATTAAGCCACATGATCTTTTCTACGTATGTCCTTACCTAAGGTCTCCCCCCCAATATCCTGACACAGCCAAGGGGAGGAAGGGTTCTTACAAAAGTTGTGATGTGAATGCTCAACCTCTAAAACTGTGAGCTAAGTAAACCTCTTTTCTTTATAAAATACCCAGCTCCAGGTATTTTTTAATAGCAACTAAAAAAGATACAGACACAGTATTACTCTGTCCCAGGCTGCATATGCTGGTTTTGCTCATTCATCCACAAGGTCTTTATTGGGTTTCTTATCTGGGGTTCACCCTGCTTGCCAGCCTCTGCCTTTCCAGAACAACTTCTTTTTCTCATTCTGCTGCAGGTGCCCTGGGCTGTTGGCCACCGCTCATCCTGCTGAACACATTCCCAGGACCCAGATTTGGTTCCCTGCCGGCCACAGGGGAATCTGTGGAGGGAGCAGTTGCACTGTACATGTGAAGCCACAGAGGAGTTTTGTTGGCATCTGCTGCCAGGCACAGCCTCCTGGGTCTTCTCTGCCCTCCAGCCATCATTCTGCTCATTGCAGAGTGGGTGGGGGCTCAGTTCTTGGGTGTGGCTGTGGGTTCTGCCATCTTGGATGCACTTTTCTCCGCTTGGACTTGCAGTTCAGGGATGGCCTTTGTCCCTGCCTCCATTCATTCATCCAGCAAACCTGCTGCACATCTACTGTTAGCTGCAAGCTGGGCATGAGGGGGTGAGTGTGGCCTCTGCTCAAGGAGTTGCAATTTGGCAGGAACTTTGACCCAGAGACACCAGCCCCGGAGAGAGAGCTGGCTGTGCAACCAGCACACCATCACCTTCCTCTAGGGCTGGGCCAGCCTCGGTGGAAATGAGACTAGTTGTTTTCCAAACTGGGTCCCTTGGTACATCTGCAGTTACTGCAGAGGACAAGGGGCTATGGAGTGGGCAGGGTCTGGTCCTGTACCCCCACTTCAGTGGTGGAAGGCACCCTTGAGGCTGAAACTGAAAAGTTACTTCTTCTCTAGCCTGACAGCCTACCCTGGAAAGTTTGGACTCCCCAGACCTCCTCACTGTGTGAGCCACTTCATGCAGGTAAACCTCTCTCTTTAGATGTGTGGGTGCTCTTGGGTTTGTACCTCTGGAAAGCCCTGCCCAGGGCAGATTACATCTGAACAGAACTTTGCAATTTACAAGGCTCAAAGAGCCTAATGGCTGGTTGGTTGTGTTAGGCACTCTTGTCCTGACTTTCACCAGCTGCCTGCGCACATCTGGGCTCTCTGTCCTCTCTCTGGCCTCCTGTGCCTCTCCAGCCTCAGGGGTAGCCCCCTCCCCATTTCAGTGTCAGCCAGGGTTGAGCCTTTGTGATGAGCAGTTGCAGTGTGAATAAACCTGGTGCATTGCTGTTTTCAGCGTGTACTGCCGATGATCTCTTGATTAAATTCTACAGCATCATTACATAGATGAAGATGCTGGGGTTCGCAGTATAAATGACTTGCCTGTGGTCATAGGTTGGTGACTGGCAGGCCCCATAGATGAGAATGCTGGGACTCAGCAGCCCCCTACCGGGCCGGATGGTCTGGTCGGGTGGTCCTGCACCCCATAACAGCCCTCTGGCTTCCTGATTTCCGGAAGCAGCAGGTGGAAAGGGTCTTGGCCCTGGAAGGTGAGCACAGATGACCACAGCAGCTGCTTGTCAGGCAGCGGCAATCTAAGTTGGCTGGTTTCTGGGCTCTGGCTGGCAGTGCTCGTGATTCATGGTGACGTGGGGATTTTATGAGCCTGTGATAAAGCAGTAATCATCAGCTATGCGGTTGACATGCGATTATGGGGCTGTACGGTGAACTGAGTTACTGTGCTTCCCTGGGGCTGCTAGCAAGGGCCTAGTGAGGAGGACCCAGTATCACCAGGAGGGGTCTCGCCCAGACCCTGTCCTGGGATGGGGCTGGGGTGTGAGCATGTGTCGGGGCAGAGGGTGGAGCTCTCCATGCTCCTGGCTTCAAGGAGACAACTCCTCCCTCTCCCAGGCCAGGTCTGGCTGCCCCATAATCCTCACACCCATCCAGACTCTACCCCCTTCACACTTGCACCCCTGTCTTCCACACTCCTCTGCTTTAGCATGCACAGGGGAGAGGCACAGCCAAAGAGCAGAACACTGTGCTGCAGGGCTCTAGCCAGAGGTGGGCACTGAGTGGATGGGGCTCCCAACCTTCCCTCTTCTTCCTTTTATATTTTTGCAGTACTGGGGATTGAACCCAGGGCTTTCACACTGAGCTACATCCCCAGTTTTTAAAATTTATTTTTTATTTTGAGACAGAGTGGTGGGAAATTGACTAGTAATACAAAAACTGATGTCCCACCTCCCTTAAAAGTGATGTCCTTCATCACTCGCAACCTTGCCAGGGCCTGGAACTGATACAAGGGAGGCAGAGTGGAGAGGTGGGAGAGAGGAAGGCACTGACGGGGTGGCTTTACAGATGCCCTCTGACTGTGGGGACTGCGATTGCCCCACAGTTCCAGCTGCCACACTCTGAAGTCCCCTGCTGCCATCATGTTCCCTGCTACGCCTCAGTGAAGCAGAGCTGCTGAGACACCGCCCTTGGGCCTCTCAGGTTGGCCTGCCTCCTTTCCTCCTTCTTCCTTCCCGCTTCTCCTTCCCTCTTACTGAAGGCCCGCAGCCCTCCCAGCCTCTCTGCTTCCATGGTGACTTTTCCCCAGCAGTCCTGTCCCATAAACCCCTGCTTCTTGCAGGACCCAGACTACACTTCCTGCCTTGGGAGGCAGGAATAACTGCAGCTTCCATGTCTAGAAATGAGAGCTGATAATCCGTGGCCCAAGAGCTGGTAGAGATGGAGCAGTCAGTGTAAGTGGCCTGGCTCCCCAATAATCTCCATGCATGAGCCGGCTTTGCTTTCCCTGCCTTGCCTGAGCTGGTCCACCAGCTCCTGATTGGGGTCCAGCCCAGGGACCCCGCTTCTCTCACCCCTGAAGTTGCTGCAGCCATCAGTGTCAACCCATGCTGGGTCAGATGCTATGGATGGGAGCCAAGCAGCCCTGAAGACAATGGGCCTGGGCCTGCTTGCCAGGACCTGAGCTTTTGGGATGATTGGGGCCTCCAGGATGGCAGCTGGAAGAGCCCGGTACACATTTACCCACAGCACTGACCGACCTCATCCTCTAATGGTTGTTTCGGAAGTACTTTTCTACTCCAACTCCTTTTTTTTTTTTTTTAATTCTCAAAGTGAAATTACTTGCTTAATTTAATTTTTGTTTAATATTCCTATGAAAAAATGAAGTTCAATTAAGATACCCAGAAAAATCATAATGTTCATTTAACAGCAGAGCGAAACTTGAGTTCCACAAATGCATTTTTTTCCTCTTCTCTGTTTTTTTTTTTTTTCCCCTGTAACTCAAATCCGGCTAAGTGAATTACTGATCTTTATTAGACGCTTTAATTATGGGTTGTTAATGGAAATATTACTGAAATTAAGCTCAAATGTACTTGCCAAGGGAAAAGCTTTATGTGTCCCTAAAATAACCAAATTTCAAAACTTTGTCGATATGGTCAGTTGAAAAAGTACCTGGGAAATTAGCCCCTTAATTGCAATGAAGTGACAAGCTTTCTGTGCAGAGCTGTTGTCACGGGGCCTTGTGGTGGACAGACAAGGCCCTGGGAAGATAGCAACTTCATTTGTCTTCCAGAAACTCTGCACACACGTGTGCAACATCTTCTTGGAGGCTCCCATGCACAAGCATAGGCAAGCTTTTTACACACCAGGTCACAAATGTAGCCTGATGCATACACTGCACTGTTCAGACTCTGCCAGCTTCACTGATGCGGTGTGTGAAAATTCAGCCCTGGCCCATGCATTTATGCATCAAAAGCACCCCGTGCTTCCTCTCCTTGAACACACAGTGACATGCAGCATAACAAGGTCCGGCTTTGAGGGAACAGGCGACTGACTGGGCCGGGATGTTCCTTAGCTTTCCTGCTCCTCCCCCAGCCTTTCCGCAGTGGGACTCCATGGAGCTCAGGCAGTCCCTGGGGAAACAATGGCTTCACTTGGGGCGGTATTGTCTTGGAGGTGAGCTAAGCACCCCACACCGCCAACTCTCATGTTTGCAACCAGCTTGATTCGCTTGACATAACTGTAGGTCTCTTTGTCACGCTGAGTCTAATCAGCCCATTCTTCACCCTGTCTCTGGGGACCAGTCTGTCCTTTCAAGTGAGGCTTTAAGTACAACTTTGCAACTGTGAAGGGAAACAGCTCTCTGCTGTTGTCGGGGAAGCTTAAAGGACAAAGTGTCTGAGCCTGGGCTGGAGATCTCGTGCCCCACTTGCTGTCAGTGTGATCTTAGGGGCATGTCAGCCTCTCTGAACCCCAGTTTCCTTAGCTCTTTGGTGGGGATCCTGTGGCTCCTTGTTTCTCCCTATAGCTAGAGTGACACGTCCAAGCAGCTAACCAGATTAGCTTCTGCTGTGAGCCCTCAGTCCTCCAAAGGACTGAGCCCCAACCCCTCAGCCAGTATCTCCCTGCTCTGCTCCGCACTGGCCAGCTTTCCTATGGCTGGGGCCAGGTACCTGACATACACAACAAGAGAAGACAAGGTTCATTTTGGCTCAAGGTTCATTTTGGCTCATCTGGTTTCAGAGGAGAGAGCCCATGGTCACTGGCTCCAAGGCAGAGACATCATGGCAGAAAGGCCTGGTGAAGGAAAACTGTTCAACTTATAGCATCGGGAAAGCAGAAAACATGAAGACAAGAAGGGGCCAGGGAGCAAAGTGCCCAAGATCACAGCCTCATGACCTAGTTGCTCCAGTTAGGCCCTACTCCTAATAGTTCATTCAACTATGAACTCATCAATAGGCTAACCCATGAGGTTAGTACCCTCACAATCCAGTTACCTCTCCAGGAGTCCCTGAACCCAGTCAAGTTATCAATCAACATTAATCCATAGACCTTCCTCAGGCTCATCGGGCACTCCATCCCTCCAAGGTCACATTCTAATAAATCCACCTGCTTATAACTTCAGGCACTGAGTATACTGGTGCCCTTTAAAGATCTTGCATAGGCACTGTCCCCTAACCCGGGGTGTTGCCCTCTGCCTCCCCTATCGCCTGCTCAACTCTCAAGGCTCAGCTGGGGTGTCCTCTTCTCTTGGCTGATGTGTGAAGAGGGACCACATATTCTACCTTGTTATCTTATCCTTCCTGTGGATATTTTTGTCTCTCACCCCTGCTAAACTAAACCCTTCCTGATGGGGATTGTCCCTTAATTATTTCTGGCACTTATTGTCTGGCACATGTTTATTGATCTGAATTGAACAGAAGGTCTTGGATCACATGGGTCACAGAATCTCTGAAAATTCCACTATGTAAAAGGAAACTCTATTGCCTTTCCCTGAAGATAGTTTGGGCTTCTCAGAAGGGATCCTGGGAAGTTAAAATGCCCTAAAGCCCTTCCCCTCTAATGAAGAGATCCCAGGGCTGGGGTTAACAGCTCACACACCCTCAGCAAGGAAAATCAAGTTCTCTTTTTTAATCTTTTGGTACAGCGATTGAACCAGGAGTGTCTTTCCACTAAACTACACCCTTTTACTTTTTATTTTGAGACAGACTCTTGCTAAGTTGCCCCAGCTGGTCTCAATCCCCCGACCCTCCTGCCTAGCCTCATGAGCAGCCGGGATGACAGGTGTGGCTGGCCTGGGAGCCTCTCGGTGCTCTGTCTCCTTGGTCGGTCCGGCCTTGCAGTTCTCCCTCCCACAATATTTTGCATCTTTCCATAGCGGGAGGTGGCTGTAAGGCATTAAATTTCAAAGCCAGGGCTTAGGAGCCAGGTGGGCCTAGCTTAAAAAAATCTGCTCACCAGGCTTGGTACCTTGGCAGTTCCCTGACCCTTCTGAGCTGATTTTCACGCCTCTAGAACACGGTGATGGTTGTGGTGTCTTTCTATAAGGTCTAATGACTTAAGAGAAACCAGCTTAGCTCAGAGCCTGGCATTTCCAGTGTGCACTGACATAGGCTGTCAGGAAGACCTGATCCAAATCCCACCTCCCCTGAGAAATCCTGGATGATTTGGAGTCCACCCCATACTTTACTTCCTCTCGCTCCTGTGGGGCTGGCCCTCCTCTTTGCAGTGTGTATCCTCCACCACTTCCGGCTTATCAGCCCTGACCCTAGCTGTGTCCCTCACTTGTCGGTCTCCTCCAAAGACTTTAAAGCACCAGAAGACAAAGATCATGAAGCACATACTGCCTTGGGACCTTGTGCAGACCTTGGCCCTGATTGTGGCAACTCTGGCCACAGCCCCTGCTCCTCCCTGATGGTGCCAGGAAATGTCACGAGCTCTCAGTCCGGGGAGCTATGTTGTTAGTGACCACACCAGCCAGACACCCAGCCTCTAGTGCTGAGGGAGCTCAAGGAGGACACTGGAGAAGCTGAGAACACTTCTTTGCTCTCCTGAAATGAGGGGCTGTTCCTGCTCCCCTACTGTGAAAGCAGATAGAACCCCAGAGAGGAAGCCCAGGTCTGCGCCAGCTCAGACCCTGCAGGACATCTTCACCTGCCACTTCCTGTCTCTGATTGCAATACTGTGACCCATCGGCACAGGACCACAGGGCACAAGCTGGCAACTGGGGCTCTTCCTCATGCACCCTGAAGCTCAGGAACTCATTCACCCTCATACACACACCCTGAACCCTGGGGCTGCTCCAGCTCTGGAGTGCTGGATCCGCTCTGCCAAGCCTTGAAACCACAGTCACAGTCCTGGTTGTCATGCCTGCAGTGGAATGAGCCTCCCACACAACTTAACTGGATGTGAAAAGCTAATTCAGGTATAAACGTGCAGGCTTAATGAAAGGACAGCACTGTAACTTAATTATACCCTTTTCTGCCAAGGTAACGGCATGCACCACAGCACCCCTGCTGCCACGCAGAGGAAGGCACCTTCCCCACGCAAGAGGGCCCCAGGGGACTGGGGTGGAGGAGGTGAAGTATTAATTAAGGCATTTGGAGACGCAGTCTGCAGGGGCACCAGTATGCAGATGTGGGACTGAGCTGTAGTCTCGCCAGCAAGGGAGCCAGGCCTCTCCCACTTAGTTCCCAACCTTTCTGTCTCCATGGCTGCCTCTTCTTTGGTGGTGGTGGTGGTGGGGATATAAAGAGACATAGGACCTGGTTCTACCCTCAAGGTGCTGGAGCACAATTCGGGCTTGTTACTATGGCTACCAATCCTGTCATCATCATCTATCTGCGCATGTCCAGTGGGTAAAGCGCTGTCCCAGGCACCTTAGAGGTGATTTGATTTCATGTAATCTGCAATCCTATGGGGCAGATAATTCTTGTTCCCATTTCAGAGATGAGGAAAAAAAACATGTGGTTGGAAAGTGTGACAAATATTAAAAATTTAAATACCACAGTCAAAGAAACATTGACCAAAATCTTCTTCAAAATCCTCCCCCTGGCTTTTCAAATACACTCACCCCATCGTCTTTGCTGCTACTTGTCGCAGTTCTGGAAGTCTTCTGTCATCAGTGTCTTTAGCTGCACTGGCATTGCTGCCTTGATGGCCCGAATTGATTCAAAATGTTTCCCTTCCGTGGTCATTTGACTTTGGGGAAGAGCCAGAGGTCACACGGTGTAAGGTCCGGTGGCCAAGGTGGATGAGAACATTGTGTCATGGTTTTAGGGTCCTGTCTTTCTCTTAGGGGCACTCGGCACAGCACACACTGTATTTTCGATCACACCTTATAAAGATGGTCCTGAAGGAGGATGTCTTGGTTACTTTTCTCTCTTCGCTGAGACAAAATACCCAACGCCCAAAATGAAGGAAGGAAAGGTTTATTTAGCTTACAGTTTGTGGAGGTTTCAGTCCACACTTGGCTGCTTCAGAGGCAGAGTGGCACATGGCAGAGGGCAAAACCGTTCATGGCAGCAGAGCACAGCAAAAACAACCAGCAAAAGGGAGGAATGGCTGCAAGCAGCCTCTTTTCTTTCCTTACATTGTAAACATACTACCCCCACCCAAGGGGTGTGTACCTCCCACACAGTCTCCATGCCCTCCTCTTCCACAGGCTCAGGGTGTATACAAAGTAAGCACCCTGGCTTCCTGCTGAATCACTCAGCCAAACCTCTAGACTCCCCAAGTTGACACAATGTATCAGCCATAACAGAGGACTTGAAGAACTGTGTCAAAAAGTGGCTAGAATGTTGGGATACCAGTGTTTGAAGTGAGGAGGGAGAGGCCTGGGGGGTAGGGGCGGTGACAGTGTGAGGGGGTTAATGGGACAGGGACTTTTATTGTGATATTTTAAAAAATTTAAACGTTCATTGTATAGTTTGATCACTCCTTGTAGAGGCTCAAACAGGTAAAACTAAATTTCCTAGAGTTGTACAGCTAGAAATCAGTGACAATGGGCTTTGCCCTTGGCCTTCTTTGACCCTGAGCTATTGTACTGCCAACTTCAGTTCCTTGAAGAAAAGGCAGAGCCTGGGTGATGGGCACAGTGTTAAGTCCTGTAACCTGTGTGTGTAACTCTGTTCCCCAACAGCATCCAATAGAAGGCGGAAGTGGGAAGATTGCTGCAGGCTGTGGGTGCAGGGCAGGAAGTACTTCCAGTTGTTGAAAAGCATAGCACCTGGGTTCTCTATTTCCTCGCCCAGAGCACTGGCATAGGTTTCTTCTGCCCTTCAACACCAGGACTCCAACCCAGGAATCTGCATTTCTTCTGTGATAAACAAAGCTGACCAGGCCAGTTTCCAGGACCTGGGGCAGGAAGCTGCAGCCCACACGCCCTTTCCCCATCTGAGAAGAAAGCCTGTCAGAGATGCCTCCCCCATCTGCAAAGATGGAGCAGATGGGATTGGTGCCACTTCTCCACTGCCATGGCTGGCAGTAGGTGGAGAGGGTTGTGTGTGGGCCACAGCTTTGTGATGATAGAACAGGACTTGGCCGGGCTGTGGCATTAAGGGCCTTTTCTCTGCCAGTCAACTGTCCCCTTTCATCCGCAGAGCATTTGGGCCTGGTTTCTGCCGGCCAGATTGTGTATGCAAGTGTTGAGGTAGTTGTGTGGTCAGCTCAAATGTCACCTAACTTAGTGGCCACAAAAGTGCACAGGAGGGTGGGGACAGGGCAGGTGGAAGAGGTGAGAGCCTCAGAGAGGTCAGGGTACACTCTCAAGGTCACAGTGCAAGTCAACGGAATCTGCATTTCATATTCTAGTACAGGCCTCTGTTTCTTGGGGCTGGTTTGACATCATGAAGTTCCTCTCTGTGGCCTTCAGCCCATGAACAGGGCCGGGAGCAGAGGGCTTCCCCTGTGACAGGTGAATGGGCGCAGCAAAGCGAATGTAAAAGGTGAATGTGTACCTTGGACCACATGGCTGTGCAGGGAGGAACAGACAGGGCCATGATCAAGACATAGATGCTAAGACTTAGAAAGCTGGGTTGACTTGCTCAGGACCCCTAGCCAGTGAGTGGCAGAATGCCCATTGGAATTTTGTGGCATTGTGGCATCTGGGGAAGAAGGTAGCTTAGGTGTCATTCAGTGGCTATTTAAGGGGCCCCTACTGTGTGCCAGGCTGTGTGTGCTATTCTCTGGGGACACAGACAGGTGTTGTCCCAGCCCCTAATGAGCCCAGTCTAATGGGGCAGATGCCTGTACCTTCCATGGGAAATGGTGAAATGCACACATGGTATTTTTTAGCTCTGGGTGCCTACTGCCATGGTCATGCACCTTGACTGCTAAATTGGATTAGCCAGAGTTAGAGAACATAATGACAGCATCTTGCTTCATACCAATAAAAGTGGATCTCTGGGGTCGTCAATGTGTTTCAAAAAATGTGCAGGTGGCAGAAAGACCATGAGGTCAGGAACAGCTGCATACAGCAGATACGAGGGCTCTGCACAGAGCAAGCCAGGGACGTGAATCATATAATGTGGGTGCGTGGTGACCATCAGGACGCACCTTCAGGAGGGGTGGAGGGCTGTTAGGACACCCGCTCCAGACAGAGGGCCTCTCTCAGATGACAGGATGCTGGCGGCAGAATGACAGGTTTCCATGAATTATCTCAAGGTTTCTGGCTGCTGTCTGCCTGGGATGAATTTATTTATTTATTCCAGTTTTCAAAGAGGGAGTTTTTTTTCCAGAGTGCCTTGAGATGATGTACTTGTAAAATTTAAAGCACTAATTAAAATACATAAAATATAGCATAGAGCAATTAGAGTGGCAGGAAGTGGCTTGGAGAAGGTTTGTCAGTTTTGATTATTTGGGACTGGACAGGGGCCAGTTTACCAGGCTGAGCATCACCCTCGCCATCGGCCATCAGGAGTGAAAGGCAAATGGGTGTCCAGAGCCCCCGGCTCCTGGTTGGCAGAGATGGTTAGCAACCACCGGGCTTCCAGGTCTAAAAAGAGACCAAACTGCATCCTAAGGGAATCTCAGTGTGAGGAAGGGCTCATTCTGCCTTGGGGGGTTCATTTTGGGGGTGTCACAGCCCTGCCTTTGAGGTTGCCCTTGGGAAGTACCAAGATTCGAATTCATCCTGGTGACAGCACCAGTCTAATATGCGTGGCTATTTGGGGTCTCACTGGAATTTGAGTGAGAGGCAGATCCCAGAGTTTCACTCTGATGTGTTCACAGTGTTTTATATTCACAACTGTCAACAGTTTGTCAGTAGTATTTTCTAAGTATCTCTTCCTGGATGTTGAGGGTCAAAAGGTATGTGTGATGGTTTTGTACCAAGTACTAGTCTAAAAGCTTCATCCCCTGTAACTCCTTTACTTTTGAGCAAATTATGGGTATTATTAGTGAGTTTGATGTGAGAGACAGTGGAAGCACAAGATCTACTTCCCTGGAAGCCACACCTGGGTGCCAACCCTGCTGACCTGACCCCAAAGGGTGACGGCACCTGCAGGCAGGTGTGTCCTGTGAGTCCTGAGGTCAGGGTATGAGCAGGTCCACCTTGGCAAACACATCACCAGCTTGTGCCACAGAGAGTTGGGGTCTGGGGTCCAAACACCAGCTTACAGAGAGATCTGGGATAAATTCCTCCACCTGCTCTTGCCCCAGTTTCCCATCTGTAAATGAGGGTGTTGGACTGGGTGAACCAAGGGTGCACACAGGATCCCCTGGGGCAGCCTGTGGCCCAGCCCTGGCCTTTGAATTTTGAGGCTTTGTGTGGGGCTCTGCTGTGATCCGGAGTCTGGGGGCCTTGGGTGACAGTAACATGAAGCACTCACTGTCCTGGTGCCATTGTGATCTGCACTGTAAGATGGGGCAGCTGAGGCTTTGGGAGATGGAGTGGCCTCCTTGTGGTCAGCCTGTGCACAGGGGCCATGAGGGAAGCACCGGCCTTCATATCCATGACATAGCCCTGTCCCTTGGCTTGTTTACCTCCCAGCCCTGCCCACCCTCAGCTCTTGCTGCGCGGGCAACAGGCAATGTGAGCGGTTGCTCCAGCTGCTTATCCCAGGGGTGGGCAAGTGACTCACATTAGCCCCTGCACAGTTTGGCGAGCAGTCAGCTGGTGAGTTCTCCCGAGGATTTGCCCACAGAGAGGCAACACTGAGAACTGGGGTGGTGCTGGGACCTGGAGGTGCAAGGCCGGCTCTGGGGCCGGAGTTGGCATCGTGGAAACCTAAACTTAAGTTTGCTTCTGAGTTTGCGGAATCATCTCAGAGCAGGCTGGTTTGTAGAGAGAATGGAGCTCACGAACAGAGAGAAGAGAGGCTGAGAGATGGGACTCAAATTGGGATCCGGGCTCTTTACCAGAGTCTTTACAATAAACCCACCGCCACGCATGTCTAATCCTTGCAGTTGGATTATTTGCTAAAGCACTTGCCCCAAGTTCCCTACAAAGGTTTTAGGATCCAATTGGATCACATATATGAAAGGGCTCAGTGCCCTGTAAGGAATTACAGCAATTATGGAATGTCTGGGAAATGGTTCTAAGCTTAAACCGTAATCAATGGAGAGCTGCGAGGAGGACCCAGACAGGGGGCCTCCTGCGGGGAAGATTTAATTGTAAGGGAGCTTGAGAAAGCAATGATTCTGCACAGAGATTTGCAGCAGGGTCGCCAGAGTGGGAAGGAAGACCCTCTGTTATGGTTTGTGTTTGCTGGTTCCCCCCAAATCCTCATGCAGTCGTGGGGCGGGCTTCTAGGATTTGTGATCGATCCATGCTCCAATGCTGGGGTTATGGGTGTGAGTGCTACATCGGCCCCTGGGGCAGGTAGTTTGCATACAGTGTAAGGGAGAGAAAGAGGCTGCTTGCCACCACTCTTCCTTTTCCGCTCTTGCTGCTTTTGCTAACTTCCACCACCATGAACAGTTGCCCTCTGCCATGTGCCACACTACCTTGGAGCCAGCTTAACATGGACTGAAACCTCTAAGAACTGTGAGCTGCAGAAACCTTTCCTTCCTTAATATTGGGTGTCAGGTATTTTGTTTCAGGAAAGAGAAAAATGTAGCCAAGACACCCTCTAAGTAGGAGGCACAGGTGAGCAAGGTTGGGAAGAAATCCTGGGGATGCACCCAGGGAAGGCAGACAGAGGCGACAGGATTACTGTGGGTGCCAAGGGGCTTACTGAAGCTACTGTCTAGCAGGGAAAAATTAGGGGAACTTCAGTAAGTAGATTTTTTTTGTGTGTGAAAGCTCAGCAATAGGGAGCCACTGAAGGCTACTGAGTAGGAGTTTTTAGGAAGGCAAAAGTGATCTGGTTGATAAGTGGCACAGAAGGAGAGGGAGACTAATCAAGAAAGTGCTGTAGCTTCCGCGGTCTTCTACAAAGAGATGTCAGGAATGAAGAGGAACGGGATCAGGTAGCAGGCTGTATGAGGGACAATCACTCATTCAAGCTTTCATGAACACTTACTCTGCTGGGCTCTGCTCCAAGCAGAGGTGGTGTAGAATGAGTGAATCAGGCATCGTCCTTACCATGTTGGAGTTCTCAGTCTGGTAAGGGAGACAGATATTAATACAAGGGTGATGGAGAAAAAGACGGGAGAGGAGGGCATTGGGAAGAGTGTGGGAGTGGAGCAGCGAAGTCTTCCCTGGAAACGTGAGGCTTGCCCGAGACACAAATCTAAACAGAAGCATTCCCGATGCAGAGCTTGTGGCAGGACACTCAGGGGTGTGAGGACCAAGGCCCCGAAGCAGTTGGGTGGTAATCTTGGTGGGGGAGATGCCTTTGGGTAGTGTTAGAGATCTTGGTCTTTAATCCTAAGAGCAGTACAGAGCCCCTGGAGTATTACAAGCAGAGAAATCCATGGGTAGATTTATGACTTTAGAACCCACCCACTTGAAATATGAAGAAGGAAAGGCACAGAGCAAAAGAGGATTCTGGGAGAGCAGGAGAGCTGTACGCTGTAGCCCCAGGAACTGACCTTGATTCTCTTAGGCACAGAAGGACAGATGGGAGTGGCTAGGGGAGTCACAGAAGAGCAGGCTGGGGCAACACGGTGATGGTTTAAATTATGTTCTCAAGTCTCTGCATGCCAGGCACGTGGCTGGTAGCTACTTTGGGTCACAGTTTTACATTCCCTACTCAGGGTAAAGGTAAAATTCTGGGGAAAGGCTGCTTGGGTCCCTTGCCTGTCCTGGGACAGGAGTCCCAGGAAGCAGGGGCGGCTGGGATGAGCATCCCTAAGGCAACACTGAAGGCCAGGGAGTCTTCTACCTGCAAATAGCTGAAGGGCAGTAGCTCCACCAGAGGTAATGCAGTGCTTCGTGCAGAGACCCATACAATCATCTAGGTGGAGGAAACAGCCCCAGAAAGGGTTTTATATTCAGGGAAACTGGAGGGAAAGGAATGGGGTCCCCACTGATTGAGTCACTGTGCTGGGAAGGTAGAGGGCCACTTTCCTAATCTTCCCAAGAGCCCTGTGATAGGGAGCAGAAAGCTGAGACTCTGGAGGATGCGGTTGCAGGCTTGGATTACACAGGCAATCGTTAGCAGAGGTGAGAGTTGTTCACAGGTCTGAGGTCAATCCCAGTCCCTATGTTCCCTTGTACACTGGCGGATACAGTGAGTTTGTGTGGAGAAAGTAATGCAGGCCTTTGACACCGCCTATCCATCCATGCAGAGGCAAAATGAAAGCCAAGAGCCCTGAAATGCAGGCTGCCCAAGGGACGAGGGGCTGGGGCTAGATGCAGAGGTGGCGAGGACCCCAGGGGGCTCTGGGGTACGTGTGTCCCCCCACTGTGACGTATCTGTCTATCTCTGCAGATCGTCTAAATCCTTTCTCTCCCCTTCTGCCCTGATGTGGTTACCTGAGTGGACCACATTTTGCTGATCTTCTAATTAACAAAAGAGCCAATTGCTTGGTTTTCTTTTTCTATTCATATTTGAAGAAAGGAAGCAGATGATTTTGCACAGGTTTGTCTGATTGCCGGATTAGCAAGCGCCTTCCACCTTGCTTAATCCTTATTTAATTCCTTGATCAACCTGGTTCAGCTCAAAGCAGCCTGCACCCTGGAAATTCAGGATAAAAGCTGTGTTTTCAGGAGTTAAGCACTGGCATTGTGTTTCTTCTTTAATGTGACCAAGTTGTGCCTGTGTCTGAAATGAGAGGGACAGGCACACAAAGAGGCGGCGGCCGAGTATACAACTCACAAAGCAGAGTCTGGATATGGGAAATAATCCCAGGAGAGAGGGAAAGGAGTGAGTGTGGCTGGATAAAGTGCTCTGCGCCACCAGCTGGGGGCAGAAGCAGAGACTGTGCAAACATAAGGTCCAGGTGGACCACAGGAGCCATATTTAAGGCTGGAAATCAGGAGGTTACGTGACGGCCCGTTGAAAGCAGGGTGCAGAGGGACATCAAGGGATGACGCGCTCTTCAGCACTAGTGGCAGCATGGCTGCCTGGATGCAAAGGGACAGTCTGGGGGCCCAGAAGCAGAACAGTTATGTAGAGGGGACCAGACAGGATGAAACCTCCTGCCCAGGACCCTGCAGGATCTCCCGCTGGTGCTTTTCCTGGCAGGACCCAGAGGAAGGAAGGGGGAGAGGGAAGGCTTTTGGAGCGCTTGGGCCATGGGGAGGGAGCCGTCCAGGAGGCCAGCAGAGATGGCTGAGGGGGACCAGTCCTCAGAGGGACCCTGGGTTAGGTGTTCTCCCCTCTGTGTTCCCTGTCATTCAGATATAGAAGCAGTGCTCAGCTCCTTAGCTCTGGGCTCCAGGAGAGCTTGGGCACTGCTCCTCAGAGGAAGAGGAGAATTCTGATCTCTGGGGTGCCAGGCTTGGCTGGCCTTGTCTCTCAATCGGGATGCGCCGCACCTCTCACTTCTGATTCCTGTGGACTTGTCCTTCCCTGTCACTCCCTCTGGAAAGCCACCCTTGAATGCTCCACCCACACTTGCCCTCTTCTCCTTCCATGGCCCTCCTCACTACAGGCTCAGGTTGTTCCTGGATGTGTGGTCTCTAGGCATAGTAGACCACGTGTGATCATTCCTGAGGAAGGTCTCTGCGGGCTGTCCCCAGGTCTCCTCTCGGCCTCTGCACCAGTTGGCCCACCAGCTCTGGGAGACATATGTGGGTGGGGCAAAGGCAGGCCCTTCTCCTGTGGAATCATCCAAACCAACCCCAGGGAAACATTGCTGAGAAGTAGAACAGTATATCGAGGGTTCCGGGCTCTGCAGACTGAGAGCCACCACTGAATAAGAATCCTCTTCTAGGTTTTGGAAACTAGGATTGTGAGAACTGGACAAAAGCAGAGATCCTAATGTTTGCATTACTTTATAGCTACAGAACCTGATTTCCCACAGTTGAGACCCTCCATGGATTCCAATAGACAACAGATACAGGGCAGCTTCTCAGTTGAAGTGGGCAGGGGTTGGAGTTCTGCTCAACCTCTAATAGTCCTGGGGCCTTAGCACCCAGGACTCTATGCAGCATGAAGCCATAGCCCTGCATGGTCTAGGGATTATCTGAGTTGGCGAAAGATTCGTAAGAACCTGGGCCTCGGCAATCCCAGCAGATGTCTTTTCCCCCTCACCCTGCCTCTTAGGGAAGTTTCTTTGCTTTGCCCATCCTTGGCCATCCTTCTCCCCTGCCCACCAGGGTTGCCCCAAGAAACCAGGTCTGTGGGGGTGCAGAGGGCCCTGTGGGTGATCCCAGACATCTGGGGCCAGAACAGCCCCTGGAAGCACCTTTCATCTCTAGACCCAGCCCCTGAGAGCCCGAGGGCTGAACAGCACATTGGCTGGGGGACCCGGGGTGTTAGGTCCCTGGTGGTCCAGGCTGACTTCTCTCATGTCCTCGGCGGGCACCTTCCTCCCTCCTCTCGGGGCTCCTTGGGGACGTGCTGCCCGGCTCTTTCTGGGACCCTGTGCGAAGTGCAATTAGCATGCAGGCCTGGCGGTGCTGCCTGGTTCCAGATATTATTTGCACAGGTTAAGTATTCCTGATAAGGCTTCTCAAATCAGAGGGCTGAAATGAACTTAATTAGAACTCGGAATGCTCCAGGTAGAGATAAAAGGAAGCACATCCAGGTCTCTAAAGCAACGAACGGGGGGGTGCAGTGGGGAGAGGAGAAAGGGAGACAAGAAGGGGACGGTGAGGGAGTCGCCCCAAGCCACGCCAATCCCACTTGCACAGGCGGGCCGCAGAGCCCCTGCGAAGTGCTCCCATGGAAAACGTTGTCCCCTGCATGACCTCTTTGCCCTAAGCAAGCTATGGAGTTGAAGGATTAGAGGATCTCATGGGCAGACGGGGGGTGCCAGCCTTGGCTGACCTGGAGCTGGCTCACTGGAGATGCAGCTTGTCTGTAGCTGCAAGGACTCGGAGGTACTCTGCTGGCTAGGTGGTTGGAAGGGAAGGAAGTGCTGCCCCACACGTGGGCCGTGCAGAGCTCTGTGGCAGACCACCAAATATCATCACACAGAGACAAACCTTAGCGTCTGCATTCCTGGCTCAGGCCTGGCACGAACCAGGCAGGGCCCTTTAGCTCCTCTGGGACTTGCACAGACGTCTAGAGTCAGAGGCAGTAGGCAGCCATTCTTAGCACAGCACAGAGGGGCAAAGTGAGGCACCAAGAGTGGGACTGACTTGCTCAGAGCTTCTAGGCTAGAATGGGGGTATAGATCTCTTGATTCTACTCGATTTTCATCACACTGGGCAGGAGGGGTGGCCTGCAAGTTCCCAATGAAAAGGGGACATCTTAATAAGGAAAAGCGTCCCTTTCCTTTGCCCTGGACTTTCGGGTGTTCAAAAACCTATCTCCTTTGTGATGGGGATGATATTTCGCAACTATGAAATCCATGTATTTTCACTTCCTCCTAAATCTTGCTCTCCTGCAGTCATGGCACATTATAGCGCCTCCTGGGAGAGGTTGTGAGATGCACACGAAGAAGATGCTGCTGTGGGCCGCAGGCCAGGAGGACCAGCTCTGGGACTTTCCATGGGGAGGGTCCATTCATTCCCATCTCAGAGCACTTTGGGGACAGGGGCAGCTGGGAGGGCAGTGAGGCCATGAGACAAGTATCTCTTCTTTGTGTAGGTCTCCTCAAGGAGAAAGGCCTCCAGGACTGGGAGGAAGAGGCCAGGGCCATAGAACTTCTGTCCTTTTCTCATTTGGACCCCTAGGAAATCACTGCCTCACAGGCTGCTTTTGTCCTGAAGCCGTGGCTGCCTGGAGGTCCACGGTGCTGCAGTGCAGCGGGTGGGGAGCGGGTAGGAGTGTGGGTGTCAAGCATCCCATTGACCCTGGGTGCCTAAGAGGGAGCCCAGAGGCTTGGTGCCCCTGAAGAGAGGCGCATCTGCCTGGGGAGTCAGAGAGGTCACAGAAACCTGCAGGTCAGGACCTCAAAGGATGCTTGGTATCAAGAGGTAACTGGTTCCTACGGGAATACCAGGACCGCCCTGCTCTGCTGGAGATGGGGAGGATGCGCCAGGCCCCCAGCTGCACTGAGCACTTGGGGATAGACCCCATTCCACTTTGCCAGGGTGCCCTGCCCACCCAGCACCGTGAAGGCCTCTGTGCATTCACGATGGTGCCTCCCTGGTAAAGGGGGTGGGGATGATCAGTGCTTCATCCCCAAGAAGCTGAATGGCTTCTTCAGCAGACTGTGTGAATCACCGAGTCAGACCTGGATGACTCTGCTTCGCTCATGCTTCCTCCCCCGAGCCCCCTGAGAACAGGTGCAGTGAGAGCGCTCCAGTCAGCTGATGGAAAGCAAAGGGAAGCGGATTCTCTGCACAGCTGCGTGACCTTGAGCTCGTGTCTTGTCTTGTCTGCTTCCCGTACATGCTGAAAGGTGGTCGTGGCTGGGGTCAGCCCAGAGTGGCCATATGGTGTGAGGGACAGAGGCCAGGGCAGCATGCCCAGAGCCTTCTTTATTCACATCATTTCCACCTCCAGAGGCTGCAGGGGCCCTGGCTCCTTGGCTGGTGCATCCTCTGTAGTGGGTTGGCTGGGTGGGTGTAGATGGATGCAGGAGAACCTGGGAGGATACGGCTTCCACCACCCAGACCAGATCCAGGGGAACCTCAGCCCTCTTGCCAGCCATGTGAGCCTGGGAAAGCAGCTGCTCCCTCTCTTCTGTGAAATGGACATCACCATAGTACTGCCTCTGTGGCTTAGGTGTGTATGGAGCTTTAGTATAACGCTCTGGGCACGGCAAGGACTCAGTAAATGGTGAGAATGAACGAAGGGACCATTTGCAGGTAGAAAGACACAGTCGCGGGTCCCAGGCTGAAAGGCAGAAGAGTCATCTCTCAGGACCCCTGCTCCTACCCAAATACATACACGCTTATGCCCTTTATGTCAAATGCCACCATACTTGTATATAACCTGTTCTCTTTCTCCAGGATACCCACAAGCATCTCTAGGTTACCTGCAACATCTGCAGTGCACGTGCTAGGTAGGGAGTTGCGGTACTATATTACCAGAGGAACAATGACAAGGAAGGCCATGTTCAGTTTAGATGCAGCTTTTTCCAGATATTTGCGAGCCACAGGGGGTCCAACCCCAAAATGCAGGGCCCACGGCTAAGCAGGACTGAGGACGCCACGCTCACGATGTGGCCAGGAGAAAGTGACTGTAGCTCTCGATGCCTTAGTGCCCCCTGTGTATGGTGCAGTGAGGGCAATGGTACCCATATGAGGGTTGCTGGGCAGATGAAGTGAGTTCATACACACGCACACCTCTCACAGCAGGATCTGGCCCAGCAGTGCCCTGTAAGAGTGACCACAGTGACTGGGACTCTGTGTAGATGACATTCTACTCCACACCTTCCTGTACCCAGCACAGGGCTCGTGCAGGGATACAAGGAGCATAGCACGTGACATCTGGCCTCAAGGAGCACACAGAAGAGGCCAGATGTTCATCCTGGAACAACCACGCTCGGGCTGGCGTATGGGCCGGAGTGATACTCACGTTACCAAGGACTCAGGAGGTATGAGGGGAGAGCTGCCACAGGGCAGAGGAGCAGGGCTGACGGCGGCGGGCTCAGCGCGGCTTGGGGAGGTCCCACTGCCTATGCACTGGGGTGACAGGGGCTGGGTGTCCTCCCGCTTCACACGCCCACTGTGCTCCTCACTGGCTCTCACTGTGGTGGCACCAAGTCACCCAGCCAGTGACAGTGTAATAAACAAGGGGGCCTAGGAGTTCAGCCAGTTCTTCTCTTTGCTCCTGTGTGATGCTGGCCTCGGGCTCCCCTGTGCCCCTCTCCCTCCAGAGGCCCACCCTCCCCTGCTCATTACCTCCCCCAGCTTCTTCTATGCCCCTCTTTCAACCCAGAGATCAAACATAATCAACTTCCATCCAGCTTCTGCACTGCAATAAATACTTACGATATGCTTCTGAGGAGGGGGGAAACTAGCATTTAAAATATTGAGCTGATCAGAAATAATTATTCATGAGTTTTTGTGCATGCATTAGAATTCTTCCTCCAGGCTGAGGGCCCTGCTGGAATGAATTTAGCCACAACTTGCCTTTTCTTTTTCCTGTTCTCTTTTTTTTCCCCCAATTTTATTTATTCCTGTGTTTTTGCATACTCAAGGCACTCTGGACTAAAATGTAAAAACTGCTCACAGATGGGACATGGAGCTTATGAGTCCATCCTCAGGAGGGGACACCTGATGGGGGAGATGCACTTGGGGTGTGGGTAACTGCAGTGCAGAACATGCCTATGCCAGCATGCAGGTGTCACCTGGGGTGGGGACACACGGTGATGATTTTCTCATGGAGAAATGTATTTACTTCTTCCATCCTTAAATGGGAAATGGAATTGACTAACTGGTTTACTCATTTCACAGTTATTTATTGCAGATGGCTGTTCTTTAGAGACGGGAGGTGGTAGGCACTTGGGGAGTCACATGAAAGATAAGGTCCTCTTCACCCAGGGCCAGCAGTTCTTGTGGCAGAAGAGATGGATGGTGATAGTCATTGGTGCTCTTTAGGGGTGATGGGGACCTTGGGGACAGCCAAGCTAGGGGACAGGTCAAAGTGCTGACACTGAGGCTCCAGAGACAGTGATCAACAGAAGGCAAAGCTCATACCTGTCTTTCCAGATAAGCTAGGTGCTGGTAGGTGGTATTGGGCACCCAGGCTGGGGGTACGCCTCTCTACCTCCACACAGGCCTCCATTCCATCCTCGGGCCTGGAACTTGGTCACATGGCCATTTCTAGCTGCAAGGGAGTCTGGGGTATAGGGTTTGAAGCTGGGCAGCTACAGGTTTTACTAAAACCTGGGTGATAATAAAAACATTATAGGGGATTTTTAAAAATCACTTTGAAGCCAGCTTAGAAGGAAGCTTGTAGTTGGGTTTCTCAGAAGCCAGGGCTAAAGCCCTCACCCTGCTGGAGGCTGGTGCCTGGAGCCCAGATTTCAGGAGCAGGATTTGAGCACCATGCAATAATAATGCCTGTAGCTGGCCCTTCTGGCGTCTGTCAGGCTGGCACTGCCCTGGCCTGGCAGATGCTCCTAGAGCCCCACAGATGCCTTCTTTGCATTCCATTTTCATGCATATAAGGGCTTCTTTCTGCACACACATGTGGACACTGCCCGAGGCTTTCTCTGGTCACTGGAGCGTACTGTGCTCTTCCACAGGGCAGGAGTGCCAGGAGGTCCCTGACAGCAGCCCCCACTGACAATGGAAGGCGGGTGGTGCAGAAATGGCCAGCTCTGAGGTATGTTCTACATGTATCGTGTCTTGAGCTCACCAGTGGGTCAGGCCCCAGGTGCCAGCGACAGTAACCTACTGCCTGTCCTGGCTTTTTGCCCTCCTGATTGCCTTTCTTCCTTGCAGGTACTTTTTGAGTGACATCGCAAATAAACTGTTTGCTCTGACATCACTGTCTCCAGTCTGCTTCTGGAGAACTCAGAGCATGAAATCTATGTTGTCCAAACTGCACAGAAACAAAGAATCGACAGTTGGGCTATCATCTTATTAAAAAGCCTTTGCATATCAAAAGAAATCACCAACAGAGTGAAGAGACAACCCACAGAGTGGGAAAAATTTTAGCCAATTGTCCTTCAGACAAAGGACTTCTACCTAGAACATATAAAGGGTTCAAAAAAAAAATTAGATCCCTCAAATTCAAAGACCCAATCCAAAAGTGGGCATCTGCACTTCTCAGATGAAGAAATACGAATGGCAAATAAATATATGAAAAAATGTTCAAAGTCATTTGTCATTTGAGAGATACAAGTTAAAGCAGCACTGAGATTCCATCTCCCCCCAGAAAGAATGGCCATCGTCAAGAAGTCAACCAATAACAAATGCTGGAGGGACTTTGGGGAAAAGGGAACAATTTTCCATTGTTGGTGGAAGGGTAGGCTGGTGCAACCACTGTGGAAATCAGTGTGGAGGGTCCTTTAAAAAGTAGGGCTAGAGGTCCCATTTGACCCAGCTATTCCCATTCTGGGTATCTTCCTGGAAGAATTAAAAACATCATACCACAGTGATATATGTGCTCCCATGTTTATAGCAGCAAGATTTGTAATAACTGAGTCTCGGAAACAACCTAAATGCCCATCAGCTGAAGAAGGGATAAAAAGATGTGGTTTTTTTATATAATGGAATACTACTCACCATAAAGAACTATAAACTTGAGACTTTTATAGGTACGTGGATGTAACTTGAGACCATACTCGTAAGTGAAATAAATCAGACTCATAGGTGTAAACATCATATTATCTCCCTGGTGTGAGAAACTGAAAGAGTAAATAAGGTTTGAAATGTACAATAGATACTGAGAAATGGGAAGGAATTGTTTAAAAGGTAAAAGGATCTAAGACGGGAGAAGGGAAAAAATGAGAGAAAGGAAAAAATATACAAGTCATATTATTAATGTTTCCTAGTTCATTCAAAAGGAAGGCTTGTGCTGACATCACTTGGAGGAAATTTCACGCCCATCTCTTATACCCCGAGCAGCTACTTAAAAGATAGCAGCATACCATGCATTAACTATTGTTATTCTCCCATTATTTTGTTGTGAAATTTTGTTTCATCTTTTATCCATTAAAAAAAAGAAATCTACGTTGATTGGTCCTCCTTACTCTCTCCAAATAGAAAGAGGATCCTGTATGCAAGGGAGAAGGCCTGAGCTGAGAAGGGACCACAGGGTGCAGGCTGTTGTCACTCTGCTTCCTGGCCCTGGCCCAGTACCACAGGTAGGGTGGGTGGGTACCCAGAAAGTATCCCACTGATTAGATGAATTAACTGATCTGTCATCAGTTTGCGGTGTGACTTTGGCCAAGTCCCTTGCCCTCTCTGAGGCACTTTGTCACCCCCTACAAAGTCAGATGAGATGGCCTTACCTACGTATAGTATGGCATGAGGTCAGAGCAGTGGGCAATCTTAGAGATTCTAGGGGCCTCTGACTACCAGGGGCGAAATATTAGGGAACTGCCTCTGACTGTGTCCCTGCTTTTGAAAATGCCCAACTAGGAACATTTTGGTGGCTAAAAAGCAGCGTCAATTTTCTGATTGAAATTCTTTTATTCAACAAAGTGGATAATCTTAGTGGAAGGAATGTACATTATGTTTTCTGTAGGATTCATTAAAGTTGTTTTCATTTTGGATTAAACATGCAGTTTCTGAATTTTTGTTCTGAATTGGCTCTGTGCAGAAGAGAGAATAAAGAAAAACATGCTCTTCACCAATCTTCATCTTATTTGATAGCTGAGAAAATGGACTAGAGAGGACTGTGTCTCCCTGGACACAGGCTGGCTAGGTTGTTTATTCACTCTGCAAGTGCTTCTTGGGCATGGACTCTGCCAGGTCCAAGATGGGTGTGGTTGTGCCTCGGTGGGTGACCCCTCTCCATGGACACAGCCCTGCCTTCGTTGAGTTGTCCATCTCCTGGGGGCGGGGCTGGAAGTCACACTAGGGCTGAGGAGTAAGTTCTATGTACAGGTTTCTCCAAGTGCAGCATGGTGGACCTAAGCTCATGGTGATGGGACACAGACAGAGGTGATGCTGGGAGAAATACTGTTTGAGTTCAAGTCTGGGGCATCACCTGGCCAGAAGGAGGAAGTAGATTCTCCTAGAGGAGGATCAAAGGTCCTGTGGCCAGAGGTGCACCTTTTGGGCATTTGACCACAGGGAAAAATGAGACTGCAGAAGGTGGGTGGGAGAGATCGTAGGGGTCCTGGGGGGGCGTGTGAGTTATTCTAACAGCAGAACTCAAGTCTTATTCTTTTTTTATACTCAAAATCGTATTGCAAAAATAATTTTTAAAAACACATGAATGTTGCACAGCACACAGCCACTACAAGGTTTTATAATTTTCAGTCTGTTCTCTTTATTACACATCAGTCTATATTCCCATTGACCCATCCCTTATCCATCAGTTAATCCATCTTTTTAAATTTAAAATATATATTGCCGTAAAGGACATACTGCCACAAGTCCCCCTCAGAATACACACTTCCCCTCATTTTGGATACGCTTCTCCCATCGCTCTTGCCACCTTCTTTTATCATGAGAAAGGGATTTACTTAGGATTATACAGATGTTTTTCTTTATTACTAATACATATTTGTGACACATAATGCATGCATTTCATCTTAGGGAATGGGTAATATACACATAGCAACTTCATCTTTTTTACTTTCTCTTTTCCTTCCCTTCTTCTTATCTCCCTCCATCCCCCAGATCCCCTTTTTAAAATATTTTAAAGTAATTAGCAACATCAACCTGTGTCAGCTGTGGCCACACACTTCAACATGCACATCACATTCCTGACACACCATGCAATGGAGTAACCCAAATTCTTATCAAGACACAAAACATTTCATGATTCTGGAGTGTTCCTTTGTGGTCCTTTCTAGTTGATTTCTGTCTCAAACTCACAGGCAGCTGCGTTATGATACTGTGCAGCAGGCATACAGTTTTGCCTATTCCAGAACTTTATGTAAATGGAATCACTCAATAGATGGCTTTTAGAGCAGTGCTTCTTAAATCAACAAAATGTTTTGTTCATCTGTGTGGCATGCTTCAATAGTTTGTCCCCTCTTGCTTGCTGAGTCACATCTGCTGTATGTATACACTCCAACCTGGTGATCCATTCTGCTGTTAATAAATATTTGGATTGTTTCCAGTTTGTGTGGACTTAAGAACAACATTGCTGTGAATATTTCTGTGCAGATCTGCACGAGGTTATGTCTTTTCATTTCTCTTGGGTGAATAGCTAGAATTGGGTCATAGGTGGATGGATGTTTAATTCTAGAAGAACCTTGCACACCTTTCTCATTTTGCCTTCCCAGCATCCTTGTAAGAGAGTTCCAGTCGCTCTATAGCGTCATCAGCACTTGGTGGTGTTTGTCATTTTGATGGTTCCAGTGGCGAGTATGTAATGAGAGTTCGCTGTGGTTTTAATTCACATTTACCTGAAGGTTAACGTTGCTGAGCACTTTCTCCTTGTGTTTATGGGCCATCTGCATTGTCCTGTTAGAATCTATTGCTATTTTTTAAATGAATTATCTTGCCATTGTTGAGTTCTAGGGGCTCTGTCTATGTAAGACTTATATGCAGAAGCCATCACCTGTGTCATGGCATACCCTGCACACTAATCCTTTCCACGTATATACAGTAAATTATTTTATTGGAGGATGTTAACTGAGAGGCTACAGTGTGCTAGGCAATGTGCTGAACTGGCCAGCCCGGTATCTATCCGAGGAAAATCACAACAAGTTCTCTTCACTAGTAAATCCAGAGCTCTCCCACCTACATTCACCTCCTCCAGAAGAAACTTGAGATTCTGTGTTTCCTCAGGATCCTTGAGTTTAAAGGTATGGTTCTTCAGGAATCAGGATCATGACTGCTGGGTAGACGGCACTCAGGTTGGACAGTGGTAGTGATACACTGTGTCAACTTGAGGAGCTAGAAGCTTAACTGAGTAACTCAGCAGTTTTACATCCTGGGGTGGGAAGGACGCGCCCTTACCCCTCTGGGATGTTGTTCACTGTGTCAACTTGAGAAGTTTAAAAGCTCAACTAAACGATTCAGGAGGGGGCCAGGGTCCACACTTTGTAAACATCCTCAGCTTGTGGAAAAGGAGAACACTGAGATGGCGTGGGTGTGGGCAGCTAGCCAGCGTACAATATAAGGGAGGAAAAGTGGCTTGCTCTCATCCATTTATGCTCTTGCTGCTTTTGCTGTCTTTTGCTACCTTGAACTGTTGCCCTCTGCCATGTGCCACCCTGTCCTGGAGCCAGCTGATTATGCACTGAAACCTCTACAAACTGTGAGCTATATAAACCTTTCTTTCCTCAATTTTGGGTGTTGGTTACTTTGTCCCAGCAATGAGAGAAAAGTAACTAAGACAGGTAGGAATCTGCTGAGGGCTCCAGGGAAGAGCCTGAAGCCCAGGTGGAAAGGTTTCCCAGCCTGTCTCAGTTCATTTTCTAATGCATATGCTGACTGGATCCCAGAGGTAGAGAGGAGAAAAAACTATGGACATTTTGGTTGGTCTTAGTCAACAGAAGTTGGTAAGAGTAGCTAATCCTAATACATTGCTGGTGAGAATAGAAAGTATGATGACAACTATGGAATTCAGTATGGCGATTCCTCCACACAGTAAAATATTTGATCCAGCTAGTCCTCTTCTAGGTATTTGCTCAAACAAATACAATTAAAGACATCATATTACAGTGATCCATGTGCACCCATGTTATAGCAGCACAGTTCATAATTTGGAAGTGGTCTGGATTTCCATTGATAAAGGAATGGATAAAAATCTTTACACAGAACAGAATACTACTCTGCCATAAAGAAGGATAAACTTGAGTCCTTTGTAGGACTTGAGACCATGTACCCCTTGAGACCACCATGTTAGATGAAATACATTGGGCATACAAGCTTAAAAATCGTATGTTATAGTCCGAGGCAGCTATATCTCATCCCAAGGCGAGAGTCCAAGGATATAGAGAAACCCAGGAGTACAGTTATTATCACAGGGAAGATGACTGATTGAGTGGTAGGGCAACGGAGATGAGGGAGGAGAAAAATTGAATGATCAAATGGGCCATCATCTGTGTAACTGAGTAACAAAGGTGAAGGTAACATTATGTAGGACAGCATCGAGAGCTAATTCCCTTCTATGTTCTCTATAATTCTGTATTTCCACATGGTTTTTCTTATATGAGAAACTCAAAAGATAAATAAACGGTAAGACAAAATATACATAAATAGGAAGTAGGGAGATAAAACTTTCTCAAGTGGGAAGAAGATCAAAAGATGGAGGGAGCAATGAGGAGAAGGAAAGGAGATGAGAGAAGAATTAAGATGTGTTCTGTGCATGTACCAGGTACACAGGGCATAAACATTATGGACTGAAAACATGGACTAATGCAAAACGGTAGCTGCCACCAAGTTCATAGGCTGAGGAGTTCTGAGCTAGATAGCTATGTGGATTTAACGTAGTACCTTATTCAAAGCTCATGGCTCAGGAGGTGGGTATTTTTTCTGAGTTTACAGATGAATAAATGGCTGCCCAGAGATGTTAAGTAGATGGCTCAGGGCCACACAGACAGGAAGTTGGAGGCAGGCCTTAATCCATATTCTACAACCCATTCCTGAGTCCTTGATGGTTGCCCGGCATGATGCCAGGTTCCCTCAGGGTGTCAACTCAGGTGATACTCACATCCCTGCGATGTGGCTTTGTCTGAATTTGCCACAGGCCACCCAGCTGGGCAGGGCTCTTAGCTCTACCTTAAGGAATGTGTGGGCCAGGACCAAAAGTTAAATAGACTGGAATGTGGCATCTCGTGGGGGTGACATCAGAGGAAGGGACAAATAGAGCAGGAAATGTTCAAAGGGAAGAGCCATCTCACACGGGTGGGAGGTTGGAAGGGCTCCAGGAGCAGGTGGCTCTGGAGAGAAGGTGTCCTTGTCTTCTCTGGCCCTTTGTCTCTGCTGTTCCCTGTGTGGAATTTCCTCTCCTCTCAACTCACATCTTGTCCCCTAGCCAACACCAACTCACCTGCATCAGGGTGGCTGTAGCCTGCATCAGCCCCAGGCCCCTGACATCTGCTCCCCCACAGGCACCATGGGGACATTGCTTCCTGCAAGCTTCACCTAATTCTCAGCCCACCCCAGCTGTGGCTCAGGGTCTGGTACTCAGCATTGATTGACAAACTGGGCAGCTCTAACTCCGCCCAGCCTCAACCAGCCAGATGAGCTTCAAATCCACTGTCCATCGTAGCACGAGGGCCTGGGGCTGGCACATCCGGGGCTGGCAGGGTGCAGGCCCAGGGAAAGAAAAGGCCCAGGTGTCCAGGGTCTGTCTGCTCCAAGTAAGGCTCCCTACCATTTCCAGTATCAGCTTGTCAGAAATGCAGACTCCCAGGTTCACCCCAACCTTGCTACTCTGAATATGCATTTGAACGGGATCCCCAAGGCATCTGCGTGCACATGAAAATGTGAGAACTCTGGTGCTATGGTCTGAAGGCCTGGGTCTCCCCCAAATTCATTTGCTGAGATCTTATCCCGCCGCCTCCTGAGGTATTGGTCTCTAAGGAGGGGGCCAATCGTGAAGGTGGCGTCCATGAATGTGTAGAGAGCTCCTACAAAAGAGACCTTTGCTCCTTCCACTGCCTGAGGACACAACGGAGCTCCCTCCATTCCCTAGAAAGCAGAGCTTGAGGGACACCAAATTTGCTGGTGCTTTGATCTTGGTTCCCTGTCTCCAGAGCCCAGAGGAGTCCGTTCCTGTTGTTTTCTCCCAGTCCCAGGCGTTCAGGTACAGCAGCCAGAATGGACCGAGAGAGCCGGAGATGGGAGCTGTGCACAGCGGATGAGGTTCCCGTGAGACTCAGCATGGACCCAGCTGGCTCTGTGGATCTAGCCATCCAGGGTCAAGTGCACATGGGTCAGCTCTGAGAAGTGGGTGTGCAGGGTGGGAAAGCTGGCTCCCAGCAGGTAGGATGAGATGTAACCCTGTGACACAGGTCCTTGCCTCTAATTCCCTCTCTTAGTGTGTGTGCACTACCCCACGCTTTCCATACAGGTGCCCCATGAGCGCAAATGTGCCCAGCCAGGGAGACGCGAGAGAGGTGATCCAGGGCTTCATGGGTGCTCTCTGAGGGGGCTCAGAGCCCCTCACTGTGTCCAGCACCCCAGACACTTGTGTGTGAGGGCATGCCTGTGCCCCCAGTGCATGCCTAGGAGCCTGTCCACATGCTGTGTGCAGCCCTCTTCACCCCTGAAGCGTGTTGCTGAGCACAGTTCTCCACTGAAGCCCCTCTCCACTTAGGCTACCCTTAATTATTTAAATGGAGTCCATTAGTGGTTCTGTATTTAATTTTAAAAATTGAATGAATTATTAGGCTGTTAATAAATAACCAAGTTTAGCAGCTGCTAATAAGCACTCGAAACATACAAATAATTATGTTCTGCAATACAGTGCCGGTCTTTACCCATGAAACAGAAAAGTTGTACCTGTAAGAACCATTATCTTTTTCACCTGGTTCTTACTATTAGTAAATACAGACAAATTAATCTATTATGTAGTATAAATGAGAAACGGAGAGGGATAGGTTTTATTTATATGCTGGGAGCACATTTTGCTCAACTCTTTCATCTGTGCCCCTCCAGGGTCCCCCCAAGCCCCCACACTAAGGAGGACACAGTCAGCAGCAGTTCCTAGCATCATAATGTGGTCCACAGGAAGCCTCTCTCTCTCTTTTTCTCAGTGTCCCTGGGGATGCTACTAGTGGAACCTCCTGTAAAACCAGAAGTGGGAGAGAGCTACACAGCTCATAAGAAAAGTATCCATGAAAATTCTATTACTTTTATCATATAAGGAGTATAAAAGGCACATAAATAAAAATATTTTATTGTGTGATTTGAACATTAAATTTCACTGGCGTATCCCATGTGCTTTGCTATACTGACTGACTTCTGCTAAGAACTAGACTCTCCTTGGCCCCTCTGGTTTGTGTGAATCTCGGGGGTGCTGGGATGGTGTGCTGGAAATTCTCACAGGAAAAGCTACACATGTGTGTCGTTGTATGGATGGGTGGTATGTGTGTGTGTATGTGTGTGCATGCATGCATATGCAGGCACATACATGTGGATGAAGACATGCAGATTTACATGCACACATAGTTACTCATTCAGTTGGTTCATCGCCTAACTACTTATTAAAATGCCTACTAAGTGCTGAGTTAGTTGTAAAGATCAGCAGTGTCCCAAAATGGACAAAAATCTCTTGTCTTCATGGAGCTAAGGTTCTCAGAGAGAAGAAAAACCAAGTACAGAACGCCACTGTGGGGAGAGGGACAGATAGTGATCCGGGGCCACCTCAATGCCTCCTTTGGGAAGAGGAAGTGGGAGGCCGAGGCATGTGGCTGTAGAGGGACAGTGGTCCAGGGGCAGGGTCCCACAGATGCAAAGCTGTGGACACAGAGACCGGCTTGAAGGCTGAGGGTCAGTGAAGACACCATCCGTCATGCCACCTGCATCCCTCTTACTCCTCCAGACTGCTCAGGAAGGCTTCACCGAGCTTCCAGTCTCATGGAAGGGGCCTAGTGTGACCCATGGGAAGGGGTGCTAACATTTGGGCTGAGAACATCCATGGCCAGAGGAGTACCTATAGCTCTACCGGCAGACAGGCATGGACAGCCCTAGATCCTGCTGGAGGGGCTCAGATGCAAAGTGGGGTCTGGGTCACCTCTGTCCACCCTTCTGCCAGGGGTCTCTGAGCACCAGGAGTTCCATACGTTTTATTTTTTAGGTGACTGTCTGCATCTTTTACTATAAGGTTTGATTGCATGACAGGAAACCCAAATATTGAGTAGGCTGTTGGCCTATATAGATTAGAGTCTTTCTCTTGTGTAAAGGGGGTCTGAGCGTCAGGATTCCAGGTCTATGAAGTGGGCTCCTGGGTACCATCATGTTCGAGTTCCCGTTCACCTTTCTGTCCCCTAAGGTCACCTCATGGCCTAAGATGGCTTCTAGAATTCCGGCCATCACACCCATATTCCAGCAGAAAGCAGACAGAATTGGCGAAGGGCAAAAGGGTGCCTATTAACTAAGGACTGCCCTCCCTTAAAATCCTTTCCATAAGCCCCACCTAGTGGATTTCCTCTTAGATTTCACTGCCTGCTGGCAGTCCCGCAAGGAAGGCTGAGAGGTGGCTTTTGTCTATTTGCTGAAGAGGCTGATTTCCCCTGAAAGTAAACGGTGACTGTAGTTGAAGGGACACTGCATATATGCTATTAAATCTCCGCCCCTCATGCAAAGGTGCAAACCAGCTCAGGCTTATTCAGGGTCCCCCAGTTTGGGTGGTGGGTGGCTGTTTGTTGGGTGGGAGAAAAGACACTCAGGGATCTGATTTCCAGGTGGAATTACTCTCAGAGCACAGATTGCTGGCAGGGATGAAGGTTACGATAGAGGTTATTCTTGGGGTCGTTTTAGAGCAGCACCCCGGAGTTCTATAACACCTGCACAGGAATGCTCTGGTCCCTGGATACATTTTCTGGTTCCTCTTGTTAAACAGCGGATGCTCATATGGCTCATAAGGCCTCAGGGAAGAAATTCATTTAATACCCAAAGTAAAGCAGGGCATGTGGTACCGATTTAGAGTTGTGGTTTATTATTGTTATATATGTGTAGCCCAGATCAGCACACTTGTGGGTGTGCGTGCACATGTGTGCTCACATGAACACCTGTGTGTGCACACATTCAGGCATGAGACTGTCCACGTGGGGCAGGAGGGCAGAGGGTGCCTCTGTGGGCTGCGGGTACCTGTAGCTCAGCTTTATGTCCTACATTCTGTGCTGTGAGAGGCAGGGCAGGGTGGGGCAGGGCCAGGGCAGCTGCCACTGAATTAAGTTTCCAGAGGAGGCGCTTTTACACTGAAAATTCCACGGTCCAATTTGGAGGGCACAAGGCAGGGAGAAGCTGGGTTGCCAAGCAACCAGCCATTAACAGAAAATTAGCAGCTCATCTCTGAATGTCCTGTCCCATTTCCATCCCACCACTTTCCTCCTGCTGCCAAACAGCAACACACACACACACACACACACACACACACACACACACACACACGCGCGCGCAGCCTTGCAGCCTTGACAGGGTAACTGAAGCCCACCGGGACGCAGTGGGAGGGAAGCTCACACCCAGGCCCCTCCTCCCCAACATCCTCAGCTGCCTGCCCCTCTGAAGACCGCTCAGCAGGCCCTACTGTGTGTGTGTGTTGTGCCCGCTTCTTTCCCACAGTCTTCTGTCTCTTGTGGTACTGGAGCATGTGAGGGTGGGGTGGGGTGGACTGCTTCTCTCTCCCTCCAAGGGTGATGGCCACCCTCTCACATCTGTCCCCAGAGGGATCTCTCAAACCCTGCTCACACCCTCCTGAATCCCAGGGCAGACGCCAAACCGTATTACCACCCTGGATTTCTTGCTACTGCAGAGGTGGCACCTGTTGCCCAAGGACTCCCCCCCTTGGGGTGTGTGCTATGCTGAGACCCTCAGGAGGAAGGGGAGGGGAGCAGCTTGAGCCTGGAGCCACGTCCACTGTGGCCCCCTCCCACCAGAAAAGCATGAAGTGAGGCCCTTTTAAGGTCACCCGGCCCATCCCTGAAGTACACTCTGTCTCTGATCTGCCCTGCCCTGGCTGGAGAGGTAACATTTGAAGTCCTTGCAGAGAGAAATGTATCCTGGAGAGAAAGTGCTTACAAAGGATCACCATCCCTTGGCTAAGCCAGATTTTTTAAAAATTCACCTTAGGTCCTGAGGACACCCTCAAAGTATCCACCCACAGTCTGCGGACCCAGAACCGATACTCAGTCACGTTGTCAGAGCCAGACCTGGTGCTAGGCTCAGCTGTGGTCCTTCCCTCGGCCAGGGAGTGAGAGGATGAACAGCTGGACCCGCATCTGCTGGGGCTGCAGTGACGCCTCTGCAGCCTGACGGTAGCATAGGCTGACCTCTCTTGTCTCAGGGATGTGTTTCTCTTCTTGGCGCACCCAAGGGACAGGTCAGATCTTTAGCACATGAGGGTGTTAGCATGTTAGACTCCAGGGAAGGAAGAAAAAAGAGGAGGTTCCAAAAGCAAAAGCCGAAGGACGCTGACCTGGTGTCTGGTGTCTCCATGCCGCCTGGGAACCCTGAGACCTCTGGCACCTCCTCCCATGGACCGGCCACAGGGCTTGTCACAGTCTCTCCCATTCATCCTGACTCAGCCTCATGCAGTTATGACTGTCAGCCCCCTTTAGGAGTCCAGGGAAGAGAACAGTCTCATAGTGACAGGCGCAGGGACAGGAGAGCTGACCCCCTGCTTCTCCCCCCCTGGGTGGTCACTGCTTAATGGCCTGAGGCTTTGAATCTTCAAAGTCTTTCCTTTAATGTGGAAGAAATGTAATTTATTTGTCAAATCAAAAGCTCCTTAGCTAGGCAGACTGCTCAGCCCAAACCCCCTTGCCTGGGGCAGAGCAGGGGACTGACTCCTGGCTCGGTGTGTGAGCACATATTTAACTGGACTTGGTTTTGTGAGCGCCAGACCGGCCGCCTGGGTGGGGCCGCGGGCCTGAATGCTCCCTTTGCAGCCAGCCTGTCTGTGTCTGTGCAAAGACGTGCGCGTGTGTTGTGTGTTTGGTGTGTGACTCTGTGCCTGCATCTGCAGGCCCAGGGGGTGAGCCTGGGTGTGTGTGGGGTGACTGAATGAAGAGGCAAGGGGTACAGGGCTGGGGCACACACACACACACACACACACACACACTGAAAACCTTGCATGAAGCACTGCTTGCATGGGAGGCTGGGCACCCAAGGGTGGGGGGCTGGTAAAGCTTGGCCTATTGAGGTCCCACCTTGCTGGGGTCTCTGGAGACATCTGCATGTATCTGGGATGCAGGCTGGCTGGCTTCGGAGGGGGCATGGATATGGGGATTCTGGAAGACCTGTGACTTTTCCCCCAGGCCTGGCCTATCCCTCACTGACCCAGAGGCCGAATCTGTAGGCAGATCTTGGCTGGAGGGTCTGGGGATGCAGCAGACAGAGATGAGGAGAACTCAAGGGCCAACAGAAAGGGACAGGTCTCAGTCCCCAGAGAACGTTGTAATCTGTGTCACAGGGTATTACTTGCAAAGCCAGGGCTGCCTTCCAGCTTTGGGGTGTATGGGCAAGGAAGGGCACTGAGATCACTGGTTGTGGCTTCAGGCCCTGCCAGGAACTTGAAGGGAGCTGGGGTAGGGACACCCATCTCAGGGCAGGAGCAACAGGAGGGGATTACTGTCTGCAAAGGCAGGGAGCCTGGGCATCCTGCTCCTCTCTCCCTGTAACCCCCAGCACGTCCTGCAGAAGAGGGAGGATCTGAGTACTGCCAGCCGGTGCTTACGGCTCCCCTTTTCAGGGCCCGCAGCGCTGAGGGGAGATTGCTAGAAACAGCCCGTAATTAACATTCTGTGCCGGTTGGTGCTCAGGTACCGCGGTACTCTGGAGCTAGGTGATCACCTCTCCGTTTCTCCTCTTCTTCTGTCTCCCTGTTTTGCCTGGGATCAAGCCGTGCGCTCCCTTAGGCATCTCTCTGCTCTCTCCCTTTATCCATCCCTGTCCTCGCCTGTCTCCAGCCCCAGCTGCCTGTCTGTCAAGCCTGTTTGTGCCGCTTGCCCCTCCCTGAGCTGCCTGCCTCCTTCCCTCCCAGCGCTCTGATCTTGCTTTCAGGTCCTTTCTCCTCTCCCCTTGCGTCAGCCTGTCTCCCCCTCACCGTCTCTGTGCACCTCACCGGTCCCTCCCTTTGGGTGGCAAACATTCAAGTACATGAAAAAGGCCACCCCCCTGGCAGGCGAAAGTAACTGCAGCCCCAGGAGCCTGGCAGAGACCGTGTGGAGCAAAGGGTTCCCAGTTACTGCTTCTCCGCACCAGCCTAGTATTCTGGATAAAGAGGGATTCACGGCAGAAGCAGCAGAGGGGACTTGGGGGCCGTGTGGTGAGAGGGACCTCAGACAGCAGCAGATGGGAAAGGGCCCCGAACGTGTTCTCAGCCCTAAGATTGCTTCGCCTGGCTCTACAGTCCAGATGCTCGCCTCCAGCTGGGCTCATACACACGCCTGGACCATCAGAAGCCCCACCCTACTGCAGCCCCATAGTCCCCCAGGCCACACCACAGCTCTGTCCCAGAGATGTCCGCGAGTTCCCCTTGCAGTTCTGATACCAGTGGGAATCTGTCTCCCAGGATCTAATGGAAAGTGCACTTTACCTGCTTCCATTTCCTCCCTCCTTTCCCTCAATGTTGACTAGAGAGCATCTACAGGCTGTGGGGAAGGGGGCTTTTCAGTAGTAAAACATCACCAGCCCCTGTTTACAAAGATCACCTCTGCAAGGTCTAGGAAGCTATGGAATGATCAGTTTCAGGTCAACTGGAGGGGCTGAGGGATGCTCCGAAGGCTTGTAGAAGGGTCTCTGAAGGTGTGTAGGGAACAAGTTTGGTGTGTGGGTCAGTAAACTGGGACAGGAAGGTCTGCTGTCATCAGTGTGGGCGATGCTCCATGCAGCGAGGGCTCAAGTAGATCACCAATGTGGCGGGACAGCAGATTTGCACCGTTGGAGCTAGAGCCCTCGTTTTCTCCCACCCTCAGTCCCTGCCACTTCTGTTTCTTTGGCCCCAAGACTCAGGCAGGGCTCAGCCTTTGATCTCTCTGGCTCTGAGTCCAGTTGAGGCCCACCCAGCTTTCCTAGATCTCTGGCTTGCAAAGGCCGGATGGCAGGACTTTTTGACTTCCACAATCCAATGGTGTGAACAAATTCTCACAATAAGTCTCTCACATAGTTGGTGCACATTTTACAAGTCCAGAGTTCAAATCCAACTCCCCATATTTAATAGGTGAGTGACCTTGGACAAGTTATTTAATCTCTTGGGGATTCAAATTCTCCATCTGCAAAATGTGGGCCGCACCATGTCTATCTGAAAGGATTAATAATAACAGCGGTGATGATATCTGTTTTACAGGGAACTCTTACATAAGAATACACTTCCTCAGAATGAGGCTGCTGGGCAGTCTCCCAGCCCATAGAATACTGTTGGCAACAAACACAGTTTACCCTGAGTCTATGCAGGAATTTCTAGTGGTTCCCAAGGTCCACAACACCTATCTATTATATCAATTTCTGAATGAAATGGAGAATCTGGGCACTCCTCAGGGAGGGAAATTCTGGGGCTCCCTGCTATAAAACTGCCTGCAGGTCCCTGCAGGACTGAATTTTGATAGCACAATGGTCTCCAGTTTAATCATGCCCTTTTGAGAGTTCTTCTCTCTCCTGTCCCACTGCCCCATACTCCTCCCAGTGTTCCCTTTCCCTTCCAAACAAATCCCCTGGGTCCACATCCTTACCTTGGGGTCAGCTTCTGCAGGGCCCCAAAGAGTCCATCCAGGAGTTTCCAGTGGCTTCCAAGGTCCAGAACACTCATTTATTATATCAAGTCTTAATATCTGGGGCCATGGGCTTGTATTCCAGTGTAACTTGACTTAGCCTCAAATTCTTAATTTTGATCTGAATTTCTTGATCCATGAAATAGGGCTGCTAAAACCTTCTCTCCCACTCACCTTCCAGGTCATGAGATGATGAAATCAAGTGAGATAACGTCAATGGGGGGAAAAATGGCAACCTATGAATCGATGTGCACCTCTGAAGTTTTATGATTGCCATGAATATTTGATCTTATACCTTGCTGCTCGCCATCAAAAGACAGTTTGGAAGCGGAGATCCTGGGCCGTGATCCCTGCACAGATTTGGATTCCGAGAGTCTGTCTGCCGCCCCTTTGCACCCCACACCACCTTCCTACCCTCTCTTCTTCACCTGGCTTTGCTGACTTTGAAGTTATTTAAAGGAGCTCTGATTTCCTTCTGGTTTTGGAGTTGCTCCCAAGGGCTTTCTCAGCTGCTTTTCCTGGACATTTGACTTCAAGTGCATATCCAACCCACCTCACCTTCTTTTCTTGTAATAAATAGTGAATCACAAAATGTAAATAGATGATATAAATTATACACAGTTAAGCAATGCCTTTCCCTTTACGTGCCCTCTTTCTCTCTGCTAGTTAGCCATGCAGAGTTTTTTTTTTCTTTTCAGAAACCAGTCTTTTTGATCTCTAGCACACATTTTTCTCACTTTCAACAAGGATTTTCTTTATGTTTTTTCAATAGACTGTGGGTTCCTTGGTGCTTTCAAAATGTTTTTTTTTAAATTTGCCTTTAACATTCCCTTCGATTTTTCCCCTTCAACACATGCTCTCATTTTCTGTATTTCTCTCTATAAGAAATGAGCAATGGCAAAAGTGGTTATTTTTAGCTGTCACATCAGGGGTTTGAACTTCAAGGTTTGGGGTCCCAAGAAGGCGGAGTGTTGTTGACTGACGTTTTTGGTGCAGTCCAGCCCTTGCCTCCAAAAGTACCCCGGCCCCCTTCCCAGTGTGAATACAGCAAGTCTGGAGCCTGCAAGAGGTGTCCCTTATCTCTGTCACCAAAGGGGACTCGCTGTGTTTTGCCACTTTATCACTTGTGCCAGCCGCCTGCAACCGCTGTACATCACCCTTCATTAATTACACCTTCTGCCATAAGGAGCCGTCTCCCTCCCAGCAACCGCCTTCAAGCCCCATCAGATGAAGGAGCAAAACGCTTTCATCTTTCCTGATGGCTCCTCTTTTCCAGAGTCATTTTTTCCTCTACCTGCCAGCCCTGATTCTTTTCTAAGTCTGCTTTGCTCCTGGATCCAAACCATCTGTGGGGCCTGGACCTTACACGGCTGTTGGACCCCAAGAAGCAGACAGTGGACCATCAGGTGAGGCTGCGAGGTTTGTGGTCTTAGGATGTCCAGAGGCCCATATTCAGATAGTCAGAAGGGGTCAGACGGAGGAGCATGGGGCCAGGCCCGGTGGGAAGCAAGGACAGCAGCTGCCTCAGGGCAGAGATGGGCTTTCCGGGTGGTTGTGCCTATTGCGGGGAAGACTGGTCGCGCACAGTGAAGGGCTATGCAAACACAGGCACAAACAGGAATGGGCTCTGCAAACCACAACACAGAGGGTGACGCCCATGGTGAAGATGAGTGGATTCTTTGTTCATAACCCAGCAGGACAGGGTGACCTCCAGGACAACTCCAGCCAGGACAGGCGCTGCAAACAGGACCAGGCTGCAAGGCAGCCGCAGGCAGGGGATCCCAGACACCCACAGACAGTGGCATCCACGCAGTCAGCCTCTGCAGACGGGGAGGAATGGACTCTGCTGACATCACAGCACCGACAGTGACAGCCACACAGACAGTGCTAGCCTCTCCAGTAACACTGAGCTCTGCAAATAAACCCAGACTCCACAGGATGACAAACAGTGCCACGCTCTCCAAATGGTGACACAAGCGATGACAAGCTTTGCAAACAGCTCCAACCTCTACAAATAGTGACGCACAGCTCTAAGCTCTGCAAATATCCAGCATTGCCACGGTGGGGTGTGCAGAGCCAGTGAGGGTTACACGGGGTTTTCAGACCCCATCCCCAGAGCACCAGCCTCCCTCCTGCGTCTTCATCCCATTTGCTGCCGCTCTCACCACGGGTCCAACTCTCAAACGCAAGACTCCTTCCATTGCCCTGGCTCCAGTTCCTCTGTCTATTGGACCCTTCATAGCTCAGATTCTTTTTTTATTTTTAAACTGGGGATTACACCCAGGACATTTGCACTGACCTACTTGTTTTGTGACAGTTCTTCTAAGTCACTCAGTTGCCAAGGCTGGGCTTGAACTTGCAATCTTCCTGCCTCAGCCTCCCCAAATGCTGAGCTCACTGGTGCTCACCTTCATGTCTGGCCTCTCACGTGTAGAACCAGGCCCTAGGTCTCTGTACCACTAGCACCCTGGGAAGCGGCCTGGCCCTTATGGGTCTTCCTCTCTATCTTCTTTCTTCCTGTTCCTGGCATGTGGTGTGCATCAGGAGTCCACCCTCTGCTTGAGAGAGAGGACAAGAGAGCGTCAGCTGTGCCAAGCCCTCACATACCCTCTCTGCCAGTGCTCCCCTCCAGGCACACAGAGCCACAAAGTTCCCACACTGTCCCCCAGCAGTGGGGCCTGTGTCTGTCCTAGTCTACAGCAGACACGTTCTTGCTGTGGCCAAGGTGAAAGGGTGAAGTGTGTAGGTCCCCAAGCAGCAAAGGTTGGACTCTGGCTCTGGGTTTGGCGGGAGAGTATTTAGCCTCTCTACTCCTCAGTCCCCTCATCTGGAATCTGAGGATGAGAATCGTACTTTGGGTTAGGCTTCAGCTTTAGGGTTAGGGCCTTAGGGTCAATGAGGATCAAACGATCTAAGATGTAGAATAGATTTTGGAAGCTCTAGTTGAGGCCCCACCCCAGTTCTAGTCTCATCTCCTGCCTCTCCACTATCCTTTTGCCACCACATAGGCTGCTTGCTGTCCCCACGCTGGGACCCCCCTCAGCCTCCCCTGAATGTAGTTAGCATCCTCAGATGGCACTGGCCGCCCTCACCTCCCATGGGTCTCAGGTCTGACGTCACCTCCACAGGGAGAGGTGCCCGAGCACCCATTATAGGAGCACCCTCTTATAACCTCAAGGTTTGCCTGTATTCCAAGGGCAGGGTGTCAGTGCAACAGGGCAGTGAGAGGGGTCTGGCCCACCTGCAGCCTGTGGGAAGCAGGGTTGGGAGGCCAGTGCTGTGGTACCAGGGCAGGAAGCTTGTCTGTGAGGAGGATGTCACTGGCTCCTTGGCCAGCGGGCCTGTGCAATGGAGGGGAGAGATCCTTTCCTCAGCGGGCTTGTGTAGGCAGGAGGCTTGCCAGCAGATGCGGAGGTGACATACGCCCTCGCCTGGACACTGCCACTTTTGCCCTCTGCGGACAGACACTGGAGCTGAAAGAAGAGAAACAAACCCCCCAGGTAGGCAGCTGTCCGGCTGCTGTGAACAGCAACCATAAGCACCATAATCCTTGCAGGACTCAGTTTCCCCTCTGGTCCAGCAGGGAAGGTGTGGACTGCCAGAGAGAAGAAAGAAGCGGAAGGGAAAGCTGCGTGAAGGGGATATGGCACCAGGCCGTGCCTTCAGACACTGTCTTGCTTCCCCAGCGCAGGGAAGGGCCAGCTCCCCACCCACATGCAGCCTCTGTGGCCGGCGATGTGCCCTATCCTTTGCACAGACCACACCACAGAGTCACAGAGCCCTGGTCACTGCCCAGCTGCCAGAGGAAAGACTCCACCCTCTTCGGCATGCAATGGCAGGTAACTTCCACTGGGCATTTTGCTATCAAAAGTGTGGATTCTCAAGGCCTAGAACACAGGTTCTGGGTGCCTGTTGGGTCATCTGAGCTTCCAGCTCATTAGCTGATGAGTCCTTTAGGTGCCTGCACTGCCATGTGTGAAAATACAGTAGCTGAGTGCACACCTGGGCTCTGCAGGTTCCCAAGTTCTGTGGATCCGCACAGCCCTGGTCTGTCCCCTTCCCTGCCTGCCTGTCTGCACACCCAGGGACGCTTCCGGGGCACAGAGAGCTGCCTCCTGACTGCTCTGCTCCTGCAGCACAGGGTGCAGGGAGCCAAACATCCCCATAGAAGCCGGTGGGACGGTTCTGTCCTCTGCCCCCTGAAGGAGCTCTCAGGCCAAGGAGCACAGCAAGGGGGTGGGAAGAAGTAAGAGGCGGAGTGCAGAGTCACAGCGGGACCTGTGGGGACCAGGAGGGCAAGGGGGAGGCAGCACAGTGCCACACGGAGGGGACCTTCCCGGGCCTGCTGGTTCAGGGCTTGGCTACTGTCCAGGCGAGCCCTGTTCATCCACTTCCTCCTCATTCATTCACTCACTTATTCATTGGTTCATTCAGCAGACACCTGCTGAGCACCTGCTGTGCCCCAGGCTGCCAGTGGCAGAAGAGACAGGGATTACTGGAGGGACAGCCCCACAGCCCCACATGTCCTCTTGAGTCTCCACACCCTGCCCAAAATGTGCAGAGCGGGCACCGCTGCAGAGAGAATGGGTTCCCAGTGGTGCTACCATGGGTAGCAAGGACCCAGGTTGTGCTGGGAGCCTCCGGGCAGCAAGACTTGGGAATGTCACATACTGTTTCTCTGTAGAGCCTGCTGTCACCTCCCCAATGTTGGTGTTCATTTAGGGACAGTGGTACACAAATGTCTAGGAGGGAGATAGGACCGGAGAGTCCGACAATATCACAACTGACGCTGTGCAGAGATCCTCAACCCTCTCTGTCCCGAAGACACATGAGAACCCATGCAGAGTCACACGCATGTATAGAAACTCACACCGCACACATGCTACCTACACAGTACACACAAATACACAGACACACACACACAAGTCGCACATACTGACATGCCTACAGAAGCTCATATAGACACCCACATAGAATGCACACACGTCACATGTAAACACACACAGTTCACAGCCACAAACTCCCATGGGCACACAATCACACAATATAGTTCTCTCTCTCTCTCTCTCTTACACACACACACGCACACACACACACAAACCAGGGCTCCTTCCTGTCCTGTCTGGCCAGCCTCTGATATGAGGCTCGCTGGGTGACAGAGTTTTGCTCTGTAGCCATTATGTACTCAGCCCTTCTCTGGCATCTCTGCTGCTGACAGTTCTGTGTCTTGGCTGGTCCTTGGGACCCTCACATGGCTGATCTGATGAGCGAGGGACACATCTACTTCACCACATTCTTGCAAGGTTTAAAGGAGGAGCGCAGGACCATGTACAGGAAGTGGACACAGATCTGTCTCTGTGGCCAGCATGTCATTCTTCCTTGTATCTCATTGGCCCCCTGGGGTGAGGCATGAGTGGTTCTGCCACCACTGTCCATGCCAGAGGCCTTGGCTCTGCCAGCAGACGCACCTGCCCTGATCATAGGGATCCTGCTACACCATCCCTGGCCACTGTCCTAGTGTCTGACAAGTTCCCAGAACAGTAGCTGCTGTGTTGCTTGTTCGGTGGCCAGCATCCAGCAATCAGGAAAAGTGAGAGTCCAGTGTCTTGGGCCAGCCCAGCGGCAGAGGCATCTAGACTTGGGCTGCTTTTGTGCGTTGCTGTGGATGTTACATCTGGGCGTGTGGTCCCCAGTGGCTCTCCAGGCCTTTAGAGATTCTACAAGCAACTGAAGAGGTTTGCAGTGAATACTTTTCCCAGATATACCTGCTAGGGCCAGATTCTGGCATGTGAATGGAGAGCGGGGCTCACAGAGGGTGGAAAGACTTTGGCCTGGGGCCCGGAACACATCTAGCTGGTGCTCAATAAATGCTCTCTACTGGAGGTGACACACGCAGAGCTGGAGGGATGCACTGCAGCACGGCTGTAAGGACAGGGTGCGCTGCAGAAGTGATGAGTGTCCTCAGTTCCCTCTCTGCAGCTGCAGGCCAGCTGGAGCTGGAGGGAAGCCTTTTGCCTTCCTGGCTTCCCTAGCCCAGGCAGGGTCTGGAGATCTGCATACCCTGGATGCCAGGAGCAGGAAGGAGGGGAAGGAAGAAGGGAAGCAGAAGGCAGGGACAGAAATGTAGGGAACACTGTGGGGGACATGAAGGTGGACCCTGTTCTAAACCTGGGTGTATGGCCTGTCCCTAAATCCTCTCTCCCCATGGGAAATGCCTGCCACTCTCCCAGGAGTCATGCATGGCTGTGTGGTTTATGGATTGTACAGAGACCACACTGGGAGGAAAAAGCAGGGTTCATTGGATCAGGCCGGGTCTCTGCGAGGGATTGTCCACCCTCCAGCCATTCCTGCGGCACCTCTGGGGGCGATGACACCGTTGCCACTGGATTAGCTCTGTCATTCACACATGTTCCTAGTGACCTCCAAAGGAGGGGCCAGGGACTTTAGTCTTCCTGTGTCCTGGGCCTGGGCTGTAGTTCAGCCTCCACCTTCCCTCCCGTGGGTCACTCAGCAAACCATGCAGCCCTGTTTGGTCACCCAGGGACCTCCAGGCCCCTGGGGTTGCACAGTCACTTGGCAGCATGGTGGGGAAGTTTCCCTATCCCCAACCTGAAGACTCTCCCCTCCCATGCCCCCAATTGTGGAACCACTGGGCACAGACAGGAAGTGGGCCCTGGGACTGACAGTGCTCAGCACCCCTGCTGGTGGGACCTGGCTCATCCCCCCAGCCCAAGTCTTCCCCAAGAGTTCCACAAGTGGAGGAGGGGCAGGTGTTTCCTCCTAGCTCCCTCTTTCCAGGAGCTCATCGGCGTTGTCTCCTCCCTGACAGGTCTCTCTTCCGTCCCCCTCTGTCCCCTGCTCTGTGATCACCAGCCCCCTGACTGTCCTTCAGAGTGCCCCACACAGAGACAAAGAAGAGGGCTTCCTGGTCACACAGTGGGGCCAGGCTCAGCCACCATCACGTTCACTTGTCACGAGCACAGGGACTAGGTAGGGACAGGCACAGCCCCAAGGGAGAGTAAATGTTTTATCTTTCCTGCACTCACACCCAGTCCAACATGGATTCCACAGGGCTCTGCTTGGAGGCAGAGAGGGAGCTTCTGTGACATTTCTAAAGCTGTCTGCTTGAGTCCATATTTGAATAAAGTACAGATGTTTCAAGTGGCTGAGACAGCCTTCAAATCTTTATCAATATACAGGTCATTGCAGGCTTTTCTCCTTGCAATTTACTGATGACATTGGGTAGTTTGTCCTGTGCTCTGTGTCACCATCTGACCTTTACTGATTCCATCCTTTCGGTAAACTTGAACGTATTTCTCTGTTCTTGAACACATTCCTTGTAGAATTCGCTCAGTCCACAGGTTCTCTCTCTCTCCTTTCTTTTTTTTTTCCTTTTAGCAAGATGCCTTCAAAGGTGATATTGTGCTCTGATGTCAGAAGTCTCAATTCTGGTTGTGTTTCTTTCTGTGATGTTAGCATCTCAATGGGAAATGCCTATTTGGTCCATTAATCCACAGGGGTTGCCAGATGGTGGTACTTTAATTTTATTATTGGCTCCTCATTTATTTTGTGGATTTCTTTCTTCTCTCCCTCTTCCTTCCTTCCTTCCTTCCTTCCTTCCTTCCTTCCTTCCTTCCTTCCTCCCTCCCTCCCTCCCTCCCTCCCTCCTTTCCTTCTTTCATTCTCACTAGGGGTTGAACCAAGGGCCTTCACACCAAGCTCCATCCCTAGCCCATTTTCAGTTTTTATTTCTACGGGTGGGTGGTCACCCCCGGGGTTTGGATCCAGAGTAAATCTGCATGGATTTCTTCACTACACACCCCCCAACTTCCTGCACATTCTTCCTAATGACACACTGTCAGTCTTCCTTGAAAGTGATTATGATTCCTAAATGAGCACACAGACATAAACTTCTTCATTAACTGGAGAAGAAATCGCACCACCTGAGTGGAACACGCAGGCAAACACAGCAGAAGCACAGTGGCGTATGTGGGGCTAATTACCTGCTCACAGATGCTCCATGCTACAGGCAGGGTAGCTGGAGCTGTCGTGCTCGGGACAGCACTGCCAAAGCTTTGTGTTTTGTGGAGCTCGAGACCCAGATGTTAACAGGTACTGTTCAAATACTTTTTGGAAATCCAACGTTATAAAGTACATCCATTGCCCTAGGACTTAGAGATTCTAATGTGTTGCTGGGTGTAAGGACTTGCCAATATAGAGGTCAAGTAGGGAATGTTTTCCTCTTATTTCATTACTCAGCCCTTTGTAACTCGCAGAGCATGTTGGGAAAAATGCTCCATGGAAGCCACAGTGGAGAATGTTGACATGACCTCAAGTCTAGCCCAAGAGTCCAGGACCCGGCTTGAAGATACAGCTCGGCTGTCATCAGCAGGAGGCCATGGATGAGTCCTTCTGCTCCCTGAGCCTTAGTTAACCTGAAGGAAGGGACTAGAAGAAAAGCAGGGATATGGATTTGCTACAGAGCCAGAAATAGTGTTTACACTATTATCACACTATATTTTTAAAACTTTTTTTTTTGTATTTAATAGCATGTTTGGGCAATGAGATTTATTCATATACAAGGCAGATACAATTGGTAATTTAACCAGTGGCTGTCACCCTCCTTCTTTGATAAAATAATCCTGATTTGTCTCTTGTGCAATAAACCCAGGGATAATAGGTTTCCCTTTTCTACTGCCAGGTGCAGCCTTATAACTTAGACCTGGACAATGAGATAGAAAGGGAAATATTCAAGAGGCCTCTGGTAAAGACTTACTTCTCTGATATGTGAGAGCCATGCGAAAAGAAACCCTCTTTTTTCGTCTTCTCTTCTTGATTATAAAAGTGATTATATGCTGGTGTGATTGTTGGAGCTGTGGCAGCCATCTTTTGACCATAAGTCAATAGCATGAGAAGTAGTAAGCTGAGGAGGAGGCATAGAGGAGGGAGAGAAAGAACCTGACTGTCCCTGATATAATTTCATAGGGATATATTAAAAAAAAAATAACCTTGTCACAGACCAAGTCCATGAAATGTGTTAAATGGAGGCTAGGCCACAAGGGAAGGAGAGGGTGGTATGTAACATGCATCTTGACTCCTCTGAATCTGTCAGCCAGAGGCCAGGCCAGCACCAGGTTCAAGGTGATGCCTGGAAGGAGCCAGTGTAGGATCCAGTGGTTTGGGTTCTGGTGACCATATTCCTATCAATCTTGGGCAGGGCACTTTTCCATGGCTTTCCCAGTCTGTCAACTGAGGGGTCCCACCCTGTTCTGGTCACTGTGGCTGTGTACTCACCAATAATCATCTATCATGGTTTCCAGGTGTGCACAGTAGAAGGGGTCTCTTACCTGGGGTGGCATCCCCATAGCTGCAAAGCCTACGTGAGCTGGCCTGAGCATCCCATGGCATGGTGGCCGGCCTCTCCCTGCCAGCAATCCCAGTCACCAAGACAGGAGCCTTACAAGTCACAGAAACAAATCCGCTGTATTCTCTGGGTTGCCCAGGACCATCCCAGCGGCTGGCTTTCCACACCGTTCTCTGAGTCCTGGCTTCCCGTGCCCATGATCCGGGACAGGTGGTCCTTCCTGAGAGGGAAACAGATAGGGCCATGTCCTCCTAACTCTTCCCCAAATGTTCCTGCCACCCCCGGGGATGAGACAGTTCCTAGCATAAGATATTTTCTAAGGGTATGTAAATTCATTTCTGCACAGTTCTTTTCAGAATGCTGTGAAACATGCGCTATTATCCCCATTTTACAGGAGCCTAGACTTCCCTTGTCCAAGGTTGGGATCCTTGATCAGAGTCGGATTTCAAATGCAGAGTTCAGATCGCTCATATCTCCTGGAGCCGCGCTCGGCCCCCCGTGGAAATGCCCTGCTCCTTGCTTGTCCTCAGCCTGGAGCCTGAGAGTCCTCTATGCACCCTGGAGCTCAGACACCGAGTGTCACTCCCGAGAGAGGCGCTCTGCAGCCCCTGACAGCTGCCTTTCCTCAGTGGCTCCCGCCCTATCCAGAGGACCCTTCGGCCCAAGCCCTCGCCAGAGACTGGAAGCCCCTCCATGCCTTTCATATATTCCGGGCACGTAGAGCTCACCGTGTTAGCGGCAGAACAGGCCGAGTGTCCCTGATTAGGGGAGTGGTAATGGAGTCTGATAAGTCAGAACAAGCAGTGATTTCTGTGTGAGCCAGCACATTAGGGCTGAGCTGTAAAACTGCCCTTTTCTCCAACTGCCAGCAGCTGGTGGAAAAGCCCGAAACCACAGCTTTATTAAATGTTGTGGACTTAGATAAGATGATTTAAGGTTCATGCTTCCCCTCCTGATCTGCCTATCGCACAGAAGCTTGGACAAAGACTTAGCCCATCTCAGCAATTTGCCTGCATTTGAATGAGATAAATGAGCAATTGCTGGGGCTCTGGGTCTGAGGCCAGGAGGGGACCAGGGAGCCTCAGAGCGGAATGGAAAGGCGCTGCCACTCCCTGCTGCGGAGGGACAGGAGAACCACTGTGTGCTGTGGACTCAGTGCATGGCCCCAAAGTGCATGGTGTGTTCACTCAGGGACTCTGTGTGTGTGTGTGTGTGTGTGATTGGTAGTATGTGTATACAGATCTGTGCAAGGAGGGTGCGCAGCAATGGGAGCTTGGGAGGGGTGTGGTTGAGAATATGGGCCTCAAAAGCATGCTGATCTGGGCTTTGCAATTTACAGCTGGATGGTGGGGAGCAGTACCTCTGTGGGGTCCTCTCTGGGATGTGGGTGAGCTAGTTTGCCCAAGTCTGGGTGTGTGTGGCACAAGGTGGGCATGTACTCAGTGTGACTCCACACAATGGAGTCCTTCCAGGCTGTTAGGGACTTACTCCTTCCCAGGCAGAATGTGCCAGGTTTTCTGCTCAAAGGGCTCCCCTGGACCTAAGGAGCCACAGAAAGTCCTTCCCTTGCTCGTGCACCTGGGCCTTGGCGGGGGGACAGGTGGGTGGCCACATGACTCCATGTCAGCAGTGGAGTTTTCCTGTTAGAACAAGATGCACTGGGTTAAATAAAAAGCCAGGGTCACACAGAGCACTGGTTAGCATCTTTTTCACTCTAATTCTTGGACAATAACCAACTGGATGGGTTTGCTAAGTCAACCCCTGAAACAGTGCTATGGTTTATCTCTAAGATATACCTCTAAAGTGTCATGTTGGGCTCAAAGTCTCAGGTCGGGCTTTTGGAAGGCGGTCATGGGGTGCTATCATCCTCAGTGGATTCATCTCAAAGGGTGTGTTTGTGTCCTTAGCCCCTTCCTTCCGCTTTGCTTCCTGGCTGCTGTGGGGTGAACAACTTTCCTCTGCTTCTACTATGCTGTGCTTGCCTTAGAGCTCAACAGCCATGGACTGAATCCCCGAAACCATGAGCTGAAATAAACTTCTTCTTAAATTATGGGTGCTATGGAATTTTGTCCCAGCAATGGGGAAATGACTAAAATAAAGACACTAACAGTGTAAGATAAGAGAAAGGTGGGGGTTAGAAACCTACACTTGCTCACCTGTACTCCATACACGGTCCTGCTGTAGGGTTTTAGGGACAGAGTCAGCCAAACACAAGGTTGCTGGTCCTATTGTGTGATGCCCACCCTCAGCTACCATACTTGGTGTGAGACTCCCTGGCCAGGTGGCACGCATCCCAAGGTGGCTGGAATCAGGCAGGTGGCTAACATCTCATTCTGTAGGCCAAAAAATCCCAGGTCCCCGAGGAGGAGATGGCTTCCCCAAACCCAGCGCTCAGCCTTCTCTCTGTGGCTGCTGTAGTGTGTGCCATGGAGTGGCTTTATAAAAAGGAATGGAAGCAATATTTTCTTCTGATCCCATGGGCCCACTCAGCAGGGACAACATCGGTGCATGGGAACCCATGCTTCAAATTGAAGGCTTGGACTAGTGCAATGGATTATAGGTTTGGGGGAGGGGCACAAGATTCCCCAAAGTCACAGCTTTAACCACAGGCCTGGCACCAAGCTTCTGTCCTGGTCTCCTTGTGTGTGGTTCTCTGCCCCTTTCTTCCCTCCTGCAGACGGAGACCTGGGCAGCCAGGTACCTCTGCTTGCCTCAATATTCAGGATTAGGGGTGGCACCATCTTATCCTGTTTCTCTCATCCTGTCCATCAGCAAATTTGACCTTTCTGCTCTGTTGTCCACATGGCTGCTGAGGAAAGGGTCCTTTTGAAGCATGACAATCCCCTCTGCAAACCATAGCCCCTTCCTTCTGCTTTGCTTCCTGGCTGCTGTGGGGTGAACTACTTCCCTCTGCTTCCGCCATGCTGTGCCTCATTCTGCTCTCTGGTAAAATCCAAAGTCTTTATTGAGCCTCCACGAGCGCCCCACACTGCTTCTGCCCCCTGCACCCCTGATCTTGGCTCTCACACTCCTCCCCATTGCTCCCTCCATTCTGAACACACAGCCTCCTGATTTTCCCTACATGCACTGGACCACTTCCTGCTCCAGGGCCTTGGTATTTGCAGGTCTTTTTCTGGAACGTCCTTCCCCACATCTCCGTGTGGTTTGCTTCATCACTTTCCTCATCACTGGGACAAAATACCTGACACCAAAAACTTCAAGGGGGAGAGGGTTTTTGGCTCGCGCTTCAGAAGTTTCAGTCATTGCAGTGTTGCCTGGCTCCAGGCAGAAGTGACGTGGTGGAAGGATCTGGCAGAGGAAAGGTGCTCATCTCATGGCAGGGAGGAAGCGGAGGGGAATAGGAGTGGCTAGGGGAGGAGGAGACAAACTCTTCCGGATTATGCCTCCAGTGACCCCTCCCTTCCCACCTCCTAATGGAAAGTCAGCTCCTTCCGAACATCCCACCTCTGCGCACATGAGGCTTTGGAGGACATGCAGATCTAAACTATTATAGCCCTAGGGTGCAATCAGTTGAGATCTATCTCAAATGGCAGAGATTCCCATCTTTCTTTGGTGATTCTTTATCATACATCATTCTACATCTGTGTGTTGATGTGTGCATGTGTGTGTTTGGGGGGCGTATTTATTTGCCGTCACAACCTTTACCCTCCAGGGGAATGAACTTTCATGGAGGTAGGAGACTGGGCTCTGTCCCCAGCACCCGGAGTGTGGTCCAGTACACAGCAGGCTCTTGAGCTGTGAATGTTGGGACATGAGATGAACTAACAAACAGGAGAATAAGGTGAAGGTGTCATGGGTGTAACCCTGAGGCTCACCTGGTTTTCAAAAGAAGCCAATGAGTCATGAATCCAAAGTTGTGACTCCCAATGTATCAATAGGTTCTGACCCACACCTGTATCCGGGCCTTGGTGCTTGGGGTGTGCTGGTCACCCAGGCATGCTCCTGTGGCCCTGGGTATCTCTGGTTGGCAGGGAGGGCCATGTCCATTCTGCTGGACTCTCATAAGTGGCCCAAGGTATGGTGTGCTGGTCCCGTTGATAAGGCAGCACCGCCTGGCCTCCTGAAGTTCCTTTGGGATTTATGAACTCTGTCTTCTGTGCTGTCCTCTTTCTTGCTGCACTGTTTTCTCACAGTCCTGGGGGTGGAAGTCCAGGCCGACGGTGCCAGCAGCTGGGTTTCCCCTGGCTTTGCAGGTGTCTCCTTCCCCCTGTGTCTTTCTGTGGTCTTCTGCTCTGGGTGTGTGTCCTTGTCTCCTCCTCCCATGAAGACGCTGAGGCTATTGGGTTAAAGCCCATCCTACAGCCTCCTTGCAGGGCAGACCACCTCTTTAAAAGCCCTATCTCCCAACACAGTCACATTCTGAGTTAATGGGGCTAGGGGTTCCACCTATAAATCTGGGATGGCCTAATTCATCCCACAATTCCTGCTTATTTCCCTTTTAATACTCGAAGACATTTCTAGAGTAAGCAATTTTTAAATCATCTCCTTACACGGACTAAGCAGCTGAACAGTTCCTCTTGGTGCATGCAACCATCGTCTTCACTGTACAGGTGAGGGGCTGAGAGGAGAAGGCCGCACAGTGAGATCAGCCTCGGGACCAGGGCTGGACTCCCAGCACGGTGCTCCTGCCCCTGCCCCGCCACCTCCCATCCTTGTTATAAGATCTCTCAGGTTGATGAGTGTGGGTGTGCACAGACGATCCCATCCGAGGTGGATGAGGTCCACCTGCTGGGTGTGTGAGGGACCCAGCACTGCTGTTCTCAAACACAGTCCTGTCGTCTCCCTGCCCTCTTCCCTCCTCACCTAGAATGTGGCTCCTGACACCGCAGACACCATCTTTAGACCATGAGACTCCAGCAGGGAGCCTAAACCAGGCTACATCTGAAGATCCACGTACCAGGGCCAGAAAGTCTTTAGAGTCCCCTCCTGCCTGATAATTGGACTGGATAAAGTAGCTTCTCGGATGTAGTTTCCACCAGATCCTCATCAGCTTCAAAGCTCCTCTGTAGGGATGAGAGGTGGCCCTGGTTCCAACAGCACTGGGTTCTGTGATTCTTGCCATCTTAATCCCATTCTACTCGCACTCGCTCATCAGGGACAGACAGGGTGGTCTCCCCAGACTCAATCCCTGAGTCTCTGTATGGCCTCCATTGCCCCTCAGTCCCTACTGCTCAGCCATCCCTGGTAAGATGACTCAGGCTACCATAACCTATGCAAGGAAAACCCCAAAGAAATGAACAAAACCTTCACAGGAAACGGTCAATGGAATCTGGACCTCACAGTAGCAATTTCTCACATTTGCCAGTACCCCCCTTGGATCTTCCAAGCCAGTCCTAACTTGTCGGTAAAGAACTTCCCCTGGTCCCAAGTTGGCTCATCACAGGATCTTGTTGTTTGGGGGTGATCTGACCTCCTGACCTTGCTATTTGAGACTTTGGGGTCTTCAGGAGGAAGGGAAGTGGGGGGCAGCAAAGGAGGAGCTCAGGGAACCCCGTCCTGGCTGTGAGCAGCAGCTCTCCCGGGATCCACTTTTCAATGTCACCAGTGGGTTTCTGGCTGTGGCTGCGCCTGGCACTCTCAGCCAAAGCCTGATGGTAATTAGCTTTGCAGGACTCTTGCTGGTTAAGAAACTTGGCTGCCATCTGAGCTGGGGGGATATTCTTGTTCTCCCCCATTGTTGAGGAAAGTAGAGCTTAGAGAAATGAGATCCTATCTTGCAGTAATCAAGCTTTCACACAGCAAGGGTGGGGTTCAAATACCTATTTTCTACTTCCATATCTCCCAGAGGTGATCACCTCACCCTTGGGCCCCCTCTCCCGCCAGGGTGTGGTGGGATAAAGATCCTGAACCTGGGCAGTGCCTGGCCAGAAATCTCCACAGGGGAGATCCACACTCTACTTTGGGGGTGTCCAGGGACTTCTGAAACTCCCCAAGAGGAAAGAGTGTGGAACCGGATAAAGTCTGGGTCTGTTGCATTCCTGCATGACTGAAAGCCCCATGTGGGATGTGGAAGGAAGGAGGAGAGGAAACCCTGTTTCCCACCCACTCTGACAGCTTCCAGAATTAGGTGAGCTGAAGCAGACTTGGAAAGAGAAGGAAAGGAACTGTATTCCAGGGGTGGAAAGAGAACTAAGAATACAGGAATCAGTCCTATAGGTCCAGAGAAGCTTGCCTCTGGCCGTCTATGTGCTCAGGCTGCAAAGTTCTGCCACACTGGGGTCTGGCTTCTCCTAACAAGTCTTCTCCTCCGCACGAAAACTGCCCATCCATCTCCAGAGCCAGCCCAACCTCAGGCTCAGCGGAGCGACGACGAGGACAAGCGCCAAGCCACCTGTGTCCATCACAGCCGCACGGCCGGCTCCAGCTGGCTACAGAGCACAGACACCTTAGCAGGGAGTACAAACCTGGACTCCCTGAGCACACAAGTTCTTTTCCCTCTATCTTTGGAGGTTGAGATCTAGACAGCCTGACGGGAGTTTGGGGGTGCCGCTCTGGGCTCTGCCTTCCCTGGGCCCAGGTTTTAGGGATTAGCTGCCTATAGGCTGTGTTTGTTCATCTTCTTTCCAGAACTCCTTTGAAGAACTCAACAGGCTCACCTTGCCTTCCCTGTTCCCTCCACCTGACCCTCAGTTTCATGCTCTGATTGGTCACTAGCGCTCCAAGGAGACTGCAGGCTTGTAACTCAGGAATGGAAGCCATAGGTCAGCCCAATGGCAGCCACAGGGACTTCTGGGTAATGTAGTTCCTTACCCCTTCTGCTCTTATGGGTAGGAACTGGCTTCTGTGAAGGTACAGGTGGAATGGGCTCCTTCTCCTTCCTTCAGACCCAGTGGGCATAACAGTGCTGTTGGAGTTTTGGGAACTTTACAAAAAAAGCCTGGCATAGTCTGGAAATTTACAGAAAGGGCAGGTTGCTTTACTGCCGTCCTGTGGGGGCTGGTTTTGAGAAGATTGCCTCCTTCTCTGCTGGTAGGGCTGGGGCAGGTGGGTAGTAGGGTTTGGTAACCAAAGGCTGTTTGTGCTTCTCATGGAGACCCTGTAGTGGGGCCCACAGCCATCCAGGGAGGTCATTCATTCACAGTGAAGTCTTATTAGTCCACATCAAAGTGAGAAAATAAGAAGTTGGTGATATTGTTTATCAGAAACCTAACATACTGAATTAAAAGAGGTTTGATATTTTTCCACTGTTTTAGTGGGGCAGGGCAGCACTGTAGATTGAACACAGAGCCTTCTCACTGAGCTACATGTCCAGCCCCTTTTTCCTTTTGAGACAGGTTCTTGCCAAGTCTCTAAGCTGCCCATGGTGGGCTTGAACTTGCAGTCTTCCTGTCTCAGCCTCCTGAGTGCTAGGATTACAGGCATGAGCCATCAGGCCTAGCTTATTTTCTCTACTTTTTGATGTAGAAACGCACTGGGGGAGTGGGCGAGGATTGGTGGCAAGAGGTTTCCTGGGAAGTGAGTCTCCGAGTGGTTGGTTATGTACTGGGATGTTCATAAATGCAGTGTTCAGAAGTCAAGATACGTTGCTAATTATCTCTGGACGCCTAATTATCTGTGCTGAAGGGAGGGAGGCATGAGGATAACATGGGGACTCATTCAATGCTGGAAATGAAGCAGGCAAGGAGCATAACACTTATTGGGGACCAGTTTGGACAGGATAATTGATTTGGCCAGGGTCACCCTGATAGTTAATAGGGTGTCTGGGACCAGAATCTCGCTCTCCTAATGCCAGCACGTGCTTTCTACCCGGTGCACGGTAATAACGGTGACAGCACTGTGCAGGCATTGAGCGCACCCTAAGCCCGTCACAAGTATCATTTCTCTCCGTTCTCACTGCAGCCCTGAAAGGTAAGCCCAGGAGCTTGCCTGTTTACACATGCACGATCCAGAGATAATTTCAGTGTGGCTCGGAACGGCCCCTGATCTGCTGCTCATCACCTTGCTCCAGGAGTTGCGCTGGGGAGGGGCAATGGATACACTGATAATCAGACAAGTTCTGCTCCCAAACAGCTCAGCAGGGCCGTGCGTGTGATGGGGCCATTTCAGTGAGGTGTGGCAATTCTGGAGAGCGAGTCGTAGGCAGGGGCGTGGGAGGAGCGTGCTGGGACACGTGGCAGGACAGAGGGCTTCCCAGAGGAGCCAGCATAGGAAGGGGTGGTGGGCAGGTGAAGCAGGGGCAGGTAGAGTCTGGAGGTGCCCTGGGCGAAGGGCCCTCAGTGTGACAGTAACAAGGTGCACCCAGGAAAAGGAAGGGGAGCCGATGGGGTGGCGGGGAGGGAGGCTGCAGCCTGGGGTGCTATGCTTTGGGCAGAGGGGAGCCACAGAGCACTTCAAACAGGAAGTGGTGTGATCTTGTTGCTAAGTGACAGCAGGGAGGAGGTGGCTGGAAGGGGCGCAGGACCGGCAGTACGGTGCCGGAGCTAGAGTCCCAGAGATGCAGGACAGTGGCATGACCCCCTCAGGGTCAGTGTCCTGAGGACCTGGGGGCTGTTGGGTGGGGGACGAGGAGCAGAGTAGCAGTATGGGGTGGGGGATTTCACATTTGGATGACCACCAGATGGAAGCTGATGGGGACTCCAAGAGGTCAGGTAGGGGTGCACAGGTGACAGGCTTGAGGGGGACAGGGCGAATCTCATTGGCTAACGACACTGTCATCCATCATCTCCTGCTTCCTGGCTGCTGGCAGGCCTACACCTCCACCCCTGCAAAGTGTGTGGGTGAAAGCTGGTTGCTGTGCACCCACAGAGGCAGCCTCAGGGTATTCCTGAGACCTGGGAATTTTGAACACAGTCAGAAGTGGACCCTGCACCTGCCCTGAGCACCTGGTCCAGGGGACAGTGCAGGGATGTGTGACCCCTTTTTGCTTGGACAGAGCCTCACTGAGGGCCCAGGAGACAGCAGAGAAATGGTCTATCTTGCAGCTGGGTCATCTTTTGAGGCCCCAGTTACTCTCCCAGGGTGACTCAAGTATGATACTCTAAGTAATTTCATTTGCTCTGACCAATAGTACTCTGTTATCCTTGTCCTTGGTACTGTGCTGGACACAGGCAGGGACTTCTAAAACAGGCCCTCCCTCTGGGCTACAGCTAATTAGAAGAGACAGACAAGGCTGGTGCTAGTCCTGCAGAAGTGGTTCAGGTATGGTACACACTTCCGGTGTCCTGCAGTGGGGGCCTCAGGGGGCGGCTCATGAGTCTGGGCTCCAGGATTGCAGGGCCATTGTGCATTGTGCATCTCCTCTCCATTTACTAGTGTGTGACCACGGGCAGTGTGTTCAACCTCCCTGGGCCTCTACTTTATTTTTCTTCTTTGCAGTACTGGGGATTAAATCCAGGGCCTTTGTACTGAGCTATATTTTTGGCCCTTTAAAACCTTTTTATTTTATTCTGAGACAGGATCTTGTCAAGCTTCCCAGACAAGGCTTGTACTTGTGATCATTCTGCCTCAGTCTCCCCACGTGCTGGGATTACAGGTGTGGCAGCTCTTTCTTGGGTGGTTGTGAGCTAAAGCCTGACAAGCCCTTGGCTGAGTGCCTGGAACGGTGTGTCACCATCACTTTTGCCATCAGCCTCTTCTCCCAGCTCAGCAGTCTGCAGGGAGGGGTAACACACAAGAGAGGCTGCTGGGGAAACACAGGAAAGATGACATTTTACAACGGGAAATATCTGGTGCAAAAAGCCAAGCTAGGCAGGAGGCAGGGCAGGAACAGGGGCTAGGATGGGTGAAACTTGAGACAGATCTAGGAAGGTATGGTGGCGTCTGTGCCCCAGACAGTGCAGGACTGCCAGGGGGCTCGGCTGGAGGGGAAAGGCTGGCATGTGAAGCCTTCGGCCACAGCTGTCCTGGAGGAGTTCGTGCAGAGACAGATGGCATGACTAGAGTTGCCTTTGAGGACAGTGGTGGCAGCGTGTGGATGATGAATCAGAGGGAGGGGCTGCCCAACAGGGCCGGCAGAGTTGGCAAAGTTTGGGATAAGACAGGGGCTGTCTCTGAGCCCTTAGTGAGTGTGAGTCTGCAGGGCCGAGCAAAGCTGAGCCTCATCCCTGTAATAACCAGGGAAGGTGTTAGGAGCACAGAGCAAGGTGGCTGGGCCTCTAAAAGCCCCAAGTCCAGGCCTGGGGACAGCTGGGCCCAGACCCTTTGGGTCCCCTTAGCATTAGCCACTTAGGAGCTGCCCCTGTGTAGGCCATCGGGGATACCTTGGATAGATCACAGATGTCATGGCAAGTTTGACAGTTTTTGGTGGCCAGTAGATCTGGTTCCCAGACCCAGCTGGGCCACTCACATAGCTGTGTGACCCTAGCAAGCTTCTTGCCTCTCTGGGGCTTGATTCTTCTCTGTAAAAGGACAACAGTGAGCTACTTCTGACTACATTTCTGGGGCACAGAGGCCACAATACTATCCTAGATCTGTCTCAAGTTTGCACCCATTCTGGCTCTATATATGTGTAGTACTAGGAATTGAACCCAGAGTCTTCTCACTGAGCTACACCCACAGCCCCTATTTTGCATTTTATTTTGAGAGAGGGTCTCACTAAGTCGCTAAGTTGTCCAGGCTGAGGTTGAATTTGTGATCTGTCTGCCTCAGCCTCCCAGAGGGCTGGGATGACAGGTACCGAGGACTATGTTAAAGATTAAATGTATAGCAAGGAGTGCCCAGCACTGGCTCTCATGGCTAGATGTGCTTAGAAAGGCAGGACTCCTTGGTGTCAAATCCCCAACAACACCCCCCTTGCGCTAGCCTTCCCCTCCCCTCCCCCTCCCCCACGGCTCAGTCCCCATCCCACCGCCCCAGCTTTGCTATAATTCCACATGGAGATCGTGGAGATGGGAACTCCACGGGTGATGCTGGCTATTGAGGACAGAAGGTTCAAAGTCCTCTTCCATTTAAACTTCTCCTTCCCCTGATGCCCACGGTGACCTGCACTTTACCCTTTGAGATGTCTCATTGCTGTAGTGGAGTCAAAACATTCTATCTGGGCTGGGATCTTTGAAACTGAACTTCAACGAGGGATGGGAAAGTGAGCCTGAGTCCTGGATCCCCGAGCCTTTGTCTAAGCATCTTTCTGCCCTGCCTTCCTGCTTGCTGGATCTTTGGCAGATTCCATTGCCTGTGGTGAGATGGCCCCCGCTGTGAATGCCTGGGGTTTGTCTCCCAGCTCTGAAGCTGCCTGCCCCTCCCTGTGCTGCACAGATCCCATCACCACTGATTGGCGCGTGAAGCTCGCACTGCAGAATGGAGGGAGGGTGTCAGCTCTGACTACAGCCTTGTCCTCCCCACCAGGCACCTGTCGCCTTCCGTGCTAGGCTGCCAGGCCTGGAACGACCCTTCCACCCAGCAGACCTGGGGGCCAGGCCAGCCCGTGGTCCCTGCAAACCCTCCTCCAGCAAAGCAGGGCTGCAGGGACACCTCCTTGGGCCTGGACTGCCGGGTAGAGGAGGTGGGCACGGGGCCTTTCTCGTGCAGCTGAACCTCCCCACGGCCCATGGTGCCAGGAAGAAGCTTCCCATGGGAGCCGCACCTGCGTCCTTGGCTGGAATTGCCATAGCCAGGTGTGTGGGTTTGTGCCTTTTCTGTCTGCTGTGGGCACCAGCACAGGAGGGGCGGCCTGGAAACGGGCAGCCTGGATGGACAGACATCACTGCGTGGTTTACCTGCGCTGTGTGCCCCCACTTAATAAAACAAAGCACGGGCAAACCTTCAGCAGTAGGGCTAAGCAGCACGAGGCTTATTTTTTTGAGCAAGGGAGAAAGATGGAGACAGAGAAGGGTGGCTTAACAGGCAGCGGGAAGGACAGGCCGGAAGCTGGGCTGTGATAGTTCCTTCATTCACCCCTGCGTGCATCCCTTGGATAATTAATGTGCCCACGCACTGTCTGGGGGCACACAGGGCCTAATGCAGAGCCTGCTGGCACGGACTCTGCTCCACAAAGCCCTCAGATTAAAGGGTAAGAGAGGCAAGCAGATCAGCCATTAAAACTCCAGGTGAATGGAGTTGGGTCTCCACAGTTACGCAGAAGCGGGAAAGCAAGGTCTCTTAACCTTTGTCCCGGAAGTGATGTAATGCAGAGACTTGGTTAGCGGGTGACAGCACTGAGAGAAGCAGGAAGCAGCCACACACCTGGGTGGGAGGCCCGTGGAGGTGGCAATGCTGGGAGGCCTGGTCGCCTTTGGAAGGGGGAGTCACAAGGGTGGGTACCAGTTCTGGCGGAGCTGGCCTTGGGCAGGAGCTGCTGCTGGGATCCCCGAGGCAGAGAAGGGAGACATGCCGACGCCAGGAAGCAGTGCGCTTAGCCTCATGCAATGAGCTGTGGTTGTTTGGCAGTGTGAGCTCTTTCCAGGACATGTGCCCCCATTTGCGGCAACAAGTTACAAGTTCGATTCCTAAGACTGACCTAACAAAGTAGCCTGACTGCAGAGGCTTCACCACACAGACCCCTTTGTGGGGCTGGAAGTCTGACCCCGAACTGTCTGCAGGGCTGCTCTGTCTGGAAAGCCCTGGCGTGGGAACCTCAACCAGTCCGCTGCTTTCCCCTAGCTTCCAGTGTCCCTGGTAGCCCTCGGGTCTCCTTGCTGGCTGCTGCATCCCTCTGACTCTGCCTCTGTCACCATGGTGTCTGCCTTCACGTAGCCGGATCCTCTTGGCATCTTGCCTCTTGTATGGAATTAGGGGCCAACTCCAGTGAGACTTCACCTTGATTCATTACACCTGCAGCAAACAGCCCTGGTTCCAAACACAGGCGTGATCAGAAGGACTTGAATATTTCATCTTGGGAGGCAAAGTTAAACCAAGAAAGACATGAAGGAGAGTCTTTGGAAAAGACTTTCCTTCCTGGTGAGGCAGCAACAACAGGGAATGGCAGAAGGGAATCTCCACACACTGGTGCCTTCTGGTGTTTGACTTCACAGTGTGAGGATGGGATGTCCTGAGCTGTGGCAGCCTTCTTGACCCCCTGGGGAAATCTCTCTCTCTCTCTCTTTCATGGTCAGCAAACGGTAGTGCCCCTGGTCCAACCCTGGGTACCTACCTATCTCTGTACTTTTTATTAAGTGGAATACATGTGCAGAAGCACATATTACTGGGGTTTTCCCTACTCTCTTAGTCCCTCTGTGCTGCTATAATAAAATATCTGAGACAGTAATGTGTAAAGAAGAGAAATCTATTTCTCACCATTCCCAAAGCTCAGAAGTTCAAGATCAAGGCTCCGGGTTCAGTTGTCTGGGGAAGCTGCTGTCTGCTCCCGGGACAGAGTCTAGAGGGGCAGGAACCTGTGTCTTCGCGTAATGGAAGGGGCGATGATGGGTGACAACAGAGTTTTGCTAAGTTGCAAGGCTGAGCTGAATCTTATGAGCCTCCTGCTTTAGCCTCCCAGAGCGCTGAGATTACTTACAGGTATAAACCTCTGCGTCCGGGGTCAAGCTTCAGTATGGGTTTCTCGGTGGACACTGTCATTGAATCCACCGAGTTCCTGCCTTAGCTAGTGATGCCCAACTTCCCTGCTCAGCCTAAAAATCCAAGAGCTGTAGGAATCCCTCTGGGGCCTCTAACCATGCCCGGGTGCCTGGGGATACTGGGGCCCAGCGGGGGAAAGGCCTCATTCCAGGCCGTGCGGAGACTGGGGACACAGCCAGTGCCCTGTCTCCCCTGTCAGTCTGGCTGTCCTGGGGAAGGAGGCATTGCGGGAGTGGCGCCCACTGGGTGGGCCTCTCTGAGCTGATGGAGCAAGGATGTGAGCTGAGCAGAAGGACAGGAGATAAGAGGGACCGAGGGAGGAGGGGGCCGGGAGCCGTGTTTGCCTCGGGGACACACATTTATTCTAATCACATGCAGAAACAGGGCTTGCTGCTCTGAATTATGCACCTCAGAAGGATGGGCCTTTCATCTCACTGAGGGCTCTGCGCCGGCCTAGCTGGGAGGGGAGGCAGCTGCAGAGGAGCCTTCGGGGTGGTGGTGGGAGGGCAGTGGAAGCGCCCGGGCCTCTCCTTTCTGCAGGACTCGTGGTTCTGCTCTCTTCCTTCCTTTCCTTCCTTCCTTCCTTCCTTCCTTCCTTCCTTCCTTCCTTCCTTCCTTCCTTCCTTCCTTCCTTCCTTCCTCCCTTCCTCCCTCCCTCCCTCCCTCCCTCCCTTCCTTCCCAGCTGCCTTTGTCCGTATCAGCCCTGGAACCCAGAAGACCTCACAGCAGTCAGCGTGGGTCTGGCTGCTCTCCAAGAGTGCAGAGAAATCTAACTTCATGAGCTTAATTGAATTAAAATCCGTGAAATTCGCCGGCGCCAGGACTGTGCAGAGTGGGATGGGAGCTCCTGTGGCCTCTCCAGCATTTCTGTGCCCACCCAGGCTGTGCACCTGGTGGAAACTGAGGCCCAGGAGGGCCCCAGGAGGCTGGTCCCTGGGTGTCAGCCTCTCCCAAGGTGCTGGTGGCAGCATCTAAAGAGGAGCTGCCTCTTGAGCTAACAGACACTGACCCTGGGGCCTGGGAAGTGGCTCCCTGCTAAGCGCTAGCATGTGACAAAGCAGAAGGACGTCGCTCTGTGATTCAGCCCTGGACACCATGACTTCCTCTCTCTCCTCTTTTTCATGTGTGTTCTGATGAATGAGCTGGAGATGTTAACCTGGCAATCAGCTGAGGGCCACCACTGCTGCCTCTAGCAAGGAACTTTGCCTCTCAGCGGGGCAGCCATAGGGACAACTGTGTCCTACACAGGAGTGGGTCCTAATCCAGGGGTGTCTCCAGAGGTGACCCCAGCCCTGCTGACCTCTTGGTTGCAGAGGGGAACCAGGCAGGCTGCACTTGGGTTTCTGACCCACTCAGACTGTGGGGAAAGTAAGTGTATTTTGAAGTTGCTATCTTTTGAACTGTGGTAAAGCCAGCCATCTCCTATCCTGGACACTTTTCAGCTCATTCTAGGCAGTGGAAGGAAGAGAGTGAATGGTTAGCAGGGGTCTGTACTTTATGAGCTAAAAGATATGCATGAAATAAAGGCTAAGAATGTAAGGAGGCTTTCCTCCATGCCAGCTACTGTGTTAATGCTTTTGGGGTGGGGAGTGGGGACGTCACTGGGGATAGAACCAGGTGGTTTCTGCTGACTTACATCCCCAGCCTATTTGACTTTCTTATACCTTTGAGATGAGGTCTTGCTGAGTTTCCTAAGCTGGGCTTAAACTTATAATCCTCCTGCCTCAGCATCCCAGAATTCTGGGATCACTGGCATGCACGCTTATGGCTGGTTTAAACTGGTTACATGACTAGAGTCTTTCAGTTTTTCAATCATCACAATAACTCCAGAAGCCCATTTGTAACTTCTCTTTACAGGTGAGAGATACATGACTGCCCAGCTAGTGAGGGGTAGGGCCAGGATCTAAACCGAGCAAACTGTCTTCAGAGGAGGGCAAGATGGTGCCCATCCATTCTGACCACACAAGCTGACTGTTAGCTCCTGGGTACACGCAGCTGAGCTCCTGCCACAAAGGAATAGGGAACTCTGCCTCTTACTAGTGATGAACCAGTTATTTAACCTGGTTTCCTCATGTGTATAGGGGGTAAGGGGGACCACTCAGGCAGGAATTAAGGCTAACTGGATCATTCCTTGTAAAGCATGTGAGTCATGGCTTTGATATGGCTTGAGTGTGAGTCCAAGGCTCATGTGCTGGAAACACGGACCCCAGAGTTGGAAACTTCCAGAGGCGGAGCCTAGTGGAAGGTGGTCAGGTCCTGGGGCAGCACCCCCAGGAGGAGCTCATTCTGGCTTGAGGTGTGAGTTGGTTCTGTGGAGCCATGTGTTGTGCTACCACACATTTGGTCCCTTGCAGAGCAGACATTTTTCTCCCAGCTCCCCTGCCATCTGTGACAGAGCCAGTAGGGAGGGCAGCTTGTCAGAGGGTGGGAGGGACACGATCTTAGGCTTTCAACCTCTAACCCTGGGCTAAATCCACCTTGTTTCTTCCTAAAGCATTCAGCCTCAGGTCGTCTGTTAGAACAACGCCACACAGGCCAATGGGACACAAAACAGTGCCTGGAACATATCTTCTTCCTCCAAAATAAGACCTACCTGGAAAATGATCAGCCTCAAAAGCTAGGAATCAAAAATGGCAGTCCCAATCAGCCTAATCTTACCTCTGGAAGTTTCTCATCTTCAACACTGCTGCACTGGGGTCTGAAGAACCAAGCAAGTGAGCCTTGAGGTCCCAAACTGCCATCCTCTATTTTGCTCTAAATAACTTAGGATGAAAGACTTTTGAGAACCATCTTTCCAAAGAACCAGGGTCCACTTGTACCACTGACTCCCTGTCCTGGTCCTAATGACACACCAGTGCTCAGAACTCTCAGAGCTCAAATCCCAGGCACTGACCTCTCTCACATTCCTGCGAAGTTCTCTTTATGGGCCTGAAAAGCAGTTCCTTCTGTTACTTTGCCTGAAGTCCAAAGATTAAATTATTTACCAGGGAGGAAATAGAGAGCCTCTGAAAACATTAATGAACTCTGTGAACCAAGTTGATCCCACAGTTAACAAGAGCAGTTGGTGGCTGGGAAAAAAGAAGTCATCAAGGGGCATTTCAGGGAGGTGCTGGGGTCCAGCTGGGCCTTGGGGAAGACAGGGAATGGCAGGAAGGGAGCAGCAGGCACAACTAGGTGGGCACGTAGTGGGTGGTGGTGTCACCAGCACATCCAGGTGCACATGAGAAAATGACACCTGCTGCCCCCACACCTGCCATTGGATGGGGTCATGTGGTGCAGTTTGACCAGTTGGCTGCAGTTGGAAGTGGTACACATGCAGGATTAATTGGCAGTGCCAAGTGTCTTCTAAGCTTTTGGCTTCTGCCATGGCAACCAGGGAAGCAGGCATTAAGATGAAGGGACAGTGGACATCGAGCTGCCTGCCACATGGATGACAGCTGCCCTGGAGACCTGTAGGGGACTTGTGTGAGAGCTAAATAAATCTTTGTCGTTAAGCCAATGAAACATGGAAGGTACTGGCCCAGCCTTGATGATGCCCATGGGAGGATGGGTATTGAGCAGTGGAAAGGGGGGTTTGATTAATTCAGGGGAACAGAGACAGCCTAGTATGGGCAAGAGGATCACTGGAGAGATGTTAGATCACTGCAAAAACCGAAAAATTCAGATTTACTTGTGTGGGACCTGGGTAGGAGTATTGAGTGGCTTAGACTGTTGAGTGGCTCCATGTGGCCACCACTCTTAAGGACCATGGACCATGTTTGTCTTTGTGCCTTTAATGTTTAATGCTCCAAGGTCTATTTGGGGGGCTACCTACACAGTTGGTATATCTGTGCTCTCCCCAAATCTGTATGTTGCAACTTAATCTTAGATGCCATGGTATTCAAGAGGAGGGGACTGGGGCCAGGAATACAGCTCAGCAGTACAGCACTTGCTTAGTAAGTGTAAGGTCCCGAGTTCGATTTCTGACACTAAACAAAAAAGAGGTAGGGACTTTAGGAGGTCATGAGACCATGAGGGGCCCACCTTCATAAACAGGATTAGTGTCTGTGTTAGTTAGCTTTTCTGCTGCTGGGACACCATTCCTGACACCCACAATCTAAGGGAGGAGACGTTCAGGTTAGCTCACAGTTGAGAAGGTTCAGTCCGTGGTTGTCCGGGAAGAAATGGCTTGGTGGAAGGGCTTGGTGGAGGAAAACTGCTCACCCCACAGCAACCAGGAAGCAGAGAGAAGGGAATCTGGGGACAAGAACGCACCCCTCCAGTTCGCGGCCCTAGTTGTGAGCCTCTTCCTCCTAAGAGCACATGCAGCGCGAGCACACCAGTGGACGAATCTGGTGAGCATAAAGCCCCATGATCCCATTACCTTCCTAAAGCTCCACTTCTGAACACATGAGACCCTTGGGAGACATTCTAGGTTGAAACTACCACAGTAACCTTATTAAAAAGGCTCAGAGGAGCTTGTTTGTCCCTTCTGCCATATGAAGACACACAGATGGTGTCATCCATAAAGCAGAGACAAAGCCCCCACCTGACACTGAATCCACTGGCCCCTCGACCCTGGACTTTAAGGGCTTAGACAGGAAACAAGAAAAGTAATTTGATTCTTGATAATCAAGGGCCAAGCAAGACAGGAGGTCTCATTCGGCTGGGGGATGATTTGCTGTGAGAATGTCCAGGGCTGGTGTCCTGGGGTAGGGGAAGCTGGAGATTCCTGTTACCACTAAAGAAAGGATGGTGGCAACTGCCCCCAGCTGGTCTTTTTCCTCGGATGCTGCTTTTGACACTTTACACACGGATGAGACTAATAACATGACAAGTTATCCTCCAGACAGCAAGGTCTTGACAGCACTCCCTGCCTTCTCAAATATATTGATCTTTATTTCAGTCACATAGGTTTATAATGCAAGAGAACAGTGCCCACTGTAATGTCCCCAGCCAGAGTTCATTCCTGGGGACCTGCCCTCCAACTTCTCTGGCTACTTCTTCTGGTATTTATTTCCCTGTGGTTGTTTCCGGATTTTAATTTTAATTATTATTATTTTTTTTACTTTGACATGTTATCTGTTGACTTACAGAGCTTGGGTATTTAGCATTCTTACATTAGTCTTCCTATCACACCCCCACCAACATAATCACACTCCTTACAAGTCTTCTGGGACGGTAACATCACACTTTTTGTTAAAAATAAGTATTTAATGTTTTCATTAGCATTAATGGTTATATAAATACTGTTTAGAAAAGAGCTGCGTATGATAATATTTTCTTTCACGGGCTATTTTTAATTTTCTTAGAGTTAATAATCATCTCTGGTTTATTTATCTCTCCTTTTACTCTTGTTTTAGATGTTGGAGAGGAATCAGGAGTAAATGGATATGCTCTATTTGCTATGTTCAACTGAAAACTCCAGCACCATTTTCCACTAAGTGAAAATGTAATCCATGCAAATGGCCCAGGATTCGCCAGGAAACTTTGGGGGTGCCTTCTGATGCCTTCCACACCCTGTCCTCCGCCTCTAGACTCTGCCTAACAACAGGAAGCGTCTCTGTTGCACATGGAAAAGCCTGTTCTCAGAGTCTGGGGGAACAGGGTCTGTGTTCCTTTTTTAACAAGCTTGAGGGGGAGGAGCTGTTTTTCTCCCCAGGGATAGGACCATAGGTCCCTTAGGCTTTGCTCTCTGGGTGGCAGGTGACACAGTCTCCCTTCTGCATCTGTTTCTTACCCAACCTGTTTCGGTGTCTGAAAGGGGCTCTCCATTGAGGAGTTGGCCTGACATTAACAGTCAAATGTCTGCATGTCCCACTCTTCTGTTGTGAACTTTGTGGGGTTTCTTGGCCCCAGGGGCTATTCTCCTCTATGTCCCTTCTACATGTGACCTTGGATTGCAGGAAACATGGAAAACCAATTCCCCAAAGATGCCCTGCAGGGCCCTGGGCGGCCAACATCCCCCGACCCGCTCCCCCCCTCCGCTGAAGACCTGACCCCTGTCTTCATAAGACATCGGCTCTCAGACCCTGCTGGGTCCTAAAGATGCAGCGCGTCTTTCCTCTGACATCGTCTGTGGAGAAAGCCTGTGGATGGCATGAATAATAGATTATTAATTGGAGCCTCTCCGGCGAGGGAGACTCGCCCCCAGTGAAGATGCTGTTATGTAACTAGCTAGTTCTGGCTGCATTTGCGGGTGCTGCAGAGTTGATCAGAGAAGGGGGAAGACCAGGGAGGGGCCCCTTGGCAGGAGGTCTGTGGGGAGCCGGCTAGTCCCTGGTTTTCAGCTTTCTTTTGCAGGTCAAACCTCATGGTGAGAGAACTGGCTGGCCTGTCAGTGGAGGCTGGAGCTGCAGGTGCTAAGACCCATGGAGTCTCCTGAATCATCCCCAGCAGTTTGTGATCATGGTGTTTCCCTGTTATGGCAAGCTGGCCAGGGCTATGACACAGGGGCCCTGACAGAAAGGCCTCCTGCAGGAGCACAGGGATAAGAAACCCAGGCCTGTCGTCTCTGGAAGAGTGATGCTGGATTTCTCTTCTGAAGCCTTGAATCCCAACTTCTGGCCAGAAGCAAGTCACCAAGCTGCCCACCCCTCCTCTAGCCCTGACTAGCCAGGCATGGAACAGGCAAGGTGTTGGCTGCTTGAGACAGGAGTCTGGCTGGTGTGGCCATGAAAACCACCTCCATGTCTTTTGTGGGGAATGAGACTGACTGACAGCTCCAGGTAACACCAAATCCACCACCCCTTGGCTCTAAGGCCACCCTTCCACTGGTTGCCCCCCTCCACCAATGGATCAGAGTGATTCCTAGTCCCGTGAGCAGTCCTGTTCTCCAACTCCTGGGTCAGGTAGAAATGCTCACCACTGAGGCACTGTCCGGGATAGAAATGTCTGGTAGCAACAGAGTGTGCTTATAATTCATTGTGGCTGTGATCTGATTGTCCTGGGCCCCTATTATGGGAAGTGCAAAGGCCCTGTGGTTGCAAGGGTATGATCTGTGTAATTAAGGCAAGGACTAGTACAGGGTGGGTTTGGAGAGATGAGGGGGCTAGGTCAGGTAGGGCCTGGTGGGCATTTTGGACCATCATTCTCAGCCTGAGCTATAGTAGACTCTCCTGGAGGTCAGACTCAGCCTTTGCAGTTTTCTTCCTGTCTCTCCTCTGGGACCTGCTCTGCACTCATAAATTTCTCCAAGGCTGTAGTGGTTTGATTTCTTCCAAAACCCTGCGCACTTTCCAACACTAGTATAGAAGGAACAGAAGTTAATAGCTACTGGGTTTCAAGATGAGGGTTCAAATCCAGAATTTATGGCCCTGTTTGGCCATCTGTTGGCTTGAAGTCTTGGACAAGTTAGATAACCTCTTGGAACCTTGGTTTCCTCATCTGCACGGAGGTGATGCTACTGGTAGTGGTAACAGTATCTGTCACTAACAGAGTGACATCTGCATTCCAGACACCATCCTAAGTGTCTTACAGAGATCATCTACCTGGGATGCATAGTTGCTTCTACGGCTTCTAGTTTTATAGATGGATAATCAAGGTACAGAGTACTGGCACCTTGCCTCAAGAACCTAAGCTCTTCTGAGCCCCCTGTTTCCTTGCCTCTGTATTTTGTCCCACTGAGGCCACCACGTGATAAAATATACATAGGACATGTGAGAGCCCTAAGATGCCTGCTCTTTCTGGTACTCCGTGCGTGCCTGGACTGTTTCACTATTTCATCTGTTCTTTCAGTGGGCTCATGCTTGTGGGCACCTCTGTGTGGCAGGCTGTGTGACAGGTGCTGGGAGAGAGCAGTGACCTGGCTGGGCCTGTCCTCACTCTTCCCAAACCTGAGTCAAGGGGGAGAGAAAGATGAAACAGGTAATTACATGGGTGATTAATTATAGTCAGGGTCTGTGCTATTGACAGAGAAGCAAGGGGCTCAGTGAGAGAATGGAACAAGACATCATGGCCTGTGGGTGAGGGTGTGACTCGGAGACTCCACTGCTGCCAGCCTAGGTGTGGTCCAAGGGGATGCGCAGCCCTGCCCACAGGGAAAGTGCAGTCTGACTTTACCCCATCTGATGGTGGAGATCCAGCCTGTACCCTCAAGGAGATTACAATCTGATGGAGGAGGCTTCCTCTTCCCCCAAGGAGGTTTCAGTCTGATGACAGAGATGCAGCCAAAGTGCCTGGGATCCACAAGGGCCTGACTCTGAGGTTGGTGACCAGGACAGCAGACAAAGCAGAGACCATGAGCGGCAGACTGCGGAGCTGGGTGGGGCAGGCATTTAGAAATCCCCAGTCAGATAGCAGCTGAGTGTCCCCGTACCCCAGAGGGGTCTGTTTTCAGTGATCTGGTAGAAAGGAGGGACCAACAAAAGCAGAATGAGATAGAGAAGAAATTTAAGTGACTTGGGACAAGCCACATAAATGACAGTTGTTCTGAGAGAGGATGATGGAGGAGACTTTGGGGCGTCAATTTTCTTGAATACTAAAGATCCGGTGATAGAAGCTTCTGGGATGGTTTATCTCCATAAAAGTGACACCAAGGAGTAGCCCCAGGGTATGGCTATGCGTGTGGCACGGGCATGGAGACTCAACAGAAGTATTTCAAAGACAAGCTGCCTCCCTCCATGTAATCTGCAGAGTCTGGGAATTTTCTTTTCCTTTTTAAGAGAAGAAGTTGGGGGAAATTTTCTAATGAATCCTATCCAACCATAAAATCATGTAGAAAATGAATCCTATCTGACAATAAAATAAAAGTGAAACAAATTACTAGGTCCTCATATTTATAGGATAAATTAATTTCATGTTTAGAATACTAATTGATCCCTGAAAGATCTGTAACCACAGGGTGCATGGGTTTAGCAGAAGCCTGGTGGGGTGGGATGGGGGAGCAGCAGGGAAAGGAGAGACCAGGGTGATGTCTGCCTCAGTTGGTTGTGTAGAACCAGTTTGAGTACAGCCCTCCATGCTCCAGAGCCCAAGCGCAGTCGGTACAGGCTGGGCTGGGGTAGGAGCTCTTCGACGTTTCCTGTGTTTTCTGAATCCCTCACACCGGGCTCTGCTTGAGAACAGCAGAGGTATTCCCCCATCAGATGTGGGGTTTCCATAAGGATGAGCCCATGTCCCTCCTTGGACTGGAGTTCCTTGAAGGTAGGACTGTGTTCCCCCTTAGGCTATGGATCCTCGAAGGAAAGCGACACACTTTCTTTTCAGAAAAAGTGAGCAGATACAGAGCACGTTCTTTCCAGATGCACAGACCCACTCTGCCCCCCTGGCCCCTCTGCCGTGTGGAACGAGATGAGCGTACCGAAACGCGGCAGCTGAGGGCCGTGAATGGCACAGGGCCTCCTTTGCGCATTTCACTTGCGAACGCCTTCTGCTGGAAAATGTGTGTTAACTCCCAGTGATCTGCAGACGAGTGGCGGTATTGGTGCACGGGCCGCGGGCAGTAAAAATAACCCAGAGACTGTCTGCTCCTTGCTCTCTGTCCTTGAACGCCCAGGTCATCTGTCCCAACGTGACCCACTGGGGCCCATTAAGAGGATGCTGGCCATCACTCTGCTGGCTCAAGGTGACAGTTTTGAGGCCCTTGTGTGCAGCAGCACTTGTCAGCAGCCCCACCTGTCACCTAATTCTCTTGTCCTCTGGAGACCGAAGCCTTTTCAATGCCTGTTTTGCAGGTGAGACTAACAAGGATCCGTGAGACTGCGCAGGACCTAAGAGCACAATCGGGCCCTTGTGGGTCCCATGCTGGGCAGACGTGGGCTTCTGGTCTTCACAGGTACTGGATACAGGTGCCTCCTTATGGACAATATCCCCTGTGTGCTGTCACGCTTTCACTTGGCCCATTTGTCCTGGATTAGCTGTGTGACTTTGGAGCTACATTGTCCCTCTTCTGGGCTCCATCTCCCAGCTGCACAAGGAGAGGTGTGGACCAGCCTGGTGGTGTTGGAGGCCGTCCTGGTCTGACATGCTGCAACGCCTGTGCCTCTTGTCTGAAGGAGGGTAGCTGATGTCGTGGGGAGGGGCTGTCCTATTCTGCTCACCTCTGTGCCTCGAGCGCAGCCACCCTCCTGCTGACTCTGCCCCTGACAACGCTGCTATCTTAGGTCTCTGTCACGGGAAGTGGCCTGGAGGCCACGGGCACATGCGGCAGCTAGGGTATCAGAGTGTGCCCCAAGGCCAGGGTGCTCACCTGCAGATTTGTCCCCAGTGTGACACAGAGCCTGGCACATTGCTCATTACAGTTAAACAATTATGAATAAATAAATAAACGGAGGAGTGAATAAAGGCACGTGACCAAGACTCACATCCGCTCCAGCGCTGGCCACCATATCTGCAATCTCTTTCAGTTCAGCCCCGTCAGGTGGGCAGCTGTCTCTTATTATTCGCTGTGTCCTTTCTCGTCACCACCAAATACACTGGGTCTCCGTTCGCACGCCACGAGTCGTTTCCACTTCCTCCCAATTTTCTCCACCACAGGTTCCTCCAGGTCTTGCATTTGCTAATTATGACAGAGAGTTTTCAGACAGGCGGGAAGGGACCGTCAGAGGAGGGTGGTGGCCCCCTGTTTCCACGGACGGATCTAGAAGGAAAGAGACAGCTGAGAGGAGCTGTAAGCCCAGTCCTGTGGGGGACAGGCCAGCAAAGCTTCCCCAGAGCCAGCCTGTGGGGTTATGGCATAATTACCTACCATTAATATGTTAATCTCTCATATGCAGAGCAGGAACAGCATTACTTTAAATTATTAACTGCTGCGAGGACAGAGTGGCTTGGGCTTCGCGGATGCCTAACATTTTAATTAAAGCCTTTCTGATACATGTTTACCGCTGCTTCTGATTGGCGTGGGCAAGGGGCTGCAGAGAGCTGGAAGAAGGTGGGAGAGGAAGCAGAAGAGTGCAGGAAGGAGAGGAGGAGGCAGGAAGGAAAAAGGAGCAAAATATAAACAGAAGAGAAGCAAGGAACATAGCTCTTCAGTCCCCGCAGCAGCGCCAGGCCCCATGTCAGGGTCACCTGCTCGCCAAGCCGTGCCTTCCCCTGGTCCTTGCACCAGGGAACCAGGCTCTGAAAAGAGCACAGATCTCCTCCCCTCCCTGCCTTGTCTCCCTGTGTCACTGACTCTTGTCTTTCCTGGCCACCCACACCTCCCTGAGGTCCCAGTCACAGCTTGTCCCCTCCCCACCTCCCCACCTCCCACCTTTCTACCTCCCCCCATGGCCACCTCCAGTCGCAGGTACCAACATGCTGCCCACGGGCTGCAGAGCGCACACTGCCAGGCCCTCGCTGTCCCTCCCAAGTGAGGAGCTGTGACTCGTCTCATGACTGGATATCTCCTTGTCCTCAAGGCCTGGTCCTCAGAGTCCTGGAAAGTGTTGAGTATGCAGGTGACAAGAGCATGTGGCCACTGAAATGACCATTGGGCCACTTTCAAGGAGCAAGTGGGTTTGGGTGGAGAGGGAACTTGGCGTTGCAACAGAAGTCTGAGCCACCCCTCCCTCTGTGACTCTGTTTTAGGAACTCAGGCATCAGCTCTGTTCAGGACTGCTGATTGTTAATTACCAGTGTCAGTGTGTGTGTGTGTGTGTGTGTGTGTGTGTGTGTGTGTGTGTGTATGCATGTGTGTTTTTGGTCCACTTCAGCATCCCTGTCTGCCCTCTCTGCTGCCACCTCACTTTACTAGCCTTAATTACAGCAATTTGGGAGGCACGTTTAAGATTGCAGAGTAAACCTATCAATATTTCACTTAAGAATGGATTTCTGTCGGATGGTATCAGAGGCCTATAAATGAGAAATATGAGACTTGTTCTCAGGTAGCCTGGCACGTGCAAATGCACACACACGCACACACACGCACACACACACACACACGTCCCTCTGATGAATTATTAACGCGTGATTTCCTTTCTGTCTCAGGCTCCGGGAACAGCTGTGGGCTCTATTGAGCTATAGTCAGAGATGAAACTTTTACTGGAGCTGTTCGCCTAAAACATATTAAAATAAACATGAGTAAACTGGGGCTCTGTGTTCTAGGGCTTCCTGCTGGTGACAAGGCAGGAGACGGCATGTACCCTTTTCCTCTAGATTTGCTGGAGAGGAAGATGCTGGGCCGGGACCCCAAGATTGGAGTCATCACAAGGGATAGGGTCACCACTAGACACCAGGGCCCCATGTGCACATCTCTGGCTTCTATTCCCATGGAGTGAGCCACTCAGGAGCTCTAATCTCCTTGAAGCTTCACTGATTTTAGTCTGCCAATCCAGTCCTCATGGTTTTGCATCATGGTGTTAGAAAGAGCCAGTTGTCGTGAGACAAACACAGGTTTTGTAATCTGACAATCCTGAGTCACTTGCTCATTCTGTGATCCTGGGGAAGTCATAACTTTTCTGAGCCTCAGTTTCCCTGCTTCCAAACAGGAGACAACTGTGCCCACCCCAGTAAGCAGGATTAGCGATTGTAACTATAAATCCTTTGTACAGGAAAGAACTTCCGTAGTCACTTGAGTGGTGGACACGGATGACTTCTTGATGTGCTCGGCCCTGGCTTCTATGCCTTCAGAAGGACATTGACCAACTCTGTCTGAAAGAGGAGACTGACGGGTTGGAAAACCACGGACAAATAAAAGTTGAAGGGATTGGACACATTTAGCTTGGAGAAGTCACATCTCAGGATAATATACTTGTCATCCTTAAGTAACTTCCATGTGCTAGAGATGGGACTGCCCATGTCCAGTTCTATGCAGGACTCAGTAGGTCTGTCCAGCTCAGGCATGAGGAGTTAACAAGCCTGGCTCTGAGACCCGAAGCCATAGTCTTCCGTTTCTGTAGACTAAAGGTCATATTTTTGTCCCTGCATGCCTGGCTTCTGTGTATATTTTTTAGAAAGCTCTAAACTACATATGGAAGAAATATTTGTCATGCGTCCCTCCAGATCCTAATAGTCCAACACCTTAAGGTTGGAGCACATAATGGCCAATGCCTATTTTTTTCAATATTTAGTTTTTGTTTTGTCTTAATCTGCTTGAGCTGCTAAACAGCATACCAAAGAGTGGGTCATTTATAAACAGTAGAAATTTGTTTCTTACGGTTCTGTGGTTGTAGAGTCTAGGATCAAAGCACAAGCAAGTCTGATGTCCAGTGAGGGTCCTGTGTCTACTTCCAAGATGGCGATAGGAAGTTTTTGTTCTTGCATGGCAGAAGGTGGTGGGGCAGAAGGGATGAACTCTTATATCAAGAGCTTTTATAAGGACGCTTAATCAGCTCCCAGACACCACATTTCCCAATATTCCTGCACTGGAGATGCACTTTCAACATGAATTTTGGTGAGAACAGAGGCGTTGCAACCATAGCACCTGCCTTTCTGCATACTGCTTTTGTAACCTCCCCCACCAGCTTGCCTCTTGCAAGCATCAATTCCTGGAAGGAGTAGTGGGAGACTGCAGGAAGAAAAAGTGGGAAACCACCATGTTCTTCCTTCTCTGTGTCTGCTTTCAGGGTGGGTGAATACCCATCAAGGTTCTAGCTCCTGCCCAAAGCCCTGGTATCTGGCTTCTGATAACAGTACTTCCTGCTGGCCCTCCAGCCAGCCCAAAGGTCATAGTGGCTTCATACACTAGCTAACCTCTGATGCTTCCCTATCCATGCCTTGGCGTTTCAATTTTTCTAACAGTTGCATAACTAATTTCCTATATTGAATTCTCCCTGTTAGAAATATCTAGGGTTGTCTATGTTTTCATGACTGGACCCAGACTGATTTGTGGGATCTACATTGTGGATTCCCTAGAAGGCATCCATCTCAAAGGCTGCCATATGATTCATAAGCCCCTTGTGCCTTGAGCGTCTTTCCAAAGCTCAGGCCCTCTGGGTCCTGAGTGTCCTAAGAAGGAAGATATCACAGAGGCCACATGGGGTGTGGCCAGATTCTTACAGTTTGGAAAGAACAGCTTTGCCAGGATTTCTCTGGGAGCCCCTGCTGCAGGGCAAGTATAGTAGCCCCTTGTTGTGGGCAGTCTTTGACCTAGTTTCAGGGCCCTGTTGCTTTAGGTGTTGAACTGACAACCAACTTCCCTAGAAGCCTTTGCCCTGGTCCATCCATGGCTTCTTCCCTCCTGGCTTCTCACTTGGACTGAGCTTCCCAGAACTTCCTGTATCTTGGCTTTCGAGTGCTCTAGTCTAGACCACTGCACAGTGTTCCCTTGCCTTGTGGGACAGCCCAGCCTCAGGGCCAGGCCTTTTATGTGATATCCATTCTTGTCCTTGGTTTTACACAAAAAGCCACATCAGCACTTCCCCAGGTGCTTTGCAGCTGTTGGTGTCCTTCAGTGAGCACCAGAAGACACTGCTGGAAATGCAACAGCCACCTGTATCTCCTTTGCATGGGCCTGGAAAGGTAGCAAGCCTGGGGCTGCAGATGTGGAAGCCAGATGTCTGTGATCTGTCATACCAGCTTCTTTCTGCATTACGGTGTACCCAAGAGCAACCTTAGCAAGGTGATGTAGAGTTTCCTTGCCTGAAGGAAGAGGTAGACTGACCTAATTAACTTTCTAAGTATATTCCACTAGCACTGTGGAAAGATCTCAAGGGTTTTAACGTATAATTCTGATGTTTTCCATGATCACCACTATTCCCTGCCCCATCACTGTAATGGTTGTGAGCTCCAGCACCACCCTATCACCACCAATACCAACCATAACTATCACCATCACCATCAATGCCACCATAACCATCACCACATCCATCACCATCCTTAACACACACCCCTATGGCTCTCACTGCCACTGCTCATCATGATTCCCATCACATGGTCACTCCAACTGAAGTCAACCCCACAAGCACCATCCACCTCAATATTTTAAACATCATCCAGCACCCCACATTCTTCTTCTTTAAGAGTTTGGCTGGGGCAAAATCTGCAGGGTAAGGGTGCTCAGGGTTGCTGTTGCAGACAGACACAAGGATTGGACATCTGCATGTAGAAGGACCAAGAAACAAGCCTGGAGCATAAAATAAAGACCTCAAGCAACAGAGAGAATCTATCTCCTTTGTGCAGGGTGTATTTTGGGGCAGGAACATGATAGTTAATCTTGATTGTCAACCTCACTTGCTTAGAGAGACATCTAGTAGATTAAGAAGCACATTTCTGAGTGTATCTGTAGGGATGTTTCAAGAGATGATGGGCAACTGAGGGAAGAAGACTCGTCATGATTACGGGTGGTACCATCAAACAGACTGGCAGCCAGGATGGAATCAAAATGGGAAAAAAGAGGAGGTCAGCCTACATGTGTGTCATGGTTGACAAACTGTGTCAACTTGAGGAGTCTAGAAGCTTAACTGAATGATCAGCAATTCTACATCCTGGGGTGAAAAGGACATGCCCTTGATGCTGCAGGATGTTGTTCATTGTGTCAACTTGAGAAATTTAAGAGTTCAACTAAGTGATTCAGCGGGAGGGGGCCAGGGTCCTTACTTTGTATTCATCCTGAGCCTGTGCAAGAGGAGGACACTGAGATGTGTGGGTGTGGGTGGCTAGCCAGCCTACAATACAAGGGAGGAAAAGAGGCTTGCTTCCTCCCTTTTTGTGCTCTTGCTGCTTTTGCTGTCTTTTGCTGCCATGAACTGTTACCCTCTGCCATGTGCCACTCTGCCTTGCAGCCAGCCAAGTATGGACTGAAACCTCCACAAACTGTCAGCTAAATAAACTATTCCCTCTTTAATTTGGGTGTTGGGTATTTTGTCTCAGCAACTAGAGAAAAATAACCAAGGCAATGTAAAAGCTAACTAATACAGGAGATTGGTACTGGATAAGTGGGGCTGCTGCTGTAACTATTCCTGGTCATGCGGTTCAGAAGCCTTTGGAATTGGTTTGCAAGAGTGTCTTGGTTACTTTTCTCTTGTTGCTGAGACAAAATACCCAACACCCCAAATGAAGGAAGGAAAGGTTTATTTAGCTTACAGTTTGTGGAGGTTTCAGTCCATACTTGGCTGGCTCAGAGGCAGAGTGGCACATGGCAGAGGGTAAACTGTTCATGGCAGCAGAGCACAGCAAAACAGCCAACAAAAGGGAGGAATGGCTGCAAGCAGCCTCTCTCCTTCCCTTGTAAACAGCCTGCCACCACCCAGGGGGCATGTAGCTCTCACACAGTCTCCATGCCCTTCATTCCACAGGCTCAGGATGTATACAAAGTAAGTACCCTGGCTTCCTGCTGAATCACTCAGTTAAACCTTCAGACTCCCCAAGTTGACACAATGTATCAACCATAACAAAGAGTTTGAAAAGGTTTGAGATATAGGCTGGGGGAGACCTAGACTGCTATAAACAGTCTTGATGTGCAATTCTAGTGATGATGTTCAGAAGCCCAGAATGCCAACAGAAAGGTGAACAATGAAGACCTTCCTCATGAGGTTTCATGTGGGAATGAGGGCTCTGAAAAGAGTTGGACTAGAGGAATTGGGCTAAAAGAAAAATTCTGGCAAGGAATTTTTCCACATTTTGTGCATGTCTTTGAGACTTGTATGGGGCAACAAACTAATGGATCTAATGGAAAAATTTCAAGGTAGCCCCATGTTTAGGCTGAGGCATTAGTCAGGTGTATAATGAGAAGAAAAAAATCACAATAGAAAGATTTTAAAAACTTAAGTGTGGTCAGAAAACATGCATGTAAAGCTGTTTGCTGCACAGATCAATGCTATTAAAACAAAGCCAAATGCTTTGCAGAGGGCAATAGGAAAGATGACTTGAGAGCATCTCAAGGGTGTAAAAGTGCAAATTCTATGGAGAGACTGCTTTGAGAAGAGTAATAGATACCCTCCCTACACTGGAGGGTGAGTGTCAACTTAATCAGCTTAGAAATCACACTGTTGGGTATGTCTGGGTGGATCACTGGAGATGAGACCCCGCAGACTAGTATCTGGTTGCTACTCCCTCCCTCTCTGAGTCTCTTGCTTTCTGTCCTTCCTTACTGCCATGAGTTGAATAGTTTTCCTCTACCACACATTTTCACCGTGATGGTTCTGTCTTGCCAGAGACCTAAAGCAAAGGGGCTAGCTGACCATGAACTGGAACCCCTGAAACTGTGAGCCAAATAATCCTTTCCTTCTTAAAATTGTATTTGTCAAGTGTTTTGTCCCAGCACTAAGAAAGTTGGACTAATGTAGGGAGGAGTGATGCATAAAGGGAAGGGAAGTGAAAGCCACTGCTGGGGAGATGGCAGCCAGAAGAGGTAGCAGGTTCTGTGTCTGGTGTGGGTGAAGGGATGTCAAAGCCACAGAGGAAGTCAAGGCAGCTGGAAGTGAGAGACAGAGGAAATCTGACTGTCCATCTTCCCTCACTTAGAGAGGGCCCAGACAGGCAGGTGGTGAGAGAGTGGCAGGAAGGGAAGAAGTGGCCACTGACACTCAGGAGCTGTCCTCGCTGTTCTATTGTGCAAAACTAATTCCACAGAATGTTACCATCAGACAAGGACACACATGAGAGGGGACTGGAGTGAGGCAGAAACAAGTTCACCCCATAATCATGGCTGAGCCGATGTCATCCAAACCATAAAAGGCCGAGCGTCCCTTTGCCAGCTGCTGTGAATTATTGCTGCCTTGCCGATAAGAGTTCAAACTCACTTGTTACCTGTCATGGCTCAGGATTACTGGGTCCTAGGCACAGAATCCTCCCTTTCCTGCCAGTGCTCCACCCACAGTGTCCTCCTGCCTTCTTGGACTCTCCCCAAACCGCTTCACCAAAGACCTGCCCTACAATGGCTTCTCTCTGCCTCTGTCCACTCGCCGAGATACCTGTCGCTCCCCATGACACATGCTCTTTTGTGAGCAGCAGGAAATAAACTCATCTGACTCCATGAGTTCCTGGGGCCTCTGGCTGCAAACATTGACTGCAGTGTAGAAGCATGTTACATCTGCTGAATCCAAAAGGATTCATGTTCTCCTAAGGAGTCTCCTCCCTCTGTTTCGGAAGGACATATGGGGTGATCAGGTCACTGCACAGTCAAGTGGCCTCAGTACCACGTTCCAGGCCCCAGCCTCTCCGGCTGATCACCCTGCCAAGGGACAGACTGGGCAGGACCCAGGGATCTGAAGAGCTTGCTATAAAAATCCCCTGGACTGCTTGTTAAAATGCAGAATCCTGGACCTCTGTTGTGGAGATTTCAAGATGAAAGCCCTGCAGTCTGTTATTACAACTAGCTCCCCGGGTGGTGCTCATGTTTGAACGCCACAGACTGAGGGCCCTTCAAGGTCAACAAAGAATTCAAGGTTGGGGCTGCAAGGTTGGCCTCTGATGTCTTCCCAGAAATAGCTAAAGACCATCCTTCAGCCCACAAGCCCTATTTGTGGGCTCAGGCAGGTCCCTAAGGTATCACCCAAAGCCCACACGGGGTCAGCTGCCTTCCCAGCTTTCTGGGCGGCACACACCGTGTTGGGCGAGATCAGGCTGCAGAGCTGCCTGGTAGCGTTCAAGGTAAAGACATCTGCCTCTAGCAAAATGTCTGTCCAAAGGGACTCCAAGACCGTGTCCTGAACTAAATGAAAATGTTAATCAATGTATCTATCATCCTGGCCCCTGTGTCTCTGAGCTGCCGATACAGAGAGAATGCCGATCAATAATGATGTTAAACACACACACACACACACACACACACACACACACACACACACGTGCTCCCTCATGGAGTCAGATCTGGCTGTTCTCTTGTACTCAAAGGCACGCACAGGTTTTCTTTCCTCCCAGCCTTTCAGCCTGCCCTGTCCTCACGGCCCAAGCCTACCCTGGGGATAGAGTAGGCTGGTGAGACCTTGGAGTGAGGCCATTTGCCTTGGGTGGGTCCTTGCAGCCCCAGAGAAGGTTGGACTCCACTTTATAGGAGTGGAGTCGAGCAGCAAGCCTCTCCACACCATTCACCTAGTCTAACAGATTCCTTGTAAGAAGAGGACACTAGGGTGCACAGCCACCAGTGCACAGCTGCCCAGGAATGGCACCTAGCAGAAGCAGTGAAGGGGGCACCATTTGCACAAAAGAGAGACAGACACACCGACCTTGGACTTTTAGACTCCAGACTATGGAAAGGTACATTTCTGTTGTGCAAACCATCAGTCAGTGGTGTTTTGTATGGCATCTGAACCAATGCACCCATCTCTTCTCGCCTTTTGATCCTTCTTCACCTTCAAAACGATCAGCAGTTTGCGGCCCTGCCACTCACCGTTGGGTATGTGACAGCTGCCTCACCAGATGTAAGCACTTGGGACAACTGTGTACAGTTTAGCTTTTTCTAAAGTGAACAGGGTAGCCCCATAGTGCTGTCCAGGTGTACCCAGCAAGCCCCACAGACCCAGCGTCCCAGGTATTCACTTTCTTCTCTCCCTGGCAGCTCAGGGGCTGACTGCTCAGCAGGGGAGTGAGCTCAGTCCCTTGGAAAAGGACCTAGGCAGCCATGTTTTATTCATCACAGGCAGCCTGGCCTTTATTTGGTGGCCAACTCTAGTTCAGGGTCCTAATCCCACTGAGCACCTCCACTGACTGAGCTAGAAAATGGGGAGCTGGAATGATCCAGGAGATAAGAGGACCATCACCTGTCACTCAGACAGGGGTAGCCTGCAGCTGGAATAGAGGTTCTGGACACTGGCAGCTGGGTTTGTCCTTTCTTGTGCTTGGGTAAAGGGGCCAGAATGACCTCGTTCACTTACCCACCTGCCTTGGCCCTGGGCTAGAGGAAGGTGTGCGTCTCAGAATGGGGAATGGAAGGAGTGTGATTATGGAGTATGTGGGACTTGGGTGTTTATGCAACTGAGAGAGACCAGTAAGGGCAGAGGCAAGGGGTCCTGACCCTAAGAGTCACCACGGTGGAGGCTGTGGGACTCCTCCTTTTCCCCAGGTTGCGTAAAGCATTTGGGGAGGGGTCTTAGTATTATGAGTAGGGCAGACCCCTACATTCCAGCACCATTTACATTATGTGACCTTGGGCAATGTCTTTACTTTTCTTGGCCTCAGTTTCTTCATCTGCAAAATGGGGTGACTGGAGTTGATACGTGATAACTGCTTAAAGTGCCTGAGATGGTAGATGTGTTACCCAACCAGGCTCATGGTGCCCATTGAAGCCATGAGTTCTGCAAAAGGGAGTTCATTAAGCAGCCAAATGTGGGTACAGCAGAGCCAGTCTCAGTCCATTTCTCTGAGGGTGGGGTTTAGGGACCTTTATGGGATAAGGAAGTGGGGTAGTTTAAGTGATGAGGGGAAGTGGCCTGCACATGCAAACACAATCTTCACCCCTAGGAAACATGGTTGGAAAATGGGGACCTCAGTATGACCTGAGGTCGAGTTTTGGGCCCTGTGACCTCAGAGAAGTCATCCATGGAAAGCTTGTGCCGATCCAAGTGCAGGGATTGTGGTTTCAACTGGCTTGAGCCAGATAAAAATGGTCTCCAAGTCCCTGAGAAATAATGTAGTGACTGTTAGCCTCATGACCCAAACCGCACGGGGATTATCTCAGCAAGGCTGGTGGGAGACTAATAATACACCGCGTGGCCACGTGACCTCCCTGCGTGGTGACTGTTAAAGTCAGTGAAAAGTACGTCAGCAGATATACATGGAGCTGGAGGGTTTATTCAGGGTTTCCCTCCACTTCAGAAGCACAGAGCAGGGCTTGAGCAAAGCTGGTAGAAGCCCCTAGGAGGAGATATGCCCCTGACTCAATGCATCAGGCGGGGAGAGCAGCCCAGCCTCGATGCATCCTGGCTCTTCTTCCTCTCCAGCCCAGCTTGGCTGGATGGTAGTTCTGCTTGGCACCCCGCAGTTTGCTGAGCCCTGCAGTTTTGACAGGCAGCCCCAGGAACCCAGAGGCTCTGCTTGGAAGGAGCCTAATTAATCACTGCAGGGGTGGTTCCGGCAGCAGCCTGGGTGCCTGGGCCATGTGACAGCGGCAGCTGCTCGCTGCCTCCTGCCCAGCAAGCCTGTGCACCCCTGTCCTCTGACCCTGCACCCTAGGCTGTCTGGTGGGAGTCATGCCAGCCCAGGACAGGGAGAGTGAATTCCTGTGACTTTGTTCCAATGCTCAGACACATTTAGTCTTTGTGCAGGAACTCTGTTTCTGAGTTTGTTCTCAGTGTGGGATGGTACACTCATACACACACACACACACACACACACACACACACACACATAGATTTGGGGTTAGGAGATCATAGCTGTCAGACCCATGCTGCCCTTAGGTGAGGCCTGCACTCTGCTATACCTCTTCACCTTTCCAAGGCTCAGTTTCTGTATCTGTGAAATGGGAGAGTAAGACCCATCCTGGGGAGCGCATATGATGGACGTAGAGGCTCACTGCTTAGCAGGTGTAAGTAGTTTTAAGCTATGCAGAACTGTGTCTGTGGCTCTCACTGCACGTCTCATAGGGCCCTCCCTGCCTGCTGGGCAGGGCTGAGGGACCCTCTGGCCCCTCCCTGTGTGCTCTTCCTCACAGCACATAGCCCCAGCGGTGTCTACTTTATCTTGGTAGGTGGGCCTGGTGGGGTCCTGTGGAAGCAGAAGTGGGGCCCCGGTGGGCGTATCAGGAGGGACAGGAGCTATCCAACCTCAGGGCAGGTTCTCATGACTCAAAACTCCTGAGCCCGACTCCACCTGCTCCCCAGTCACACCTGAGTCCTGTGAGCAGAGCCCCTTTTGTGGGCCAGGAGGAGACTCGTGTGTACATGAAGACCCTTTGGTGTGGTTGGGGACAAGGCCCTCATTTGCCCCTCCTGATCCAGGTGGGCAGCGCCAATGCAGTCAGGCCTGTTCCAAAGCACTTGGAGGTGGCTGGTAGGGAGCGGAAGCAGCTGGATCTTTAGGGGCAGCAGGAGAGGCTCCAGGTCTCGCTTTGTCCTGAGAGCAGAAAGCTTTGAGGCAACTTGACCATCAGTGCAGTAAGACCTTCAAGCAAAGGAACCAGGAAGCTGAACAAAGCCCTCCTCAGGGACGCCAGACGCACCTACCCTCTGTCTCAACAGCTCTCACGTGGTCACTCATGTCTGTCCTATGCCTGTGTCACAGATGGGGAAATGGAGGCACAGAAAAGTTAAGACTTGTCCAAAGTCCCACAGCCAACATGCGGGCGAGCTGGGATCCAAATCCCTGATGGCCGACCCCTGGCCCTAGGCTCATGACCTCCAGGCTCTTGCAGCAGTGACTGTGTTGCAGCACAACCGGAGGTGGGAGGCTGGCTTATTCTTTTAGCATGTACTCCCTGGCACAGGCCAGGCCCCCTGTGTGCTATAGTTATATGAAAGAAAGAATGAATGAATGAATGGGAGGCAGAGTGACTGATGCACCAGAAAAGGGCTATCTGGGTCCGGAGAGGAGGCATCCTAGAGCTAGGCAGTGAGAACATGCCGGAAAGTCCCCACTGGCTCCCTTGCCCCATGCTGGTGATGCGTAAATGCCACCATGGAGTCAGGAGGAGCCAGCAGCAAGATTAACCTAGGGTCCAATAGGTTTAGAAGCTTTCCTGCCCTTCCCCACCAGGTGGGTGCACTGTAGCAGCATCTTTAGGGTCCCCTCTGCTCTGTGCCTCCAACCCCCCACCCGCATCCCCACTCTCCACTACTGAGATCCACTCTAATCTGTATTGTTATTATGATCCCTGGTATTGTTACTAACCCCCCAACTGCATTTTCCCCCTGGAGGTAAAGTTACTTTACACGCTGAGGTTGGAACAGCTAAGTGTTCTGGAAGGAATTGGAAATAATCATGAGAACAAGCAGGGGGTGGTATGTGCAGCCCATGGTCGACTAAGAGGAAGAGACCCCTCTCTCCTGAGAAATCATCCTTTGCACAAAGTCCTTAGCTGATGGGGTGTGAGGCAGAAGGAAGGGGGCGTCTTCAGGCAGGAGGGAGATGACCTGCTGCCCCTGCCATTCTGTAGACTTCTCTGCAGGTCTTAGCAAAAAAGAGAGAAATATCCAAGGTGATGTGTGCCATGGGGGAGATGGGCAGGCCTGCAGTGTACCAAATAATGAGTTAAAAGAATCATTCAGTGAGTAAAGAGAAATATCAGGAATTAAATTGCAGGGAAGATTTCAAGTAATCATAAAGGGTTTTTCAAATATATTCACTGCTAAGAGCTACAGATGTCAGGAGAGAAAATTGGTTCACTTACCAATAATAGTCTCAGAGGCTGGGGGAGCAGGATGCAGACACAGAAAGTACTAAACCAGGTTTCCCTACCTTCTCCTCCTCCTTCCCTGGAGGCTGGGGTGTAAGGGAGGAGGCTTGGGGTCAAGGATGAGGTTGGGGCGAGGGTGCAACTTGTCCTGGAAAGTGGGTAGATGGTTGAGACAGGGTGAATGAGGGGACAGCTTAGAGGGGAGAAAAAGGGACGCTCGATTTCCCACCACCCAGCCCCAGCATGACTCCTTCCCTCCCCAGGCCAGCCACAAGTTACAGGAATCAAGGACAGGTATGCTTGGCATGGAGCAGGAGGCTTGTTCTTGTGGTCGCTAAGAGTTTATTGATGGTTTACGAAGAGTAGAGCACTCTGCCAGGTGTGTGACAGATTGGAGACACACTGAGGTGTGGTGGCTGCTCCGGGCTTGCAACGTAGCGAGGAGATGCAAGCAGCTCCCACAGGGAGATGAGAATGGTCTTCAGGACCACGCTAAAGATATGGAGTCAGATGATGGGGAGGAGAGAAAGCTGAGGCCACAGAGGAAAGTGGCAGGGGCCTGAGACAGTGTTCCTCTCCACTTGCCGCCTCCCAGGACACTGGCACCTTTCTCAGGAGCACTCTCCATGCAGCAGGCCACATCTACAGTGGCACGGACTCCTCCGAGGGCCGAGAGCTGAAGCTGCTGAAAAGCCTCTGAGAACAGAGGTGTTATGGGCCATTTTTGCTGAAGGCAGGGACAAATTTTATCTTGCTCAATCTAATATAGTTTCACACTAGGTCCTTGAGACAGGTGATGTGAAGAGGACCAGGAGGCACCTGCTCTGCCATGAGGTCACTTTCTAGGAGAGGAGCCCCAGCCTTGGGAGCCTGCACCCTTTTAACACACGGAAGCACACACCTCTTTCTCCAGAAAAAGAAAAATAGTGAGTCTCTCTGGGAGACAACCTTTAGCTTGCAAAGCTGTTTGCTACACAAATATTCTTGAAAAGATAGTAGAATCTGATGGACAGGAATTCCAGAGACCTGGATAAATGCTTCACAGCAGTAGCACATGCTGAAATACACTTATTTATTGTGCTTACTGTTCATATCCGTTTCCTCTTAATGGAACTGATTACATCACAAGGACCAAGACTGCAGTCTCTTTTGTTCACCGATGTGTCTGCAAGAGTGCCTGGCACACAAGAGGTGCTTAAACAGTGTTTTTGGAGCTGGGCATGATGGTGTACTCCTGTACTTCCAACACTCTGGGAGGCTGAGGCAAAAGAATTACAAGTTTGAGCCTAACCTGGGCAACTTAGCAACTTAGTATGATCCTGTCTCAATCAACAAACAAACTGGGGATGCAACTCAGTGCAAAGGGTTCAGTCTCCAGTACCACCAAAAACCAAACAAACAATCAGTGCATGTTGAATGACTGAAGGATTGCACAAAGGAGAAAGTTCCTGCCTTGCCTGTTCCATCCAGGAAATTCCCTCAAGGAAGTTGTGGAAGAAGGAACCTCAGTTCCAAGAAAAGCAGATCTTTTCCTGGGTGACTGGAATCAGCCCCTGTCCCTGGTTTCTCCTGCATTTTTCCTTGCCTTGCTCTCTGTCACTGGAACTGGTACTTGAGCGAGTCACTCAGTGCAGCAGCAGTTGGTGTAGACTCGCATTTCTGCAGCCTGCAACATGTAAGCATGCGCAGGCCCGGGGGTGCCCTCCTGGGCTTCCTGCCTGTCCTCTGCCTTTCTCAGGCTGGTAATTAACGGTATCAGAGCCGAGGAGGGCTGTCTCATTACATGTCCTATTTATGCGACTCTAATGTGCTTAGTGGTGATTGGAAGGGCCAGGAAATCAGCAGCAGAAGTTGCTCTGTGCCCGGCCCGGAGCTGGCAGCCCCGAGATAAGAGGATCAGGACCAGGCTGTGAATGAGTTCTAACGCTGGCCAATAATGCACTAATGTGGGAGAGGAATTAAACATAAGAGAGATGCTGCACATTTCTCTGATTAATTAGCTGTTCTCGTTAATGTTGCTGCTTGAAAAAAACAAATCACAGGCTGTAATGCGGGAGTGACTTTCTAATGGACAGTGTGGAGCTCAGAGGGAGCCCTGCAGGACCATGTGCAGTGAGATCCACAGGGAGTGGCCACCGTGGCCACCTAGGGACCACAGACAGAAGGGCGGGGGGGCAGCAGTCTCAGAACCCCCTGATTCAAGAGTGCGGGGTGGTCGCTGGCCAAGGAAAGGAGCATGGGAGGCGAGGGGAGTGTGTGGGACAGCGCCAGTCATCCAGGGCTTGGCACACAAGGCCCTGAACTTGTTTCATTCATTCTTTCATTCATTCAAAAGGCTAGTTATCTAGCGTCTCTCACTGTATCGGTCAGTGTTTACTAGAGAAATATATAACACAAGATAGACAAATATATAAGAAATTACAGGATCGGCTCTCAGTGGCCACTCACAGAGTTGGGCGAGGGAGAGTGCAGAGCGTGTCTGTACACCGGAGACCACAGGAGTCAGTTAAAGTCTGGAGCTCATGGCAGTGTCCTGTGTGAGTCCGTGTCAGGTTGATGGGTCTGTGATGGAGGCTGAAGAGTCTGCGCTGGAAACCAGGAGATGACGTCCAAGCTGAAGGTGAAGACAAATTCCTCTGAAGAAATCGAAGCAGATCCGTCCTTCCTCATTTCCCCTTTGTATCATCCAGGTGTGGGGCCACCGTGGGGGGCGGGTGTTTCCCACACCATAGGGCGTGAAGTTACTGAGTTGATTTGCTTGAGCTTCTCTTACTACAGTTGACCTGATCAACCATCACACTCACATGCTGGGCCCTTTGTCAACCATGGAGATGCCAGAATGAAAGAACTGCAACTTCTGCATCCTATGGGAAGGAGATGGAAGAGGCTTCCCATGAGACAGAGGCCATATCCTGACCACAGGTACTTGGGGTTTCGGGTCCAGAGGTGCAGGCTGGTGGGCTGTCTTTTCAGGATGCCACACCTGTCTACTCACAGGATCTGTGCACCTCCAGGATTTGGATCCATTGCAACTTTAATTTATTTATACTTACGTTGGTTTTATGAGACAGGCTCTTTCTGTGTAGTTCAGTCTTGCCTTGAATTCAGTCTGTAACCCAGGCTTCCACTTCTGAACCTCCTGCCTCGGCCTCCCAAAGGTTGGGATTTTAGGCACGTGGAACTATGTCTGTCTTTTTCTTTTAAAAAGTAAATTTGAGAAGAACAGAAGGGTTCTACTTCTTTCCAGGGAAGTGTGCTTACACAGACTTAAAAAGACTGAGGAATGTGGTACCTTGGCTCAGGACTTGGGACATTTGATTCTGGGTACTGCTTGGCCACAGATAAGGCTGTGTCCCAGGACAAGGCTGGGCCCATCCCAGACAGAGCTCCTGCTCGCTCACAGGCTCTGGGCCCCGCTTTGATTCTGCCTCCAGCTAGAAGCCCTTCTAGAGGAAGGCCCTGTCTGGGGCTGGGCTGACAGTGCATCTTGGTCCAGTTCTGTAGCTGGTGAGTGTTGCTGGGCTCCCTGGGCTTCCACGAGGAGGGAGAGAAATGAGGACTGTCCTGAGGGCTGAGCGTACACAACTGGAACATCTGCCATGGGGACTCAAACTCCTGGTCCCCCAGGAAGGCAGAGTGAAGCAAGCTCAGGGGAGGTCCTGTGTTCCAGCTGAGAACCACATCTGTCACTGGGCTTCATCTGGTTTCCTGGGCTCACGACCTAAGGATGTCACGTCTTCTATCTTCTTAGGAGTTGTGTTTCAAACTTTTATGGGGGAAAAAACTTCTTGGTTTAAAAACACTGGACTTGAATTTTACTATGTGGGCAAACAATCCGTGCCTGGGGACCGGATTCCACTTGTAGATGTATCTAGTAGAATTAGATTAGGCCGAAGTAACAGAAAACAGGTAAGCAACATAGCTGTGGCTTAAATGAGGCAGAAGTGTGTTTAAGGAATGCAGAAGTTATCACTCCACATTGCCACAGTATTATATGCTGCCCAGGCTCCTTCTGTCCTAGACTCCATTCCCAGCATTACCTCATGGTTTGAGATGGCTGCTGGAGCCCCATCCATTATTATGTGTCCCTTGAAGTGTGGCTCAAGCATGCAGTTTAAGACTGTTTATTCCTGACATCTAGCTGGAGCAGGAGCCTGGCTTTCCCTGTCAGTTACATTTCTGCAATGCCATGTGCACCTTTGGCCACACCTTGGCAGGGGAGGGCATTGCTTCCCATGCTTGTGCAGGCTCCAGAGAAAGACAGGGGCCTCTGCTTTGTTCCCACCACAGGACGGAAGGGGCAAAGAAGTTTCAGCTGCAACAAGAGAGAGAGTCAGGTAAGAATGCAGGATTTTCTAACAGCCATGAGAGGCCAGAAGTGGCCACCAGTGGAAAGGCTGGTGTTTTGGGTTGTGTCTGGATGTCCCCCTAATCATGCAGTCACCGGGCGGGCTTCTAGAGCTTTTGATTGATTCATGGCCCAGTGCTGGGATTATGGGGGTGAGTGCTACACCCACCCTGTGTTGGGCAGCCTGTGTACAATACAGGGTAGGGAAGAGGCATGCTGTCTTCTGCTGCCATGAACTGTTGCCCTCTGCCATGCATCACTCTGCCTTTGAATCAGCCGAGTATGGACTGAAACCTCCACAAACTATATGCGAGAGAATAAACCTTCTCTTCCTTAATTTTGGGTGTCAAGTATTTTGTCCCAGGAATGAGAGAAAAGTAACCAAGGCAGCCAGCATTTCCTTTTCTTGCTATCTGCTTGGCACAAGGTCCTATATTCATTCATCACCACCCCTCAGACCGCCCTAAGGTGGGGTTGCAGGGCCCGGGGCTGAGTCCTGGCTCAGCTGTGCATCCCATGCGGGGACTGTGTCTCCATCTCCTCCCTGATTCTCATAATACCAAGGTGGATGGCTGGGCAGGGATTCCCACGTGCCGTGGTGCAATGGGGAAACTGAGGCAGGAGAGGGCGCATGGCAGGCTCAGTTATAGGCAGGGCTGGGGATAAAACTCTGGCACCTGACACTCAGCCTGTGCCATGCTGAAGTCCTGGTAGGGCAGTTGTGCAGGAGATGTGTGACACGGTCTGCTGGCTGATTCATGTGTGAAAAGGAAAACGTAGAGGCAACCTTCATCATTGGGACCCAGGATCAATGTCCTCAGATACTGTAACCAACAACTCTGAGTCCTTCAAGATACTAGGGGCTCCATGGACAGGGCCCCTTGTAGGCCTCTCCTTTGGTAGACCGGTGTGGCCCCTACCACACAGGAGATTCCCAAAGATAGCAGCTTTTCTCACCATATCAAGTATTTTCTGAGACTGTGACCACATATCCTCTTAATTAAGAGCTTCTTAGGGAAGCCAAGGTTTTCCTGGGTGAATTATGTAATTGGGCTTAACCTCCATTTTCCAAACTTGTGGATCATTTGCATACAGGTTTGGAGGCGTGGCCACAGAGTCAAAGCGCTTCTGTGGGGCTGTGACCCTCCCCCCTTCAGGGGGTGGAAATGCATTTCCCCCTCTGCCCTTCATGACGGGCTGCCTGACCTCTGAGGTACTTGGGTGAGGTGCCTTTGAGATGATGCCACCAAACTGTCACCAAGATACTCTGGATGAAAGCTACCTGGCTCAGCCCAGTCAGCCTTGGACTCCTGAGAAACACCACCCACTGTGGCTCCAGCCACTGTGTCAGCGAACACTGTGTGTTAGTTGGGGAGCAAGGGATAACAGGAACAGTATTTGATGACATCATTTCATGGCAAATGCCTGGCATGGTGACTGGCACACTGTCTGAGTCCCATAGCATGCAGCTGTTCACTACATGCTCGCCTGTGGGTGGGTGGGCGCATACTTGGGCACCTGAATGCCACCTGAGGCTGGAGAATGTGCCACAGAAGTGAACTGGCAAGAGCATGAGAGAAAAGCCACAGCAAGTGTTGGCCGGTGGTCTGCGGCCTTATGCTCAATGTCCTACAACTACAACTGGAGACAGTTTTCACCCCATTTCCCAGATCAGGAAACTGAGGCTTGGAGGTTTGCTTGGGGCTCATTTGCAATCTCAGAGCCACTCAGCAAGGGAGCCAGGTGGTGCCCCAGTTGGCCCTCCCCTAGTTTCATCCTCCCACCCTGTCCCCCTTGCCCTCAGCCAATCAATGAGCAGGTCATTAGCATGTGTCCCAGGGTGCTCATGAGCAGAGCAATGCCGGGAAGCCCTTGTTGATGCCTCCCGTTCTACTCTGCTGCTGAAATCTCTTCCTCTGAGGCTGAGAATGTCGGCTTGATTTCCTGCCTTTAGCGAATCTCTGGAGACCCCATAATTGTTGCTGAGCTCCACATGGCTCCCCATTTGTCTTCTGCTCCCCACCCCCCAATTCCTCAGAGAGAAGAGCACCCCCTCCCCTTCCTCCGCTCAGCTGGGCTGGGGGCTTCCTCTCTGGGGGACCCTCTGATGTGACAGACACACCTGGGCGGTGGCAGCGTTGCTCCCTTGGGTGAAGAAATTTGTTCTTGCGGGGGAGAGAGAGGAATCTCTCAGTGAGTGCGTGGCGTGCAGGGTTTGTGGTCGGCCACTGAGATAGAGCCGATCTGTGGGATTAAGGCTGTGAAGTGGGTAATTAAGGAAAAATATCTCCAAAGCTTTGTTGAGGGGGTGGGACAAGGGTGAAGGAAAAGATTACCAAACACTGACTTGCCTGCCTCAGCCCTGGGGATCTAGGGGCCACTGACCTCTCCTCAAGGTGAAGGTGAAGAGTGCCCGGGCTTGAAGGCCTCCTGGGTGAGGACAAGGCTCCTCTTGGCCCCGTTCACTGGTCTCGGGGAGGAACAGGGGGACCCTGGATGCGGGCTCTGAGGGACTCAGCTTCTCCCTTTTCCAGCCCTCTAACTTGTTCCTCACACCACAGTGCACATGGGGCATTTCCCTTAGAAAATCAACTCTGATCGATTATCTACTCTGCTGGAACTGAATAGATCTGGTCTCCAGGGTCAGAGATGAACCGAAACTTTGGGCTGCGCCTGGGCATTCAGAGATCTGCGTTGTTCTCTTCTCCGTCACGATCTCTGGCTTCAGCACCACAGCCAGCGCCCTCGTCCTTTACCCTGGCAGGGAGAGGTAACAGCAGGGCCGCCTCTCCTGGCCTCTACTCGCGGAGCTACAACCCTAGCAGAGCCTAGAAAGATGAGGGCTCAGCTGCTTGTTTGTTTGGGGGGACAAGGAGTCAGACTTGGGAGAACTGGAGGCAGGGATGGCTGTCTTCACCTGCAGAACAGGCGGAGCTGCCAAGCCTGCTTACACACTGTGCTGAAAGCTCGTTGGGCCCGGCAGGTGCTGAGCCAATAACACCGATGACGTCCATTCCACAAAGGTGATGCTGAGGTGCAGAGAGAGCCAACCACCTGCCTGGGGGTTGCAAACAGTGACCCCAGCATTCGAATTTAGGCTCAAGCTCCACAGCCCATGCCTTCCCTCCAGAGAGGTGAGAGCTTGCCTTGCTCTTCCCAGACTGACTCAGAGACGCGAATTCTGCTTAACTCCTGACTGGCCCAATACTGAGCGTTCCCTGCCCATCCACCATCACTCCCACGAGTCACAGCGCACCTGGCCACCCAGTGCCACTCCCCTCCCACTTTTGACTTTGTAACTCCTCTGTCTGCTTCCCACCCATCCTGGGGAAACATCAGAGACAGCTGGAATCATTACCTCCACTTAAGTTGTCCCTGAAGCTTCTGTGGCCTGGAAAGGCAGGGGTCATAAGTTAAGATCAAGGGCAATAGAATTCTGGGTTTCTGAAAGGCCTTCCACATGGGTGCTGATTACTCAAAAGTTTAGCAGCTGTGTACACTTGGTAGGGGATGTGGGGTTTTGTCTTTCTGGTCTGCTTAAGTTTTTAAATTCCTGTTGCTTCCATTTGTTACTTCTTTGGCTTTAATTTTGCTGGTTTTCAGATTTGCTGAGGGGAATTTTGCGATCATGAGGAAGATGATCGAATACTTTTCTTTGAGTTTCCTTCAGGCTTTGTCTGATTTTCTAATTATTATATGCCATCTCCTCAAATCCCTTTTCCGAAATGGACAGGGCACACCTGTTGTTTAAGGGGTGTCCTTGGGTTCTCTCCCACAAGTACACAACAAGATGTGAAGGTAAATATTAATTGTGGATTTTTTTTTGCAGTAGAAAACCAGAATATGTATCTTTATAGGATTTCCCAGAGCTACAGGAATGTATCTCACACAAGCAATAGTTAACCCAGAAAAGTGACTATAGAAAATGGAATGAATACACCATTTCTATAAAGTGTCCTAAAGCAGCCCAATGCTGTGTATTGCTTAGGGATATATGTATTCTGGTAAGAGCGTGGCATCCTATGTAGAAATGGGCACAGGATTTGGGAACATGGTAACCCCAGCCAGAATTTATAAAAGCTTCCATTGAAACTACTTAACTTTGTAAACTAATTGGTGTGTACATGGCATTCACTATATTATTAGCTGTGTCTTCTGTCCAAAGTATTTTACATTAAAAGGTGAAACATGGAAAGAGAAGCTAATATATGAGTTTATTCAGAATCCTTCTGGAGTCTGAGTTAGATTAATAAAGGCACCTTTATTTTTCATCTGATCTGTTTTCAAGTTGCAGTACAGTATGTTTCCCAGTTAACAATCTTCCACTTAGAGAAGATGACTGGTGTTTCTTTTAAAAGAGGGTAATGATTTGGGGGAAGCAGTCTGATCTGTGCTTCCTTGGCTCTCTGTGTGGCTCACTTCGCACCAAAGCCTGGGGCAGCCCCATCTCCTTCCCCTGCAGCAGTGCATGGGTACAGGTTCTGTGGGGTCAGTGCTGTGGAAGGGACCCTTCTCTTCAGCTGGTCAGCTTGTGAAGGAAGGAGAGGTAACTCCCCCAGGAAGAAGCTACCCTAGTTTCTCCTGCTGGGAGCCTGTGGCCTCACTGCTATACCTATACCCACACCCTGCCAGTGCCCCTGTCCTCTGTGGCTTCCTGTCCCCCACAGGTGTCCTGGTGGAAAGATCCAGGTTAAGGGCCGGGTTATGGCACTTTCCAAAAGACGTGGGCTATCTTAGCTGCCTAAACAAGCTGCGGTGCCCAGACATCATGGAGTTATCACTTCCTATGCTCCAGAGTGACCTCGAGGTTGGGAGTTGTATTTAACCCATCAGCATGGGCTGTCCAGCAGAATGTGTGTGCACAAGGGCTTCTGGGGAGAGGTGAGAAGAGAGATGGCCAGGGCCCTGGTTGGAACAGAGACAGCCCTGCCCCACCCCCCGGTCTGGCTGCTCATCCGCATTGTCTTGTGCCACTGCCAACAGCAGTAATCTGTCTTCAGTGGCTGCATGCATCTGGGTTATCAGCAAGAGTCAAATCTGGCAAAATGGCATGAAAAGTGCTTGCATGGGGTTTTCAGCAAAACTCAATTAAAGTAGGGAATTGGGCTTGAAAAGGAACCACTACATTCACTCCCTGAGAACGTTTCTGCATCTTCCACCCACATGGGGTGCAGCCTGGGATGGATCACTAAGGGAAACCCTGGCCACCAGTCAGCCCAAGCTTGCATCATCACCTGTTCCACCCACTCCCGTGACAGGAGGTTATGAGTTCCTCTGTCCAGAATAGAGAAACTGAGGCATATTTGGGTTAAGTACATTCTCCCAAAACCCTGAGGCTGGTCAATGGCAGGGTTGTAATAAACATCCTAGGAGTTCCAGCTGCAGAACATGACTAGTTTTCTGTTTCATGGTGGCTTGAGGGACTTCCACCAGCTTCTCTAGGTTTCCACCTGAGCTGGGCTTCTTGTGATTGGCAGAGCTTGCAAAGCCCCCTCTTTAGGCACAGTGTCTCCTCCTGTGAAATACACCATTCAGAGCTGCTGGCAGCCTCAGTAGATCAAGACACGCCCTTATGCTAAGCTGTCTACCCAGCTGTGGGACATCGGAGAGATCTGGACACATCACCTTGTTTACCCCTGTCCTGTGGGAAGCCGCTTCTCTAACCACTGTCCCAAGCCCCAAGGCAGGGGACATTACTGTCTCCATTTTAGTATGTTGAAGTTCAAGGGGAAGTGCCAATGTCCAGCATCATACAGCTTATGTGGATCAGGAACTCTGAATCCATATCCATCAGCGGCAGAACCCGTGAGCAACACTCCTCTCTGTTCCCATTGTCAGGCTCAGGGTTTGCCCAAAGGGACCTCTCACGGAGACTTGGCTCACAGTCTATGCAGCCCCTCTTATTGTTTCAAGGCACCCCCCATGTATAAAATTCTGCCCTTTCCACAACCAGATACCTCACAAGGCCACGTGGAAAAGGCTCTTGAAGTTCCATCTGCTGTTATCTCTGCCTGGAATGAAAGAAAGGAGGCCAGTGTCAACCTGTGCATGGAGTTCCCTGAAGATATTATTGGAATTTATCTCCCTGGAAAAAGACAAAGCATTCAGGGTGAGATAGCAAACATGTTTTGATTTAAAATGTGGGATGAGTCAGAATTAGTTCGGTGTTCATCATCAAGACCCGACCTGAAGAAAGCTTTTAGTCCTCAGATATGACCATGGTGATCTTTTGAAGCATGAAAGTGTGATTGCATCAGTATTAATGAGACCCCCTGCTTTCTACCTCATTTAGAAGACAATAAACCAGTGAGAAGCGGTTTTGGTAAGATAGCTTAGGCAGCAAGCAAATAAGTCTATGAGCAAAATGTTTTCACCAGTAGAATTTTATTCAGGTCATATAACTACAGGCCCAGAGAAGGTAATTCCAGGTTTGAGGCAGCTCCATGGAGTTGTCAGAGCCCCATGCTTTTCCTGTCTGTCTGCTCTGCAGGGTGGCCATTTCCTTCCTTAAGATTTCAAGTTGGCCACCCCAGCTTCCATGTTCCTCCTAAGAGAAAAAGATTTCCCAGCAGCCCCTGGGAGACACCTTGTCCTCTCATTGTACAGAATAGGGTTACCCCCCTCAACACACACAAGTTACTCCAGAACATTCTGTAAGAAGGAAGACAGTCATAGCAGCATCTGGACATGTAACAGGAGCTCTTTTCAGATGGCACCCTGAAGTCTCACTCTACTCCTGAGTCTCCCCAAGACAAGGCAGACAAGGACACTTCCAGGGACAGTATATCAGCATGTCATGGTGTAGTGGTTAGGAACACGGGCTGTGGAGCCCTGTGCACTGGGCTTGAGTGAGCACTGTGACCCTGGGTAGGTTACTCAATTGCTCTGTGCCTCAGTTGCCTCATCTGGGATATGGGGATGGCAGTCTCTGCCTCATGAAGTAAAGATGAAGATTAAGTGAGTTAATGCATGTAATAATCTGCCGAAAACACTGCCTGGCACATAGTAAGTGTATTTAAAGGTCGATGTTACAATTATTATTATTTATAGTCTGTTGTAAATCTCATCCGGGGCATTAAGATTAATGACTGAATGCCAAGAGGATCCCATTTTGAGACTTGGAAAGAGATGATGCTGTCCGCGCCAACCCCTCTGCAGACCCAGGAGGACAGTGTCCTGGTCTGTAACTGCTGCTTCTCATTGCAGAGCTGGTGGCAGTAAGCACTGCCATTGGCAGGACCCATGGTGAATCCTCTCTTCTCAGAAGGCGGAGAAATGAGCTCGCACCACCCTCCTCCTACATGCAGCCTCCTGGAACTGCCCTGCAGGGGGAAGCCTCCCAACTCAGTGTGGCTGTGGTCCATCCGCTTTTCCCTTCTCCTTTGGATGTTGTCTGCCTGCTTGCTGGTGCCTGGGAAGAGCTCACATATGGATGTTCATTTGCAGTTTGAGGACATTAGGCCGTGCACATTTACATTGAATCCCCACAACAACCTGGTGAGGGAGCGAGGAACAAGTTCATAGAAGGAACCAAGTCCTGACAAAAGAAAGTAGCTGACTCCAGGCCTGGCTCTGAAGTCAGATGGAAGTAAAATTCGAGTCCTCTGAGCCTAGTTACAAAGATGTTTGATGTTTGTAGGGCGCCAGGTATTGGTCTATCATCTCTTGAGTCCGCACCCCATACACGTAGATGTTTGTCCTTAGTCCCACTGCACAGTTGGGTAAACTGAGGACAGAGAGGCTCAGGAAGCTGCCTGGAATCATGGAGTTTGTCTTAGCACTAGGGTCCAAACTCAGGACTTGCAATGGAAGTCGTGTGCTTGTGCCCAAGCCTCATGGGACACTCCCAGTCTCCTGTCCCCATGTGTCACTTCTATACCTGAGAGCAAAGGGACCTCTGACCTGGGCTGTTGCTTGCTGTTAGTTGATCACAGATCAAGTCCCCTGCCAGATCTCTCAGGATTTCCCTCCTGATCCCAAGTCCACGTCCTCTGGGATCTTTATATATCGCCATGATCTTTCAAAAACATGGCCAGGGATCCCATCTGCCAGACCCAGCTGTCTGTCTCCCATGCTATGGAGAAGCCCATTCCTGGAATCCCAGCCCCATCTGTAGCTCAGATTGGGAGGTCCCAGAAGGCCACCTCTAGGGAACCCTTGCAGCCACTGTCAGCATCAGGAACACTTAGGAAGTTCCAAGCTGCCTTGGCTTGGCTCAGGGGATCCACAGGGCTCCACACTTGACCTTAGCCACAGGGCTTTGCTGTGGGTTCCACCCAGTTCTGGGGGCCTTGCTGGTTGCTTCTGGGCACCTAGGCCTGGGAAGTGGGTGTGTGGTCAGCATGCCCATCAGCCTGGCACACAGGGTGACTCCCACCCTTGCAGCTGGATGCCCCCCACCAGGACCTCCTTTCTGGGAGCTAGGGGAGGTGGAGGAGAAAGTAGCTCACACCGGGCAACTCCCAGTGCCTAGACCTTGGCTGCGTCCTGCTCCGCTCCCTGAGGGCCCTCAAGCCATCCCTGAGTTCCCAGCCTGCGAAGGAAATCTGCACCACTCCTCAAGGTCAGCCTGAAAGGCAAGCCAGCCGGTATGGGAGGATGGAGGGGTCTCCCTCTCCCCATCGCCTGTTGCCTCCCCAGCAGCCCCATGTCTGGCCGGCACCTTCTCTGCCTGCCCTGCAGCCTGCTGAGAAGAATGAGTGGCTTGAAGAACCCTTTACAACTCCATAAATAATCCCAATGCCCAGAATTCAAGACGCGGCCCTGGGAGGGGGCAAGGAGGGGCTGGGCACTGGCTGGTGTCCTTGTTCCAGGCTCATGGTCCTGGCACCATTTCCTCCCAGAAACTGCTTTTAGCTCAGCCTCAGAGGAGTCAACATCTCCTTGCACCCCACTCTCCTCCAGTGATTGTTTTTTCATGGTGGGGAAGAAGCAAGCAAGCCACAGAGCTATTGCTACTGAGGAAGGCCAGAGGTCTGGGCAGAGCGGGAAGGCAGGCATTTCGGAGAGTTTTTCTGCAAACGCAGAGATGGATGCCTGGGAATCGATCCCTCTGAAGATGAATCGTGGCGAGATGCACAAAGAAAACCCCTCTGGTCTGAACAGGCAGATAATGTTCCTGACAGGGCCTCCACTCTGTGTCAATTTGTTGTGATTGGTGGGCAAGCGTGCGAGCTGGGGTGTGGGTGATACAGGGGCGGACCGTGGTGGAGACACAGAGAGAGGTGCGGGAGAGCAGCACAGGGCAGAGATGCAGAGGAGGCAGACTCTGAGGTACGCAGATGCAGAGACGGGTACAGTGGGACGCGAGTGATGGCGTGAAATGGGGGCAGGGGGCTTGAGTTTCGGTGGGGTTAGCAAAGTGAGGGACTTTCATATTTTGCTGTCATCAAACATTAACCAGGCATTCAGCTCTCGTTAGGCATTTGCCGGAAATTAATCAAAACAAATGTTTGGCCAACTTTCATATACCAAGAAATTGCTCCTGTGTGTAGCTTCTCCAGGGGTCCATGAAGTCCCCCTTCTATTACAGGGGTGTGTGTGTGTGTGCATGTGAGAGAGAGAGAGAGAGAGAGAGAGAGAGGGAGAGGGAGAGAGAGACTGATGCTGCCTTTGATGACCAGCCAGCTTAGGTTAGATTCATGCTTTCCTTTAGAATTAGCAATGCTCATCTGTATCCGCTCAGGTAATTAAGAGGTGGCCCTGCGGGAATTCATAGCATGCTCAGCCCATCTCCATGCACTACACAATCAGTTGTTTCTAATTATAATCTCAGGGCAGAGCATCTCAGGGCTCAGTCCCTCAGAGTTGGGCAGAGACCTCGAGGTCTTCCATTGCAGGCCCCCACCGTGCAGATGGAAAGCACAGGGCCATGGGGTGCCCCAGCCTCCTGGGTGTCTCCTGGCTGTCTGCACAGGTAGACAGATGAGGCATGGGTCTCCAGGACAGAATCCCCATGGCCAGGCGTGGCTGACTCAGAATCCCAACCCCCTCACTGCTTCTGCCTGCTGCTGCCCAGAGCCTGATTTTCCTACTTCCAGGCTCTGCAAGGTGCTGGGTGGGGGGCAGGCAGAAGGGAAGCAGTCCTCTTGGATGATTATGCAACGGTCTTTTGCTTTGTGCCCCTGGAAAGGCACCATGGATAGGGAGTGGGTCCACAGTGAGGCAGCTGGGAGGCAGGTCTGGAGATCCTGCTAAATACTCTGTGATGCTCAGGACAGCCCTGCCACAAAGACTGGGTCAGCCTCAAATGTCACAGTTGCTGAGGCTGTGACCCTTGCCCAAGGGGAGTAGCCCGTCTTGTTCACCTTCCACGGGCAAAACTCCCATCCTCCAGGGTGGAAATGCTCGTGTTATGCTTGTTTAGACACAGGCTAGTCCCTCCGGTTGAGAGCGAGGGCTCCCTAGGAGGTAGGTCAGATGCCTCTGGTTGCGCTCTGTCTCTCTGCCCGTCACACAGGCTGGCCTTTCTGAAGACAGGTGGATTTCTAAGGGCAATCCAGGAGCTGCGCTCCTGGTGGAAGAGAGATGCGGGTCTCAGGGCCACCTGTGGGAGTCGTGCTCTAACTTGAAGGACTCTCAACATAGATTTTGCTTTTCGACTTCAGTTTAGGAAGAAAGAGAAAGAGCTGACCAGGATTCGCTGTCTGCCTCTTCGTCTTCTTCCCTTTTCACTCTTGCTTGTGCAGTCTGCTCTCCGCCTTTCTTTTTTATCCGTCTCCCATCCATGTCGCCTCGTCTAGACCCTGTCACATCCTCTGTGTCTCTCTCGGTGTTAAATGTGGTACAGAACAAAGCAAAAGCTACCACTCTCGCCCCGCACAGTCCATACCCTGATAGAGATGATTCCCATCCTTGCCCTTTACACCGTGGTTACCCCAGAGTGGCTCCGGATCACTGCCCTGCACCACCTGGCCCCTCCGTAAGGGTGGCCTTACGGTGCCATGGCTCCCCGTGGCCACTCCGTTTGTTGACCAAGCAATGGATTCATGGAGCTGCTCGAGGGCCCTGGGAGCAGTAGTTGTAATCATGAAATATGCAGATCAGTGCTTCTTTTTTTTTATTTAAAAAAAAATAAAAGTACAAAAACATATTAACAAACAGACACCAATTAGCATAAAAAATAGAACAATCACAACTGATCTACAGACAAGGTGACATGATCTCAACAGTGGTTATTGCTTTATCCATTGATATCTTTGAAGTGTAAATATATGAACCCATATACAGACATGCAAAATTGGTCAGACAATTAATCCTCTCAACAACAGAAAAACACAAAAAAACAAAAAAACCAAAGACAGAAAACAAAACAGGCAAAAAAAAAAACCACCAATAGTTGCTGCTTTGCATATTGATATCTTCGAAGTGTGTGTTCAGGATAACACATATAGACATACAAGATTGATCAAATAACCCGCCATCAATTATTCCTTAGCATTAAGTGATATAATACAATAGTAAAACTATGTTAGCCTGCTATTAAATGCTGTGTGTGACTTGGGAGAGGCGTGGTGTGGTGACAAGAGGCTGGCTGGAGGGAGCAGTTTTCCTCCCCTCTTTGTGGCCTACAAAGCCACCTCCCCCAAAGGTGAGCGTGGGTAAAGCAGCTGGAAGAGTTGGGGGGATCACACTGCTGTAGACCCAGGCACTCATGCTGGCGCATTTTGATTCCAGTCAGGGTCATATGATTCCAGAGAGGTGGCAGCTTGGGTCAAGAGATCATCAGCTTGCACATCTAAGGACCTGAGTTCAGATCCTGACCTAGCTGATTGCTAGTTTTGTGGCTCTGAGCATGTTATGATTTTGTTTTTTAATCTATAAAGAACAGAATCTATAAAGAACATTAAATGATTTTATGAGGCTGTGATGCAAAATGAATGAAGTAACATGTATTATAATGGCACATAGTAGGTGCTCAGCTAACTGTCTCTAAGGGGCTCCCTTTGCCTTAGCAATGATCAGAGGTATCTCTCCAGGGCATCTCACCCTTTCTACTTTCCCCAGACAGCCTAGTACCCAAACAACCTTGGAGCACACAATACATACTTCATAAATGTCAGCTCCCTTCCTTTTGCCAAAAAGATGAAATAGTTGGTTTGTTTGCAAATATACATTCCCAACTTTAGGAAAGTTTACATCCTTCCTTCCTTCCTTCCTTCCTTCCTTCCTTCCTTCCTTCCTTCCTTCTCTTTCTCTTTCTCCTTCTCTCTCTCTCTCTCTCTCTCTCTCTCTCTCTCTCTCTCTTTTAATACTGGAGCCTGAACTCAGGGTCTTCACATTGAGCTGCACCCTCAACTCTTTCTTAATTTTTGTTTTGTGACAGCTTCTCACTAAGTCACTACATTGACTAGGCTGGGCTTGAACCTGAGATCTCTGAGATCTCCTTGGTCAGACTCCCAGTGTGCTGGCATGATAGGTGTACGCCACAGTTTGTGTAACTTTACCCCATAGAGCCCCCTATACTGCCACCCTGCCAGAAGATGCTTTGCCAGTAAAGAAAGGGCACTGTGCCTCAGCTTTAGGTCCCTGCATTAGACAGGTGGCCCTCCAGGTTCTGCCCAAACTTCTACCCAGTGCAGTGCCAGGGCGGGTGGGGTCTGTGGGGCACAGCAAGTGGAGTATAGAGACCACAAGCCCCCAAGAAGTTGACTCCCTAAGATTAGACGATGGTGGGGCTCGGCTGTGCATGGGCAGATGACCTCAGATGCCAGATGACTTTGAGAGTCCTGTTGGCCATCCTTGGTGCACTCTGGGTTATGCCCACTGTTGTGGCCAGTCCTGTGCCAGAATCATGCCCAGCTTCTCCTAGCTCTTTGAGATCTGAGTCAGAACCACACACAGTAGGTGCTCAGCTAATGGCCTCTAAGAACCACACCCTAGGGCCACCTGTGGGGCTCCTGACCACCACGGCTGCCCTGCTCTGGCCTTCGTGGAATCCTCACATCCAGATACTCTGAGTGATCAGAAAGCAGCTGAGAGGAGGGCAGGGCTCAGGAACCACACACTAGAAGTCCTGTGACACAGGTCAGCCGGCACTGGGCATCTCCCAAGGAAGCAATGGCTGTGCAGGTGGGAAACCACGGGGCAGAACTCAGAAGACCCTGCTCCCTCTTCCACCCTGTCCTTGCTTCCTGCCTGCTGGGGTCACCCCTCTTTTCCCCTCACCTGTCTTCTCTTGGGTTCCACTTTTTGGAGGTTCAGTGACATGTGTATAAAAGCCACAGACTTCCTGGGTGAAGGAGCTTTGTTTCCACGACAGCCCTCACCCTCTCCACCAAGGCTCAGAAGGGACGACAACCGGAACTGCTATGGTGAGCACCATGTCCTTAGAGGACAGCACACAGGGATCAGCTCACAAAGTGCCATGACACCTATGAAGTGCCTTTCACAGCCTTGAAGTACAAATGAAGAAACTGAGGCTCCAATAAGATCAGCTCTGGCCTGGGGGCCCACGGTGGTCAGTGACAGAAGCCAAGGCATGCAGCTACAAAGGGCAAGGACTTTCTTTTGTGGGGAACAGTCTGTAGAAGAGACAGGGCGTCCAAGTTAGCATGAAAGGAGGGCTACAGCCAGAGGCTGGAACTCTCTCCAGTTCCGGAGAGCAGAGCCAACAGAGGAGGGTGCAGAAGGTGGGGATGGGTTGTGTGGGGGATGGCTCTGAGGGGCTTCAGGGTGAAATTGTACAGGCACAAGGGGGCCAAGGAGTGGGAACATCGTGGAGGGCCAAGTGGTGGAGAGATGCCTGTCTCTGACTCCATTTCTTGGTTTTTGTCCCTCCCAGCTAGTCCCCAGCACACCACCCCCATATATATACTTCACAGGACTACCTGGCAACTGGGACACTTGGGACAGTCATGGCAGATGTGCAGGGTCCTGGGGACAAGCTCTGGCTCACCCTCCCCTCCTTCCTCTCTGCTGGCCTGGCCACTAGGCCCACTATAGTGTGACCACTGGGGACCCCGACTTGCAGGGATCACAGGATTCTAGGATCAACTGCTCAACCTTCAGGGCTCTGAGGAAGAAACTGAGACTCAGGTAAGTGCTGGAGGAAGTGCGGGCTTGCTGGTCTCCAACCCAGGCTGGACTTCTTCCCCACTGCCTTGTGTGCGGATACATCCATGTGGTCACCCCAGGAATAGGTTCATATTTTTACCGTTCACAGACAGCTAATAGTGCCCCAAATGGTCCCTACCACGGAGGCCCCAGCAGGAAGGCTGAGGTTATAATCATTGCATCGACTCTGTGGTTTACAAGTTGCTCTCAGATCTGTTATTCCCGTGGACCCTCACAACCTGGAGATTTCGTGCCCGCCTTTTACAGATGAGGATCCTGGGATCCTGAGGCCTCTGAGCATCAACTGAAAGTCAAATAGCAGCAAAGATTAGGTTTCCAGTTTTGAGTCCATGAGAGCACAGTTATATGATAAACCTCAGATTCAGAAACGTGCTGTGGCATCAGATTCAGATCTTGACTTTAGCATTTATAAGTGATGAGATTTCGGACCGAGGATTCTTTTGCTTGATCCGTGGCTTTCTCATCTGCACATTGCACCCCACCATGGTGATAAAGGGTGACGAGTTGGTGTGAGAATGATACAGGAAATGGGTGTGACGGCTCCAAGTTATATCTGGTCCCAAACAGGGTCCTGTCAATATAGTTCTGATTGATTGATTGACTGTGGCTCTGCAGTTTGAACCCAGTGTCTTGTCACTGAACTATATCACCAACCCTTTTCTTTGAAATAAGATCTTGCTAAGTCACTAAATTGCCCAGACTGTACCAGAACTTGTGATCCTCCTGCTTCAGCCTCCCACAGTGCAAAGATTATAGGCATACACCACCAGGCCCAGGAAATGTTGCCTCTTACTATGACCAGCTGCTACAGTTGCTGTGCTCCTGTCTGCAGTGTCAGCTGTATGACAGCCCCTTCCCTTGCCTGGGTCAACCACTCTGTCACTAGATCAGATGTGTGACCACCTTTTGATCTCCTGTTACCATGGTTAAATATCATTGAGCACTTTAAAGAGCTTTCATGGATGTGAGCAACATCAACTTTTATCTACTGAGAAGTTTTAAAGGGATTTATTATTTTTAAACCATGACAAACACCTTGCCTATACATGCCAATGGTACTTTTATAAGAGACTATATTTTATGAAATAAATTTGCAAGAAGAGTAGCCTCATTTTACATTTTTGGAATCTCTTTCGTGCTTTATTGGAGGGCAGCTGGAGTCTTGTAGCTGTGTTTGCGTTCAATCTGGTGTGCCGTCGCATGTCACCCAGCCCCTGGAACATGCCACTGCACATGCATGACAGTGACAGTCAGCTAATGTCTTAGTAACAGGGTAAAAATAGCTGTGACCTCGCCAGCCCCCAGAGGCCCCCCAGACCACTGCAGGAAATGAATGCACCCCCTCCCCCTGCCCAGCCTCCCCGCACTCTGCAGCTACATCTGGAAATTAAGACTGAGAATGCAGACGCAACCAGTAGCCTTCTTAGGTTTCTCTCTCTTGAGACTTTGATTCGTGGAGCTAATATTGATCCGTGGAGGTTTGGCTACTTCTTAGCTGAGCCATCAGGAGCTTTTCCAATCGCAACCCTTCCTGGCCTTCGACTAAGAGGTTGTTGATTGACTTATTATACCATATGTTGTGTCATCGAGGGTGTATTTGAATTTAAGGAACAGAAAAGCAAACTCAAAATGATCTCAATAACAAGGGGATTTATTATCTCACATTGCAAGAAGTCCCAATGTTGAACTGCTACAGGGCTGACTACATCCTTAACAGCCATCATCAGTGACGGGGTTCTGTCCCTCCTCTCTGCAGGCTTATTCGCTCAGCCTTATCTTACCAGATGGCTGTAGCAGTGCCCACCACCCCACGAAATACAATACCATCACAAGACAAGTCATTGTTTCCTCTGAGTCCGTACCAGTGAGAAACATTTCTGCAGAAGACATTCTCTCAGAGGTTGCTGGCCAGAAAGGTATTGCACGCTGGCTTAGTTTCTTAGAGCTGATCACAGGCTGTATTTACATCCTAGGGTCACCTTCACATAGTACTACAGGGCTGGGGATGTGGCTCAGTGGTAGAGTTCTTGCCTTGCATGCACCAGGCCCTGGGTTTGATCCCCAGCACCACCACCATCACAACAACAACAAAAAAACACATAGTCCCACAAATAGAGTGGCCTAGGTCAGTGGAAATGTGCTGGTTTGCTCTTCCGGAGGCTGGAAGTCTTGAATCATGGCTGCAGGGTGCTGGGCTCCCTTGGGAACTTTCTGAGGGCTCTTTCCCTGCCTCTTCTACCTTCTCAGCCCAGCCGGGCCCGATTCTCATCTTCCCATGGGTTCTTCCTGTGGCTCTTCATACCGTGCTCCCTCTGCACAGGTCTGTGTCCGGGTCCCACTTCCCCCCTTTTTTATAAGGATGCCAGTCCCGTTAAACAAGGGCCTACTCTAAGGACCACATCCTCACTAACTGGATTACACTGCAAAGGCCGTACTTGTAACTAAGGTCAGGTTCACCTGAGGGCCGGGATGTCATCACTGTATTTTTCCTGGGGGAGGGAACTCAGTTCAACCCATAACACTTTCTCTATCTGAAATCACTGGCAAGGAGAATGGGGTCACAGTAGATGGTGTCCAGTGGGCCACAGCTGGACACAGCAGCCCTGTAGGGGAGCTGGATATATGGGAGGGCGTCAGGAGGTCCTGCCAGCTGGGGCCTTTCTGAGCATGCAGTCCCTTGGGAAAAAAATTGCTGCATACCCCATAATGCAAGTGCCAGAGACAGCCTTGGAGAAGTGCCAGACACCAATCAAAGACACAGGGGTAGTCAGTTGCACGTGGCCAAAGGCTAAGCACTGCGACACAGTCCAAGCTGCAGATGGAGGGACAGATTCAGGACCCAGCCTTAACAGATCCTGATTTCAGAGCTCCACACCTGGAGCTCCCTGGAAACTGAGGTACTCTTTCTCCATGGGCAGCTCCAGGGAGTTAGAGAGACTGCTCTCCTTCCACCACCCCGAGTCCCCAGCTTTAGGAATGGGGCTGGCTGAGTGGCAGGGAGGAAGTAGGGGAAAAATATTGCTAAGAGTTTCAGAGCATGGCAGCTCTCTTGCTATTTATATTATTTTATTTTACAGACCTTTTGCTACGTGTGTTTAATTTACCAAATTGGGATCTCGCGTGTGTTCCACTGTTCAAAATTGGGCATTCTACTTTTAGGAGAGGGCCGGCTGTCTTTCTAATTATAAAATTGAGAGGATGGGGAAAATACAAATAAAGACTCCCCGGGTCCACTTTCCTCGTAACAGCCGCTGCTCTCCTGTGCTGGAGCTGTTTAGTGTCTCCCTGCGCAGCACTTTAAGGGAAAATGTTTGGGATTCTATTATGGAGAAAGAGGTTGTTGTTTTTTTTTTCTTTTACTCCAATTTACCAATAATACTCGCAGATTCTAGGAAAGAAGATAATAGAGGCATGGCTTGTGGCATTAAGTATCTGCCAGTAGACTCCAATTTTAAAAGATTTAGAATAATTAGCAAAAGACAGGATCCAGAATATTGATAAGCAGGTTAGTAGAAGCAGTGGGGCAACTTCAGCCAGGGCAGAGGGGGTGGGAGTGAACAGAGCCTACACCACATCCTGCGAGTTGTGGGAGATTCCTGTCCGTGGCTTCCTCACCAGGGTCTAGCTGGCAGTTGTCACCAGCCCTCCCTGCCCCTCCTGTGAGGCCTCCAGGACAGAAGGACAGACTGGAAGTCCCTAAGCAGTGGCGGTCACTGAGTGCCGCTCTGAGCAGGTGGAAGACGCCACCGCAAATGAGGAAGTGGGCTGGGAGAGGCCCTGCAGATAGCTTCCTCCCTCACGCAACACGGGGTGGGGTTGCAGGTGCGAGACCTCTGCTTAGTCCTGCACCCCTGCCCCTGGCTGATGGCTCAGCTGGCGCTCAGTGCCTTGAGGGAAAGCTGGAAGGAGGGGGTCTCTCAGCTCTGAAGGTCCCTGGCTACTTCCTGTCTCCTTCATGTCCCTCCTGAGGGGGGTGTACCAGGTTGCAGGGCACAGGTCAACCAAAAAGCCTCCCGCTTCCCCCAGAGAGGGGGCTCCTGCAGCCTGCTGCCATCCTTGCTCATCACTGTTCTCCCGCTCTCACCCATCCTCCTGCGCAGCTGCACCGGCCTTCCTTTGCCACGGCGGAGGTTAAGTGGAGATACCTCGCCCTGTCTGTTGTGATAGAGACACAGCAGCTCTCTCCCCTAATCAATCTGTCAGGCATGATTAGGCTGCTGTGGACTCCAGACACTCACAGCCCAGCCAGAGCTATGGGCTGACAGCCAGGACATGCACACACTCACACACACCCCCTCACACACACACCCATACACTCAGATACACATGCACACGTGGAGACATGCACCCATATGCAAACGCACAGGCCCACATATGTACACATGTATACATTCTCACTCACAGTTGGACATACATGGACCTAGAGAAACTTGCATACACAGAGACACACATGCACACAAGACTGACACACGTACACATGTAGTACACAGGCACACAGATGCACACACACAGATGTCGAAAGCACAAGGACTTGCAAGCAGACACATGCACGTCTAATATGCATGTGCACACACATGCAGACAGACACACATGCACTATAAGACACATATGCACACATATGTTCATGTTCATGCATACAGACCTGCACACACATGCATACCTAACATGCAAATATGCATGCACTACACAGCCACACATAGGCACACAACACACAGGGGCACACACATAGACTTGCACACAAACACATATACATCTAACATGCATATACACACATGTACACAGACACGTGCATTACATAAATACATGTACACATGTATACCTGTGTACATATGCGGAGAAATTTCACACAAACACACACACACAGACTCATAAGCACATCTATACAGACTCATAAGGGCACACACAGGTACACACACACTCACCACGGGCACGCACAGTCTGCAGAGCAGGAAGGAGTGCATGGAGCTGGCCAGGATGTGGCGACCCTCAGCCCCACCATGTGTTTTCATTTACTCCCCAGCAGGTGAAAGGACCCTGCTGTGATGCATCCCGCCCTTGGGGCTGCCAAGTGGCAGGAGCAGAGTGGCTGCACAGTTGTCTCCAGGGACCTGCAGAGCAGTGTGGACCACAGGCGGCAGTGCGCGCTGTCATAGTTGGGGGAAGGGTGACAGGCAGGCCCTGGGAAGGAAAGGGAAAAGGAACACGGCGACAGGCTTGGGCGCTCAGGGCCTCAGAAGGCCACAGGACCCCAATCCCTCCTTCTGGGAGGGGCTCACTGTCGGGAGAAGGGGTCTGGATTTGGGCTTTCTCTTCCCCAGATCAGCCGCATGACCATGCAGTGCACTTCCGCTCCCTATTCCCCAGGTTCCCCTGCTGTGGAGTGGGGCTGATCGCACCTGCTACTCCATATCAGGCTGTTGGAGGGAAAGTGGGGTGATGTTTGTGGACCCTCTGAAGAGGGTGTGGGGCTAGGGGGGACTGAGAGGGGTGTGCAGGGAGATTGATCCAATGTGAGGATGGCCTGGAGGACTTGCGTTAGCTCAGGCCTGAATGAAAGGGCCCAGAGACAGGTGGGTTCAGAGGCTGGACAGGAGGTCGGCCCTTTAAGAAGGAGGCCTGGAGCCCAGGAATTGAGCTAGAAACACGTACCCAGCTCCACACTTGGGTCAGGCAGGGCCCCCAAGTAGAACTGCACTTCCTCCTCTAGGAGGTGTCCTGTAGCAGAGCCACTTTACAAAGCCACTGAGTTTCACAAACTGGTGTGAAACTGGTAGCTTCCTAGGGGCGCTCTGGGGCCAGACACATTTGTCTTAGTTGTCCCCCCAAGTCCCTCACTCTCTCCTCATCCAGCTCCTCCGGCACAGAGATCTCTTAACGTAACAGACAGCATAGCCAGTTAACTCCCTCCGTGTGCTCACCTAAGAGAAGTCAGGTGGAAATTTCCATGCCAAATGAGCATATCATGACATAGGGCCTGCTGCTCCCTGGCAGTCCTGGTCAAAATGGAGCCCACTCCCAGCCTGAACCCCAGATCTACCTGAGCCCCCTGATCTGCTGTTGGGATTCTGAGCCCTAGGGTCTAACACTCAGGACCACAACTGACTGTTAAATGAGTGGGAAGCAGACACGGCCCATTCGCAGAAAGTCCCAGCCTGAGGCGATACCAACAATCTCAATGAACAAAGAAGAAAGCCCACGGGACTTTCCTATTAGGGAACAGAATCAGAAACGCTGGAAGGGAAGGACTCCTCACAGTGTGAACTCCAATATTGGCAAGAACAGGACACCACCCTCCCAGGTCCAGTCCCCATCCTGGGCACAAGTTCCCAGGAAGCAACGTCCTCTCTGCATCCTCCCCCACCTGGCTGCAGGGCTGGTGGAGTCCTTGGGACTGCAATCCTACAATGCATGAGGCCTTCCCACCCTCTTCTAGAGTAGGGGAAACTGAAGCCCTTGAAATAAAGGCCCTTTCCACTCTGTAGAGCTGCTGGGCCCAGAGCCAGGATGGGGTAGGACTGTGTGTCTGGGGATCCCCCCATGGCCCTGCCTGCTAGTGCCACAGCGTCCTCTTTTGCACGTGGAGAAGATTGCTGCACGTGCCACACAGAGGCATTGGGAGAATCATGTGCAGCACGAAGGTCGCATCGCACACTCAACTGTGGTCAACACCCATGCTGCTTGTTCTTCTGTCTTTTCTAATCCACTCCAACAGACCTAGAGAGGAATTTGCATGCAAGTGGTGTTTGCGAAGTGTGCTGGTGGGGCGAGTGGCAGTGTGGTTGGAGGGGAGGGAAGCTGTCAATGGGCGTGTTAGTGAGCAGCTGCCACTGTGGAGGCGGGGTCTGTACTGCTGAGGACCTCTTGGCCCCACACATGGAACAGGCCTCTGGGCTGTCCTTTCTGGGCAGGAGGCCAGGATGTTCCTCCTCTGGCTCCCTGCATCACTGACTTCTCATGAGTTGCTGTTATGGTTTGGAATTAAAATATTCACCCAAAGTCTCATGCATTCAAAGGTGCAGCTTTCAGATGCCCATCAAGGTGATTTGATCATGGGAGCACTGCACTCACTAGTGGATGGATCCATTGACAAGTTGATGCTCAGTGTGCTGTTAGTTGAAAGTGAGTTACTGGGAAATGTGACCTGGAAGGATGCATCTCCTCCATTCTGTCTCTGCTTCCTGGATGCCTGGGGTTGAGCAGTTGTTTTCCACCATACCCTGGTACAAGGACCTTTCTACCTTGAGCTGAACTCTCTGAAACCAGGAGCCAACCAATAAACCTCTTCTCCTGTAAGTTGTAGGTGTTGGATATTTTGTCCCAACAGTGAGAAAGGGAGTAAAATAGCCCACTAAGGCCTGGCTGCCTAGACCTGTGCTGAGTTTGACCAGGAGAAAGCTCTGAGCTGAGATACTCTATCTACTGTGTACACCCTGGTTCCTCAGGAAATGCCACTCCTGCATTGGATCCCACTGGGTCTGGGCCAGGTTCTACAAACTCCCTTAGAAGCTCTCAAAGGCAGGGATCTTATCCACTTGGTGCCACTGAATCTCCAGTGGCCTGCACATTGTTCTGTACTCAGGTACTCAGGTCATGTCTTTTTGACAGCTGTAGGGACCTCTGCTATGATGTACTCTATGGCTTGGCTTTATTCCTGCCTAGGCTTCTCCATGCCCAGGTGCAGCCTTGTTGGAGAGGCTAGGACTCCACAATTCTCAGACCAGCAGTTGCCTGCTTTGTGGCAGCTGTTTAAGGCGTGCATTGATTAGCTTCAGAGGGTCCTTGGAGTCCAAGGCATAAAAGAGCTCCTTCCTAGTAGGACTAGAAAACAGAAGCCAGATCTCTCTGTAAACCTAGAAACCAAAGAGGAGGCAGGCAAGCCAGAAGAGCTACCTTGAGAGAGCTGATGGGTAGAGATTGAAAGTGTCTGTTTCCTGGAGAAGAGGCAGGAGGTAATGTCTCACTGCCCTGACAGATTCACTGCCAGAGGAGCTGGTCTCTGGCTGGAATATATGGCTACAGACACTGTGAAATACAGAAAAACATTAGTAGGAACCAGGCAGGTTGCACATGCCTGTAATCCCAGCACTCTGGGAGGATGACACAGGAGGATCACCGGTTCAAGCCCAGCCTCGGCAACTTAGTGACCTAGAAAGACCTTGTCTCACAAGAAAAATAAAAGGGTGGCTGGGGATATAGCTCAATGAGTTCAATTACTGGCACCAAATAAAAATAAAAGGACTGGGGGTGTAGTTTAGTGTAAAGGACCTGAGTCCAATCTCCAGCACCACAGGGGGAAAAAGCCTGGTGGTAGATTTCAACAGCACAACCCCCATTACAAAAATAAAAAACAGACTTTCAGGAAAGGAAGTTCACACAAGAGGCTTTGCATGCCCCAAATAAGGAGGCCCCCTGGTGTTGTGCATCCTGGGCAGTAATGAGGAATGTAAAAACCTGGGAAAAGAGAGAAACCACCTTGATTGAAAGGGGCTGGGACCCGAGGATGGGGGCTGCAGCAGGCTCCTTTACACTGTTGAAGGGGAGAAAGGAAATGAGATAGGGTAAGGGTAATAGCAACCATGGTGGTGAGGAGGCCACCTTAGATGTTCCTTCTGGAGTCCCATTTCCTCCAGACAAGGCCAAGCATAAGGTAGCAGCTAACTGCCAGCAAGGTATGATTTGATGTAGCAGTCAGTTATCACTACAATAATGCTCTGTGACAAACCACCTGCAACTGAGTTGTCTAAAACAACATTCACTTTTCACTCTCTCTTCCTTTCCTTCCTTTTTTTCATTTCAAATTCTCCTACCTAATCCCATTAAGAAATGGGGGTTCCTATCCCCTCCCTTCCAATCTCAGCTGAACTTAGTGACTAACTCCTGACCTATCCCACTCTGAAATGGTCTGCCTCTAGGTTGCTCTTTCACAGCTAATGAGTACTGTTGTAGTGGAGTATTCTGTCACTCACAGCTGAAAGGACCCTAATGGATACAAAGCTATTTGTGACCGCAGCAAATACAAAGGAGTTTTCAGCTGGGACCTGTAGTTCCAGCAGTGTCCCCTTGCCCAAATTTGAAGATTCTCTGGCTGACGGAGGATCATGCTTCCTCCTTCCAGCCCTCAGAATCCCCTCACTGGCTGGCTCTGCCGGCCTACTGTTTTCCAGGGGTGTCCCTTAAGTCTTTAACCCCAACTCTTAACAGTGACGGCAGAGCCCCCATCTCAGGGATGGCACGCGCCCAGACTTGCAGTGATGTGGAGAATTGCCTGTCACGGTGAGGCTGCAGGGGCAGAGGTCTGGGGCAAGGAGGGATGGATGTACAGAGCTCTGGATGATGGACTTCAGATGGGATGGGGCCGGCACTCCTCAGGGCAGGGTGGGAAGAGGTGACTAAAATTAGTCTGTGGTTTAAAGGGTCATCACATTCTTCTATGTGTTCATAGTATTTGATTGTTTGTTTGTTTTTGCAGTTGTGGGATATTGTCTGCTTCCGAGTGCCTCTCCCTCATGCTTGGCCTCTCACTCCTGCTGCATCCATGTGCATCCGTGTCTGTCTCCCCATTTCTCAGCCTCTGTCACTCTGTGTTGCTGTCTCTGGGCATGTCTGTCTTCATCTCTTTCTCACACACACATAGAGTGCTCAGCAAATGTGAGTCAGATATGTGCTGACTTCTTAGGAGTCCATGCTTGTCTCCGGCAGGTCTTGAGAAAGTCCTCTTTCGTTCTTGAAACTTTTAAACAGGTCTGGAAGATGACCAACAACTGCAAACAGCATTTAAAGACAGATGAAATTTTCTTCCCAACCACCAGGGAAGGACTTAGGCCCCACAGGTCAGAGCAAGGTGCAGACTCTCTTCTCTTGCAAAGGGAAGTTTTTGCATTTGCTGCAGAAGCTGAAATTGTGTGGTCATTTTCCTTTATTTTGACAAACTACACAAATATGTTTGCTTGTGGCTTCATGAAGACTTCTCTACACTATTCATGGTTGCCAGTGTAATGGCACCCTGGACACCCACAGGCCCTTTTCCAGCCCCAGGACCCAGGTCTGGGCAGACTGTAAACATCTCCAGGCACCTCCCACATTTCCTGGGAAAGATAAATGAGGAAGGGCTCACCTCCCCAGACATCTGTCCCGTTGCCTGATTGGCAGCCATCCCCCGCATCCACTTGTCCCCACTTCCCCATCTGGGAGCCGGGCTGGCTTATCCGTAAAACATGCAGATGACTAATATTGGAACAGAAGTCTCAGTGAACTCCTCGGAGGGGGCAGCAAACTTCCCAGCTTGGCGCTCGTCCCCATTCCCTGCTGGGGGATGACATTTTCTCGAGGCAGAACAGCTTTGCAACATCTGCACATGCCTTTCCTCCCTTCCACGTCTGCTTGCTTCACTGAGCTGGGAGAAACCTGTGGGGTTCCAGGCCGCCCACCTAGGTGCAGTTCCTGACACCTGGTGAAGAGGCAAGTGGAGAACATTTGCCTCATCCTGGCTAGCAGAGTGAATCCAGGACTAAGGATCTCCACCCTCCAGCAGCGGGCATGGAGTCGGGGGTGTCAGAGGCTAAGAGCACTGCCCACTCACTTCTGCTCTCCATCACGTGTTTCTCACGTGTGGGGGCCAGGAAAGGGCTGGTGGTGGTATTGGGCTTGTGTACTTGGTGGAATTTGGGCAGAGGTACTGCGGCACCTCTGTGTAGCATGGGGTCCTCTGCTCTGGTTCCATTCTGTCAGCCGAATGGTTCTGCCATAATGCCCATTGTCTCCTTCTCCCAGAAGGCAATGGGGGAGGAAGACATGCTCACGGGAGAAGGCAGGCCTCCACAGCTGTAGCAGCTTCTCATGGTGGTAAACAACAGTGTCTCCTGAGTCCCAGAGCCAGGAAGGAATGTAAGTTCTTCTCGTCCAACTCTTTCACGCTCCCCTTAGGGAAACAGAGACCTAAAGAGGGGAAGGGACTTGCTTAGCCACTGTTCTTAGTGTCCCAGACTAGAATTGAGGGTTCCTGTCTTGGAGTGCAGAGCTCATGGCCCCACCTGGCCGAGAAGATGTGCTGAGGTGGGATTGGAGGAGAAACAGCTTCCTCAGGGTGGAGGATCACCATGGACCTGCGTTTAAGCGGCTTCCTGCCAGGCTGGGGCACTCCGTTGCTATGTAACACATAGCCCTGTCTCTTCCTCACAAACCCACCACACAGTGGAGACATGTCTTCATCAGCATTCTCATCACTGAGAGAAAATACCCAGCACCTAAAACTGGTGGTTTATTTGGGCTCAGTTTCAGAGGGGTCAGTCCATGGTCATTTGGCTCCGAGTCAGAAATGACATGACAGGGGCCTGGTGGAAGGAGGTTGTTCAGCCGCGTTACAGCAAGGATACAGAGAGAGAGGGAAGGGGCCGGGAACAAGAATCCACGGTTCCAGGTGCTTCCTCCAGTGACCCAAACAGCAGTCAGCTAGCGCCTCATCAATGGATTAATTCACTGATGAGTAGAAAGCCCCCACGATCCAATCACTTTTCAAAAGCTCCCCTCTGGATACAAGACTTTCGGGAGACATTGTACGTCTAACTCATAACATGACAGCATGTCTGTCTTCCTTTCCAAATTGAAAACAAAAGATCCAGAAAGATTCAGCGGCTTACATCAACAAGTTTGTGGCAGAATGAATTTCCTTAGCTTGCTGCCTCTGATCCCAAAGCTCCATTCCTAAATCCAGGGTTCTCACCCTTGCTACGTATCAGAAATCCCAGGTGGACTTAAAAACACCAGTTCTGGGGCAGAAGCCTGGACCGGTGGAATTGAGTCTCTGAAAGTAAGGTCTGTGCATTGTTAGGTAAAATACATAGAACTAGAATATTCTTCTAGAGATGTGTACACACCCTAAGTGTACACACCCCTGGTGCATATTCGTAAACTAACATTACACAGCTAGGGTCCGTGCCAGGAAACTGAGCCTTATGGTTTGTGTCTAGATGTCCCCCCAAAACCTTATGCAGTTATGGGGGGCGGGTTTTTCAGAGGTGGCTGAATCTGGAGGGTGTGATGCTGGAATTAAGGGCATGTGATCAGTTCCCTGGCTGATTGGGCACCGCCCTAATCTTGTCAGCCTGGATAGAGTATAAAAGGGGCAGAAAGACACTGTTAAGGTTGGTTGTTGATTTTGCTTTCTTCTGCCTGCCATGAGCTGTTCTCTGCAAAGGCACCCTGCCCTGGAGCCAGCTGATTATGGACTAAAACCTCTACAGACTGTGAGCTAAATAAACCTTTCCTCCTTCACTTTGGGTGTTGAGTATTTCATCTCAGCGACAAAAGAATAGTAAGTTAAGACACCGAGCATAGCCAGTGGCCCAGAGAGTCCATGGGGTCCTCTCCCCGTCAGTGTCTGAACTCAGATGGCCTGGACTTCTTCATTTCTGTCACACGAATGGAATTAAAAAAAAAAAAAACTTCATGAGATAGGGTCTTGCTCTGTAGCCCTGGCTGACCTCAAACTCACAGAGATCCTCCTGTCTCAGCCTTCCAAGTACTGTGATTATAGGCAGGCACCATCATGCCCAGTGCACAAATGGAATTTAAAAGCTTGCATTTTTATGCATGGTTTCATTTTTCTGCCTTTCTGTCCGTGAAGGTCATGGATGTTGTTGATGTGGTTGTATCTGTATGTCCTCTATACTAACAGCAAAGAAGAATGGTTAGCCCATACCCTGCCAGGGCCCAGCATTGTCTACTATCTGTGCTTTCCATTTTATTTATTTATGTGCTGTTTTAAAATTTATTTACTGTACTGGAGGTTGAACCCAAGGCCTTTGCATTGAGCTACATCCTCACTCCTTTTCCATTTTTTAAAAAAATTTTGAGATAAGTTCTTACTAAATTGCCCAGGCTGGGCTTGAACGTATGGCCCTCCTCCTGTGGCCTCCCCAGTGTGCTGAGACGACCCCAGGGCACCCACTGTGGCATGCAGTCGCCCTGTGGCTTTGTCTGTACTTCCCTGGCTGAGCAGCACCTGGAAGTATTCATTGGCTGCTTAGGCAGCCTCTTCTGGGAAGTGCTTGCTTAGCTGTTCTCCAGGCATCTGGAGTGTTTAGTGCTCCCTGGGTGATGCTAATGTACAGCCAGGGTGGAGAACTCGGTGGCTCTTCCTTAGGGTAGGGAGCTTTGGCCTAGGAAGATAGGGTTGATGGAACCAGGGTGAAATCTGTGTGTGTTTGTGTGTATGTAGTGTGTGTTTGTGTTTGCGTGGCATAATGTGTGTATCTGTGTGTGTGTGTAGGTGTAGCAGAGGCTCTGGGAGGCATAACCCTGGACCCAGTTGTCTTCTGGGTGCAGCCGAGCCAGAACTCTCCTTAGGCACACACATCAAAAGAACGTAAAAACTCTCAGCCATATTCCAGGCACAGAAGCACTGCCAAGGTAGTTGGGCCAGCAGAGGACAGAGCCCTGGAGGTGACCCAGGAGCTGCTTGCTGTCCTGGAGGCTCCCACTGATTTAACGCCCTCTGAATTAAAGGGCTTTCCACAGACTGGCCCCAGTGGAACCATCTTTATTAGGAACAAAATAAGGGAAGGTCACCGCACCACATAAACCAGGAAAAGTGACATCAGATATCGACTGTATGAGAGGGGATTAATGATGGTTTGTGGACAGGGAGGCGGAAGCCCGCCCCAGCCGCCCCTCTAAGTGGGGACCTGGAAGCAAACATTTCATTTTGACATCTGCCAGCATGGCCCAGATAATCAGATTTCTCTGGGAGGATGAGTCGCAGGCATCAATAAAAAAGGGCAGATTTATCCTCCCAGCCTCCCAAGCTCAGCATGGGCTGGGGTCTACCTTGAATCAGAGTGAGCCTCGCATGGATGTTGTCACCCGCACTGTCCCCAGTACCACCACCTGCACCCCTGGGTTGTTAAGTACAGTGGGGGGCAGGGATATAGCTCAGTGGCACAAGCGCCTGCCGGTTAAGTACAGTGGGGCAGGGGGCGAGGTGTGTGACCTGCCCCTCAGCTCTCCTCACCTTCCCTGGGAGGCTGAGGTGACAATTTTTCAAGGTCGCTGTGTGTGCCCTGAGGTCCCCCGTGCTGGGACAAATCAAGCCTGATTTCCTTGCACAGGGTGAGGCCCAGGGGAGGCCAGCCCAGCAGCACACAGTGCTCAAGATGAATCACAGGATGCCGCTACCACAAGCCCCAAGTCCTTTCCCACGATGGTCCAGCCTGAGCTGCTGGGATTTGAGAAGGATCCAGGTCCAGCATTCTCACCAGACATGCACTTAGCTCCCAGTCTTTCTTCTAAAAACAATCCTGTTTCCTCCTTCTTTCCCTCTGTCTCCAGTTTGTGGAAAAAAATCACAAGATTTCTTTGTTTGACTACCTCAAAAGCAGTTGTTGAACCTGTTTTTCTGCTGAGCGATGATCATTCTGCAGGGATCATTTAGCCCTTTGTTCTCGCTTTATATCACCACCATCACCGGGTTTACTGAGAATTTCCTAGATGCCAGGCACTCTTCTAAGTGTGCTGCACATTTGACCTTAGGCTGTTCTTGCGAAAATCCTGCTGAACAGGTGCTCTTCTCCTCACCCCTTTACAGATGGGAACATTGAGACATGAAATGATGTCACTGTCCTTGGTCACACAGCTACCTTATATAAAGAAACAAAGACCCAGAAAAGTGAAACCTCATGCATTGAGGGCAGATGTTCCATCTGGGGCTGCACATGTTTCCTCTCAGGATTCACCAGACCCCCTTAAGGCAGGTGGTGTATTGATGGTGGAACTAAAGCTGTTATCACACAGAATGGCATACTGGGTGTCTTAAACAAAGAACCTTTTTGCCTTCTTGTTCTGGAGGCCGGGAGTCCAAGGCCAAGGTGTTGGCAGGGCCCTCTAGGGAAGAACCGGTTCCAGACCTCTCTCCCAGCTTTGGCACGATAACTCCAGTCTTCCCATTCGGCCACTGTTAAGTCTCTAGGGTCCAAATCCCTCCTTTTGTAAGGGCACCAGTCCTGCAGGATTAAGATCCACATGAAAGATTGCCCCTTAACTTGATCACATCTGCCAATACCATGTTTCCAAATATGCTCACATTTGCAGCATGGGATTTAGGGCTTCAGTACCTTTCATGGGAATTAAAGTCAACCCCTATGAGATAGGTGTTCTTCTACCAACAATGAAAGTAAGATGCAGAGAGCTTCAGTGATTTGCTCGCATGGTAGAATCAGTCAGTGGATATATCTGGACCTACACTCAAGGGTGGATTTTCACCCTTGGCTTCATCTGAAGCAATTTCTTAATCTCCACATGATTCCATGTGCAGCCAAGCTTAAGGACCACAGAATCAGTAAAAGCTTGAGCAGTCCTGCCGTACCTGTTCAACCTCAGTCTTGAGTTGGAGGGTGTCAGAGCTACTGCAGCCTCGTGGCTCTGCTATCCACTATGTCTTAGTTTGTTTTGTGTTGTAATAGCAAAACACCTGAGGCTGGATGCCTTACAAAGAATAGAGGGTTTACAGTTCTAGAGGTCAGGAGCATGGTGTCTGCAACCTGCTGAGTGGCCCCGAATACATCACTGCGTGGTGGAGAAGCAGAAAAATAGATGACCATGAGCAGAAGAGGGCAAGTGTGTGAGGCAGCCTCATTCCAAAACAACCACAGTAACATGAGCTAACTCAGTTTTGAGACCAACACCAACCCTTCCAAGGCCAATGTCCTGATGACCAAAGCACCTTGCCCTGGGGAGGGGGGCAAGCTTCTAGCATGTGAACTTTTGGGGCACGAATCATATCCATGCATACTGGCTGTGCTTCCCCAGGTCCCCCAGGCTGCTTGACTCCCCCATTAATCAGCACCTCTGGACCTCTGGGGTACCTCTAGCTCACTTCTGCTGTCTTTCAGTACCTCTATTTTCCAGGTGGGTGCTTAGCTTTGTTGGACCAGCAGTTCCTGGGGGCACTGAGGCAGCTCTTCCTACCCATGTCAGTGACCTAGGAGTTGTCTGGATTTTAGCAAAAGTGCGGAGAGCTGCACATGGGGAGGCACTCTGGGTGTGGGGTGAGTGTGGCACATGTTGGTTGTGGCCTCATAGTGGTGACAGTCTACACCCACCTGGGATCTGAATGCCTGACTCAGCTGGCAAATAAGTTGCAACTCAACACCATTCTACTGGCGGAGGCTGTCTGCGTGCGTTGGGAAGGATGCAGTATCAGTTGGAATTCAGGTTGTACCACTCTAACAAAAACATAAAATAAAGTTTATTTCATTCTCATTTAAAAGTCTTGGGTCACCCAGAACAGGAAAGGCTCCCATATGTCTGTTGTTCCTCAGGCTGCCAGAGTTACAAGCACGTTCTGCGTTGACATTCAGAGATAAAGGCTCACCAACACCCAGTCTGCATTCCAGCTGGTAGAGAGGGGAGTAAAAGAGAACACCCCCTTCGCGTTAAGGGTATACCAAGAAAGCTGTACACATCGCCCTGCGTCATGTCCCATGGGGAAGACCTCAGTCATAGGGCCACTGCCTTCTGCTAAAATATCTGATGATATGGTCAGTGTCTAGTTACCATGTACCCATACATGCAAGGATGTATTATTAAAAGAAGGAGGAAATGGTATGAGGGACCACCAACCATCTCTCCCATAGATTCTGAGTGGAATGAAGGGCTGGGGTGACTTTGTGATGCCTGTTGTGGAAACAAGATACTGAAAGGAAGATACTCCGGGTGCTTGTTCTCTTGCTACCCCATGACCTATGGGCTTCTAACAGGTACTCTGAAGAAGTCTCTTCCTGCAGAAGGCATCTAAAAGGTAAGACAGGCTCACTTTTCTAAGTGTCAGAGCGAAATCTAAATGCCCAGAACAAAACTAGCATTCGATGGGGGTGAAAGGGAAGCACAAGGGAAAGCGTGTCAGAGCAAATAGATTCTTGCTTAGATCTCTGTCTATCCATTAATTTCTCCCAGATGATATCAAAACCAGGGAAAGGCTATGGGGGGAGACACATAAAGAAAAGTAATAGTGTTTTGAAGCATTATATAAGCTAAAAGTACTTTACTTAGTTTTGCATACTTTTTAATGCTCACAAAAACTCTCACTTTTACTTTTGTTTTCAAATCCCTAGTCTAGGCAAGGAAACCAGGAGCAAAAATCTTATTCAATCAAAATCCAAATAACTATGCCAACCACCTTGACTCAACTGATATTTATAGAATATTACATTCAACAACTATAGGGCTGGAGATATAGCTCAGTGGAATAAGCACCTGCTTGGCAAGCAAGCGCAAGGTCCTGAGTTTGATCTCCGGTACCACAAACAAATAAATAAATAAATAAAACCCACCCCCCCCAAAAAAAAACCCCAAAAAATGTAGAAGACATATTCTTTCTAAATTTACATGATATGCTTTACAATGTAGATCATATGCTAAGCCATAAGACAAGGCTTAATAAATTTAGAAGGAGGTTGCTTTCTGATCACTATGATATCCAATTAGAAATTAATTATAATAAAATATCCACAAAACTACAAATAGTTTTCTGAAGAAGCAGGAAGATTGTAAGTTAGCACATAGCTTGACCAGTTTAGCAATTTAGCAAGGTCCTATCTCAGCATAAAAAAGAAAAATTAAAAAGAGCTGAGGATATATCTTAGTGTTAAGGCCCTGGGCTCGACCTCTAGTACTGAAAGCGGGGGAGACAGAGACAGAGAAACAAAGAGATGGAGAGAATTTTGAGTGATAGAAACAATAAAAATATTTCTATGAGAATGCTATGTTCATTGGTCATTTTTGACTGTTTATTTGATGAGGTAAAAATATATCACATTAACATCTGTGGGAAATGGTTAAAACAGTAACTATATGGTTTCAAATGAAGGACCCCCCCCAAATGTACATATGAAAGACTAACCTCATGAATAGAAGAATCTATTGGTAAGTTCATGGATGAATGGACTGTGAGGAAGTGGGGCCCAGCTGAAGGAAGTAGATCACTGGGGGTGTGCCTTTCAAGGGTGTATCCTGTCCCAGCCTCTTCCTTTCTCTCTGGCTCTTTTCCTGCGCTGGATGCTTCTTGGCAGCCATGAAGGGAGCAGTTTTCCTCAGCCTTGATGTTTTGGCCTTGGAGCCACTGAGCATTGATGGAATCCTCTGAAAACATAAGCTCAAATCGACCTTTTCTCCTTTACATTGTGAATATCAGATATTTGTTCTCAGCCACAGAAAGGTGACTAATACAGAAAGAAAATTTTAGCTTTAAGTATTGATACTAGCAATGAGGAGTAATTATTACTTATTATTATTAATTATTAAGTAATTATTACTTATTAAGTAATTTAATTATTACTTGTCAAGTAATTATTGATAATTACTTGTTAAGTAATAATTAGTAAGTAATTATTACTTGCTATTAAAATTAATTATTTAAGGTTCTTCTTTAAGAAACTAGGAAATGAAGAGCAAAGCAAACCTAAAATAAGTAGAAGAAAGGAAAGCATAAAGATTAGTACAGAAATCCATAAAGTTGAAGACACATAAACATTTGAAAAATGAACCATCATGAACTACAACAAAACTGATAAACCTCCAGCTAGATTTGTCAAGAGAAAAGAAAAGACACCAATCACCCATTTCAAGAGTGAAAGAAACACCACTACTGATCTTACAGACATTAAAAGGGTAAGAAAAAAAAATGAATGACTTTTCCAATAGGCTTGATAATTTAGATCAAATGGATAAATTCCTTGAAACAATCAAATTACTAAAACTTAATCAGAAGCAGAAAAGTGTTAATAGTTCTATATCTACTAAAGAGACGAAATTCATAATTATAACTTTTCCAATAAAGAAAGTTGCAGGCTCAAGTGGTTTCTTTGGTGAATGTTGTCACACATTTAAAGAGGAAATAATACCAATTCTATTCAAACACTGCTATGGATTAAAATCCCATGTTACAGTCTTAACACCTGGTGCGTTTTTAGAGGTGGGGCCTTGATATGGGAGATAATTAAATTTAAAAGAGGCAATGAGGGTGGAGCATAATTGTAGCACTAGTGAACCTACAGGTAGACCCTGTGGGGTTCTTTGTCTTGATCACTCTCTGCCATGTGAGAATACAGACAGAAAGGGGCCATTTTCAAGGCAGAAAGAGAGCCCTCATTGGAACCCAACCGTCCTGGCACCTATTCTTAAAATTCTAGCCTCCCACAGTGTGAGAAAATAAATTTCTATTACTTAAGACACCCAGTCTATGCTCTTCTGTTATGACAGCCTGAAATAACTAATACAAACTCATAAAATAAGGGGGGTGGCAAAGATTTCCAACTTATTATGCCAGATCAGCATTACCTTGCTACCAAAGCCAGACAAAGACATAAAAAAACGAAAAATCATACTCCAATATCCTACATGAATATAAATGTAAGAAACCTTAACAAAATATTAGCAAAATAAGTAGAACAATACATATATATAGATGCTGGATGACTAAGGAAGGTTTGTTCCAGCATTGCCAGATTGATTTAATGCTGAAAAACCAATCAATATAATTTACTAAAGTACTAACAGAATAAAGGAGAGCAATGATCATATCAGCAGATGCAGAGAAAGCATTTGACCAAAGTGCAAATTATAATAAAAACACTTAGCCAATTAATAATAGAAGGGAACTTCCTCATTTTGATTAAAAGCATCTACAAGTATCTTGTAGCAAACATCACAGTAATAGTAAAAGATTTTATCCTTTCCCTCTTATCAAGAAACGTGAAGGGTTTGTGATTACACTGCTTACAAAGCAGCAAACCTATCACAGTTTCCTGGATGCTGTATTATCTGTTTATGCTGCCATAACAAAATACTACAGATTGTGTGGTTTATACAACAGAAATTTATCTTGTCAGGGTTCTGAAGGCTGAAAAATCCAAGATCATGTTTCCAGCATAGCTCAGGCTTCAAGAGAATCCTTTTTCTGGCTTTCCAAGGCAGCTCTGTCTTCACATAGCCTGAGTGATTGCTCAGAGAGACAAGCAGCGTGAAAAAGCGTTGGAGAAAGACAAAGAACAGAATTCTATTGGATGGGGGCTCTACCCTCATTTAACCGTAATTAACTCATTACAGGCCTTATATCCAAACAGTTGCATTGGGGGTCAACATGTACATGGGCTGATCAAATCCTGTGCCAAATATTTAAATTTTTAAAAAAGTCACAGTGAAAGACACTTTGCCATGAATCCCTCTCAAAATACTGTCTCTCACTTAAGACACTTATTTCATTGTCCTGCTATTCTCTGAATCAGTTCTAGAAGTTTTCTTTCATGAGCACCTTTAACTGCGCTGTCACAGCTGCCCTGATAGCCTGAGTTGATTCTAAAGGTCTGCTCTTCAGGGTCATTTGACTTTGGAGAACAGGAAGTAGTTGCATGGTGCCAGATCTGGTGAATGAGGAGGATGAGGACACCCCATAATATTTTTATGAACCTGCCTTTCTGTTAGACGGCCCTTATCTATGGCCATACCACCCTGAATGTGGCTGATCTCATCTGGATGGCACTCAGAAGTGGCATTCACCACATAGCTGATCACACCTCATACAGACTTGAAAAAGGACTTTCAGAGCTGAGCTAAGTGAGGGGCATTGTGTTGAGGCATATGGATGGCAGTGTGTCTTTTACTTTAATATATTTTTAAGAATAAACATACAGTGTAGCTTGTGATTACACACTCAGCATTTGAATGATAATCCATCTGACTCTCATACTATGGACATGATTCAGTCTTCAGCATGTTATGGCAGAAGACACAAGATTCCTGGGGCAGAGGCAAATGGTGTATTGACTCATTACACGGCAGACAGAATGAGTTTCATGTGCTTATCAGCTGTTCTTACCCCATCAGGCCTAAGTGGATGTTCTATATGCAGTGGATATGGATCACAGCTAAGGAACCCTGAGCTTAGGAAACCCTCATCTATTACAAGGAGCGAAAGCAAGCCTGCCCAACCTTTGTTCCAGAGGAACCATCCCCAAATCAAGCAAATATTCCTGCTTCTCCAGAGGAAGGCATGCTGTTTGTCCTCCTAGCCTGTGTGTTGTACAAACATTTTTAGAAAGATAGCCCAGAACAACTGGTCAATATGTCTATCTGTAAGTATTTCTCACATGCAAGATAAAACTCTTGCAGAAATGAGAACCAATCCCATTTAGGATGGAGAACAAAGCAGTTAGGTTCACTTTCACTGCTTTAATTCAATAACATTCTACATACCTACAGACAGTGTAGGAAAGCAAGACAACATAGAAGTTAGACAGTAAGAAGTAAGGCTATATTTGTAGGTGATCTGGCTGATTATGTGTGAAATGCCAAGGAATTGGGATGTGCTCTACAGAATGAATACTAGAAGTAATAAGTGAATTCAGAAATATCCCCAAATGTAAGGTCAAATCTAAAATCAATTGTATGCCTTATATACTGAGTAACAGCCACTTGTAAAATTTCATGCACAATAGCAACAAATTATAAGTTATATTGAAGAAAATATACAAAACATGGTGAGTAAAAGTAAAAAATCTAAATAACTGGAAAGATATCCCATGTTCATGGATTGGAAGACTCCAAATTGTTATGATATCAAGTCTCTTCAAATTGAGTTCTTTACACAAATTTGTTATAATCTCAACAATAATTTCAGTAAATATATTTATAGAAAGTGAAATGATACTTTTAAATTTACATGGAAATGCAAAGGACTTAAAATATCCACAGCAGTTTTTAAAAGGGGTTTATGCTTTTTATCTTCAAGACATATTATAAGAAATCCATTAATCCAGACTATTATAGATTGGCATTATGATCAACAGATAGATCTACACACCAGAATAGATAGTCCAGAAATAGACATATATCTAGGGGTATTTGATTTTCATCAAAAGTACCTTATCAATGTAATGGGAAAAAAGAAAATTCTTTTCAATAAATGGTGCAGGAAGAACTGGATATTAACATTGGAAAAAATGTTGGCCCACACCCAAAAATTAATTTGAAATGTTACAAGGCTCCTGGAAGAAACTGTAGATTTTCATTGTGTTCTGGAGTACCAAGGGTTCCTAGACAGAGTTAAGGAAGACAAAAATAAAAGAAATCCTTTTTGAATCAAACTATATAAAAAGTAAAAAGAAAATCCTCCTCATCAAATGGCATTATTGAGGAACAAGGCAGCTATAGACTGAGAGAAATGTTTGCAAAACAGATGCCTGACAAAGAACTGAAATCTAGAATGTATCCATCACTTCTACAGCTCAATAATAAAAAGACAAAGCAGTAAAAACTGGCAAAAGATTTTGACACAGATCTCTGCAAAGGAAGATAAATGGATGGTCAATAATCATATAAAAAAGATGCCCAGCATTGTTAGCTATCAGGGGAATGTAAATTAAAACAACAATGGCATATTCTACACACGCATTTGCATGACTCAAATTAAAGACACTAACATAACTGGTGTTGATGGGAATGTAGAGCTTTAATTCTAATACTGCTGATGGGAGTGTAAAACGGAACAACGAACCACATTGGAAAATTCTGGCAGTTTGTTACAAAAGTAAGCAGACCCCTAATCTATGACCTAGTAATTTTATTCCTGAATACTTATCCAAGTGAAATGAAAGCATATGTCTTCCAGAAGTGTTATATGGAATGTTTCTGCCAGCTTAATTAATAGTTTCCAAAAAAAATTAATAGTTTCCAAAAAAATAAAAAAGAATCTAAAAGTCCATCAGTAAGAGAATGGATAACCAAACTGTGATACAGTATATGATTTATTCATTCAATGAACTACTATTCAATCATCAAAAAGAATAAATTGCTGATGCATCACAACATGAAAAATCTCAGAAACATTATGCACAGTGAAATGAGCCTTATGAAGAAGTGTATGTGTTGTACTATCTTACTTATATAAAATCCCGGAACCAGCAAACTATTCTATGAGAAAAATAATCAGAACAATGGTTACCTTGGGGGTGGTAGTGAGGGTGCTGATAGTTTGAAAAGGCAGGAAGAGATTTTCTGGTGTGATAGTGATGTTTGGGTTATGCTGTCAAAACTGATGAGTTTTATAACATTATATTGCAGACTGATGACTTCAGTAGATGTAAATTTTACCTAGAAAAGAACCATAAGCAAATATTTAAGTTGTGTTTCATGATATGTATACTGGAATATTTAAAGGTGAATTGCACAATGTTTATAATGTATCAAAAAATGAGATGTTTTAGTAGGTGGGTAATGAAAAGAAAGAGCATATAAAGCAGAGATACATATTATAAAACAAATATTTAAATATGTTAATTATAGGATATAAGCAACGAATATATGGGTGTTCACTGAAAAATTTCTTTTACCTTTGTAGTGTGTTTGAAATTTTCATCGTAAATGTTGGGGAGAATGTGAGAAAAATATTGCTGGGGAAAGTGGTTGAAATATACCTCAAAATTTAGGGAGATAAAAATGTGCCACACAGACCGGTACACTTTGTTTTTGAGCCAGCAGTCTGCAGCAAAGCCTGCTCCTAAAGAAAAGAGATGACATGAATTAATTACAGAACTTGCATGTAAATGTATAACCTCAAGCCTCATTTTTTCCCTTTGCTGGGAGATGTTCTGCCATCACGGGCATCACTGGGAGGAATGAGGACGTGATTATGTCTCCACACGTCTGTTTGCAGTTTCCAGCTGCCCGTCAGGCTCAGTCAACACGTCCACGTGCTGATCATGGTAATCAAACCATTTGTTCACTTAAAACAAACAAACGATTACTCTTGGGGGAAGAAATACCTTGAGTCTAAATTCGCTAATTATTGGTTCATATGAACATTAACCAATTATTCTGTTTTTCTACTCCAACGTAGAAACCATCTGAGCTGCTTTTCTCTCCTGGAAGAGCAGTCCAAGAACTTTCTGCTCTTCTCCACCTTACGTGCCCAATTAATAGAAAATGCAGGGAGTCTTTTACACACACACATGCACACATGCACACACACTAGTAGGAAGATGGGAAGCGTTTCAGTTTAGTGTATGTATCATAGCTTCAATTACATTGCAAAGTGTTTACAAGCTCATTATAATAAAATCACAACGTGCCAGCTACAGCCATGCCTAATGGTGAGAGAGAGGTTCAGCAGCTTCAGAGGCCATGACATGCCCATTTGGCAGTATCCAGGCCCTGTTCCCTGGAAACAGTCCCTCCCTGGAAAAAACTCAGGCTCAAAGATACATGCCTTTTATGTGCTTCACAGCTGGAGTGAGAGGACCTCTTATTCAAAGAAGTCCGTGTGTCTCATCTAGAATAAAGTGAAGACTAACTCTCGGACACTCCTCCCTGGTTAGGCTTCCTAGAAGAAGCGAGCTGCTAGGCCAGCTGGAATGCCAAGGAAACACAGGAACCAACAGAGGGAGAGAAAGATTGTTCCGGAGGGCAGTGAGTGAGCAAGTGTGAAGACTGCACAGATCCTGACTACCATGGGCACGGGAGAGGCTTGCCAGCCCACACTCTAACATCCTGTCCTGTGCACAGCGACTCATGGCAGGTGCTCGCTTTGGAGCAACCAGCAGGCCGCCGTGATGAAGCTATCAGAAGCCACAGTCTAGGTGAGAGCTGCTCCCCTCCCCTCCCCTGCACCCAGGCTGTCCTTGAGACCAAGGAAGGAATGGTACCTGGCACACTTTGCCACACTGTCCCCTCTCTTCCAGCCCTGTTGCGGAGGAATCTGAGAGGACACTGTCCTTTCCAAGCCACAGTCACTCTGCTTCCTGGGCAGGCATCCCAAGAAAGGGGGCCTCTGTTCTGGCCATCCTCAAAGATCGGGCCCTAATTGCTTGGCAGCCAGCCTCATGGTGCCTCAGGATCCCTGGCAGGAGCCTCACAGTTATGTTAGCTCAGTGTCAGGCCTGCCTCCCTGGCTTCTTCCCTGACTACTGCAGAAGCCTGAATCAGTGCTGCAGGGTCTGGCTGGCCCATCTGGTGACTGGGGCCCTGGAGCTAGGGGAGCACATTGAAATGTCAGGTCATGTAGGCAACTGGCCAGTATCGCTGCCCTGTCCCCTTCCCTGTCTCATTACCTCTTCCACCCATCTCACATGCACACCTTCTTTCCTGGTACAGGGCAGGGAGTTACCTTGAATCAGCAATGCAGGCTTTCCTTGCACCAACAGCACCATTTGGAAAATGGGTTTGTCTCCTAATAGAGGAAGGCTCAAGAACTGAACCAATGGAAGGAAACTTTGGGCTGAGGGTGGGAATGTTAAGCTGGGTAAGAGGCCACAGGGACTGTGTTGACTGATTATCCTGGGCAGGTTTACAGATCCTAGCATCTGGTTATAGATGTTCACTCAGCTGACATCTCAGGAATGAGGTACCCAATCCTGGAAGCCTCTCTGAGCTGGGCACGGGAAAAGCAGTAAAGCAGACCTTCTCCTTGACAATCAACCCAGGACAGCCCAGGAGAGAGGATGGATCTAAAGCCAATGGAGGAAGAGATGGAAGTGGAAATGCAGATTTTATTAAGCAGCTATTATAGTGCATGGCAGGAAGTCAGCCCTCTCTCTGTCTCTGTCTTTCTGTCTCTGTCTGTCTGTCTGTTTGTCTGTCTGTCTCTCTCTCTATGAGTGCTATTATTTATATTCCAGAAAAGAGTCAGGGACGCAGAGATTGACAGAAGAGTGAGGGGGTGGGGCCAGCAGAAACACAGAGGTGGAGGCCAAGAAGGGAAAAGATAAGTAACCCCACATTGTTTTGCCAACTGGTGAGTTTAAGGGCATGACAGTTACTAAGATTCTCCAAGGCCCTAGTCAGGTTGCTCAGAAAAGAAGCCCCAGTTTTATAGATGCAGATGTCAGCTGGATCTGGAATTTATTTGTAATCAACAAGACCTCGAGCTGCAGAGACCAAGTGCTCCCTGACTCTTCCCATTGCATCCCACGCCTGGAATCCTTCAGGCACAGAAGTAAGCACGGGCCAGGTATGGAGGCGGAAGCTCACAAACACAAGGGCTGTATTGGTCCCATCAGACCGGAAGTGTAGTGTGGACTCTCCCCTCAGGAAATCCCTGAGATCAGGAACTGGTCTGCCCTTTCTGGTGGGAAGTTCCACTCACAGTGATTTGTTATAGGATGGGGAAGAGATGTGGCCAGGCTGGCCTTGCCATGTAGGCTGCCTGGGCCGGCATAGGCTTTTTGAAACATCCTGTGCAGGAAAGATGGAGATTAGGGTCCTGGCTAAGGTGTGAGACTCAGCCACACCCTAGGGAGAACCAATAGAAGTGACAGAAAGTGGGAGGTGTCACGTCCAGGGTTGGATGGAGAGGACCTGCTACTTCCACTCCCGAGTCCACACTCCGCACTGCTGCAGGCTCAGTCATGTGTGTGCTGATGGCCCCTGCAGAGCTCCAGCAGGACTACAAACAAGCGTGTTTGGCTCCCTGCTAATGCCGGAGTTATTGTTTTCCTTTGGCCTCCAGTGAAAGGAGCATTTTATTGGCTGGGGTTTAGAAACAAAGCATAAAATTGGCTTGTTTTCATTTTCTGACAAGGAGAAAGAAGTTGCTAGGAGGAGTGGGAGAGGTGGAGAAGAGAAGCAAGAGGAAGGGGCCATGCACAAGGAGGAAAAAATGACGGGAAGCAAGGACAAAGAAGAGCTAATGAGATGCACTGGGGGCCAGGCAAAGGCAGGGGAGCCCTTTGGCTGAGGTGGAGGAGAGACAGGAAGGAACTGATGCAGTGCAGAGGTACCGGCCCCTCCTCTCGAGTGCCTGAGCAATGGGAAGAAGCTACAAGCTGGGGGCCGCAGGCAGCTTCAATAGGAAAAGCTTGAGGTCCCCAGGGGTGCTGTTGGGCTCAGGTGCCAGGGCTGCAGAGTTACCTGGAGACCAAGCATCAGGGACACGGTTTTCTCAGGTTGTTGGGACCTAGGTCAGCGCTCAGGTTTCTTTGCAAGGTAGCATCCAGTACCTCCCCGTTTTTATGCAGAAGGGAGGAGAGAAGTTTGGATTCTGGAGCCCTTGACCTGGCCCTCCTCCCCTGGCTCAGCGACTGTGACAGTGTGTCGGGGATGGAGGTGGAGTGGGCCCACCCTGCACCCATGGCTGCTCCCTGAGCCCAACAGAACTCAGAACTCCCCGTCTTTGATGTTCTGCCCTTCTTGTTCAGGTGCCACCTCAGGCTTCCATGGCCTGTCCCAGTGTCAGCACTTTTTACACTGGGACTCAAAATGTGTTTCCTTCTTAAGATCTTGACGCCTCCTCCAGTTCATGTGCCTGCATCACCCCTGTTCGTCTTTAGCATTGTTGGTGTCACACCATATTTTGATTATGCATTGATGGAGGCCCTGGAGGGCAACAGTGGGGTCATGTTTACCTTTGGATACTTAGCACAGGGCGGGAAGCATGGGCAGCACCCAGGAGCCTTCAAGGCAAGTGAGACGGAAGAGCTGCAGAGAGGCTGTGGCATGGGTGCGCAACACATGACCTTGGGTATAAATAGTTGCCATCATCAAAGCGTTGTGACAATGCTGCGTGGCCTTGAGATACTATTTTTTCAAGGTTGCCATGTGGATTAGAAGTGACATATGTAAATTGCTTAGCACTGTTCCCGGTGTATACTGTAGTAGGGGCTCAGTAACTAGTAGTGGTTTTACATTCCGGGTTCCTTGAATGCTGGGATCAATCCCAACACAAAGCGCCTTGCCTCTGACTACTTTATCGGGTCCTTCCACAGGATCTCTGGACAGTTCTTTTCCAGGAGGCAGACGTGGATTCTTTCATGGGAGGAAGCAGTCTTCTTGTGTCTCTGCCAGCACTGTCAGAGTGTCTGCCACAGGACTGTGGATAGGAGGTGCAAATGTGCTTCCTAATTTGAGATGATGGTGTTTGGAATGCCTGTCACTGGCTATATTTAGCTCTGAGTTCCCCAAATAGCATCAGGAAGGAAGAGTCTCTCAGCTGAACATCTCCCATCCGGCTAGAGAATCCAGTAATCATAATTGTTATTTTTGTTCCTGATATTATTCTTTATTGACTAAACACATTAACAGGACTCAGGCGTCCATTGACATCAGAAAAATGGCATTTAAAAATATTAAGGACTATAGCCCTTGCATGTTGTGCTGTCAAATACGACACACTTCACAAGTAAGGAACCGTGTTTTCAAAGAGGAAATGTACCTTGTATGCCAATATTAGTGCCGAATCGAGAGCCCTCTCCATTCGGGGGCCACTGTAAACTGCTAGAGGAATTTGTGCAGCAGTGTTTAGCTGGATCCCACCAAGAGGTTCATCCATCCTTCGGTTCATCCCTATGTCTGCTTCTGCTGTTTAAGATCTTCTCCCAGAGCTTAGGAGGCCATGTGGAGCATTGGGTTAGGAGTCTTAATTCTGCCCAAACTATCTCTGTGACCTGATTGCACTTTTCTGAGCATCAGATTCTTCACTCACTGTGATGGATTGACAACTGGTGATCATCTTGTAACACCTTGCTGAACTGAACCAGCATGGGGCTGGGTATGGGAGGCCCACCTGAGGGTTGTTGCCGGCGGCATAAGAGGCAGAACAAAAGGATCTGGTAGAAGCTGTTGGGGAGCTGTTAGGGAGCTGCTGGTTCTCTTAGGCTCTTCTGCTGGAGGAGCTTATCATGCTGGCTTTCCTGATTAACTCAGATGTTCTCATCAGGGGAGAAGCTCAGGACCTCATTGTCACTGAGAATGGCTACAATTCATTTTGGGGAAACCCTGGTCCTCACTTTGAACATCACTTCCTGGCTCCAGAAGGGAAGATGGTGCACTGCTCTGTCTCCTGGAGAAGCTTGTTGTGTTGGGAACCTGCCTTTCCTTATTGTTGGAGGAGCTCAGGCCCTCACTGTGGCTGAGGATGGCTGTGGTACCTTTCAGGGAGCTCTGGTTCTTACTTTGAGCATCACTTCCTGGCTCCAGTGCAGATTCCTCAGCCTGCTAGCACAGATCCTTCATCCCCGTGGCACAGACTTCTAGCTTCCACCATTGACCTTTGGGCCTTCCCAGTGCAGATCCGTGAAACAAGCCTGCATGAGACACTGTCATGGGCTCTTGGCCTCCAGCTGGACTCACAGGAGGCATTGTTATGAGCTCTAGGTCTTCAGCTGGATTCATGCAGGACATGGCCACGGGATCCAGGTCCTCAGCTGGATTTTTTGATATTTAGTGTGTGGACATATTTCCTGCACTCTTTTTGTATATGATTCTTTCGGTGACTATTATAAATTTAAAATATGTATCCTGTATTATTGTTTCTCCTTGTAAATGCCCCAAACTATGACACTTACCTACCTGTTGTGTATCATCCATCACCCATCTGTTTATCCTTCTATCCACCCACCCACCCACCCATCCATCTGTCCATTGATCCATCCATCCATTCTTCCTTTCATCTCTCCATCCATCTGTCCATCCACCATCCATCCACCCATCCATCCATCCTTCCATCCATCCATCCATCCATCCAACCATCTATCCGTCCACCAACTCATCTACCCATGCATCCATTTTTCCATCCATGTATCCCTGAATCCATCCACATATCCTTCCATGCACCCATCTATCCACCCACAGATTAAAAAAAAACACCTGAGTGTTCAACCAGGAGTGCTAAATATCTGACAGAAGTGATGGCATCATTTCTACCTTCTAGGACCTGAAGGCAGCTCATTAGTAGGAAGGGGAACATTACCTGACATATCCTCAAGAGAGTCATGAAGAGCATCCCATTTTAAGAACCAAAGAGAACTCCAACTAGTAAACACCCTCCTTGATCCTGGTATTGAAGAGTAATGAGAGATAGCCCATGGATTCTGCTTGTCTAGCATGTGTGTATGGACATGTGTGTGCATACATGCACACACACACACACACACACACACACACACACACACACACACAGAGTGCACAGGCTCCTTCTTGTCCCCAGGTGCCTGTAGTGAACTCTTCAAAAATGATCCTGAGAAAAGCTGGAAGGAGAAAGAGCAGGTGACTCTAACCTGCTATAGATATGGCATGGACCATGGAGAGTCCAGGATGAACATTGCTGGGCTTCTGGGAAGGGTGTACTTCTTGTCATCCAGGAGTCACTTCCTTGAAGAAGCAGCCCCTTCACATAGCATTTTGTGGATGGCTGACTGTAGGTGACTTTGGGCAAGTCCATTTCCTATATCGGCCCAGTTTCCTCATCAGCAAAATGGGGAAAGGATGCTAGAATATACACCATGTGAGATCATTTCCATCCCTAAGAATCTCTTGTTTCATGACTGAGTGATCCCCAGATGCTTTGCCTCTGACACTGAGTCTGATTTTTAAAAATATTCTCCTCTCTCAGATTCCAGAATTTCAGGTGGACCACTTGATTTCTGGTCCTTCCTCTTCCCCCCACGATTGTCTCTATCCCTTCTGCTCACTCTGACCCCTCTATATTCTCTCAGAATCTGCTCATTGAGCTAGAGGCTCCCCACTCTCGTTGGAGGAGGCTGTGTGCATGCACACACACCCAGACCCACCTGAGAGACAGGAGGAGCCCAGGCCCCACAGGGGCTCCAGCTCTTGTCCGAGTTAATAGGAGAAAGGATGGGAGGACAGGAGCTGAATTTCAATCACAATGTGATTATTGGCCTTTTTGAAGTTTTGCTGAGGTTTTCTTTTCACCTGGTTGGCTCAATATCATTAGCCAAATGCTTGTCTCACAAATCGGTTTTGGCCCCAATTCAAATTTAATTACATTCTAGCTAAGTAAAAGCAACCAAGGACTGGGGGGTGGGGGGCACACTTATATTTTAGACCAGACAACTCTTAGATCTTCATTTCTCCCCAAGAGCAGCAGTCATTGTGAAGCAAGTACAGATGGGTCAGCCCAGAGCTAGATGTAAAGAAATAACAAGGTTCTTGTAATTTGAAGCTTAGAAACGCTGCATGCCAGGGCTGGGTAGAATGGGGAGGCAGACAGTGTTTGAGTGCAGTGCTCTGGCTGCCTGGTTCTATGCCTTGGGGAGCTCTTTACTTTCCATTTTGCACTGCCTAAAGCATTCAGGCTTTCTCACTACACACTCTATCATACTCTCTTATAGTAAGCTAATTCACACTAAAATGTATATGACTGGTGATAACTTGCTCTTCCTCTGTTAGGAGCTACATTTTATTAAGAATAAAACTGGTAGGTGTGATAAAAATACGGTGCATGTTTAAATTTTTTATTTTAAAGAGAATGACAAATAACAACAACATAGACAAAAAAAAAAAAAAAAACCAGAGCAAAAACAATAAAAGTGATACAGGTTTTGAAGAACAAAATGATAGGAATTAACAGTGGTTGTTATATTACTCTGCATCGTTTGTTTTTTCATTATTTTTTATTGTCTTTAATGGTTTGATCAGTCTTGTATTCTTATATCTGGTAATCTGAATGTTTAAATGTTAAAAAGAACTTATTCCAGTGAACGATACATTGGCATTAATCCCTTCAAAATGCTCTTCCTCTTCCCGTCCTCCTTGCCACTATCTGAAGCAGTTCTGAAGTCCTCTTTCATGAGTGTCCTTAGTTGTGCTGTCCTGGCTGCCTTAATGCACTAAATTGATACAAAATGTTTACCTTTCATGCTCATTTTGACTACAGGGAAGAGATGTAAGTCAGCTGGTGCCAGATCTGATGAATAAGGAGGTGAGGACACATCATGTTTTGATTTGACAGAAATTGTCATCCCAGAAGCAATTTGTGACAGGGTGCTGCCATGATACAGGATGAAACCACTGCCCACCTCTCAGGCTGTTTTCCATGCACATACTTTCTACTACACACTAATAATCCTTATAATATCAAGTTCACTACAGTGTTCCTGGATACAGGCTCACCACGCACAATCCCACCAAAGGAAAAAAACAAAAAATACCATCACCATCACCTTGAGATTGGATCTTGCTCGATATATTTTGTTCATGTAAGGAGAATTGAGGGATTTCCACTGAGAACTCTAAACATTGGTCTCAGGATCATAACCATAGACCTATGTGTCATCTTTTGTGATGACATTTCTTAAAAAGCTGCGATATGAAGCAGCATAGTCACACAACTCCAGTGTAATTGACAAACAGTTTTGTTTTTGTGTTCAACAGTCAAGACCGTGGAGAAAATTTCACACTCACTTGCCTAAATGTTCAGATGTTAAAATTCTTTGAACAAAACTATAAGTGGAATTTGTCACAAACTGTTATTAAGGTTCAACACACCGCCTCGCATATTGGAAATCCTTGCCTTTCTGTTGGATTGCATATGGTAGCACATTCACCATACATTTTTTAACACACTGAAACAGACATGTACGCAGACACGTGTACACATGCACCACCAGTACCTTAAAGTCTCATGAAGAAGCTTACCCCCAAAATAAGTGAAGATGTGTTGGATAGCCATGAGTCTAAACATTTAGGCAACTACAGGTCCATAAGCAATGAAATAATAACTTAGGAAGACTTTGGCAGCTGTGGAGGGAAGAGAAAGGGGCCTAGAGTGGCCTAAATTCTTATAGAAAATGAAAGCATAAAGCCAGTTAGGTAAGGATGGTGTTTTCCATGAAAATCAGGATGAGGTAAGTGCTTGTGGGTATCCAGTAGGGCCCTTCCAACGGCCTTTGATGTTCTTGCATGAGATGTGCAAAGGCTAGAGATGAATGGCTTAGGTGATAATTACCTTAAGAGTGGAGCCCAAGAGGTAGAATGCATGGAAAGGAGTAACAAGGGCAGGGCGCAAGGGGACACCAACACCGTGGGAATTCCCAGGATGCTGAGAAGGTATGATCCAAGCAGTGGGAATGGAACCAAGACTGCCACAAAATCTGTGGGAGAAGAATTATTTTTAAGGTACCCAGTATGTGAAGCACTAAGAAGTAAAGGGTCGCTGGGGGAGGAATTCACCAGATAAGACAACTGCGAAGTCACTAGTGTCCTCAGCAAAGTGGTTTCCATGGAATAATTGGGCTCAAACCCACTAGACAACAATGAGTTGAGAGACGAGTAGGGGGAGAGGAGAGGAGCAGAGGGTGAAGGCTTTCTTTTAGAATATGTGGCTGCTAAGGGAAGGTGAGATCAGAGGATCCCCGCATAGGATGGTGCACGCTTGGACCTGCACCTGTGCTAAGGGTCCGAGTCAGTGGGGAGAAGTTAATGCAGGAGAGGGTGGATTGATAGAAAGAGTTCCTCACAGGCATAGGAAAGGCTCCACACTATGGGTGGAAGGATGATGTTTGGGCAGAAGAAAGTATGTTTCCTTCTTTTTTCCAAGAAGGAAAGAAAGAAGGGTTGATCATTAATGGGGTTGGGGGAACCTAGGCCTAAAAATCTGAGTCTTAGTGCTTGACATGAACACTTTATTTACTGAGATGAAGCCAGGAAAGAACAATGGCCTTCAGGGAAGTTGAGGAAGTTTGACACCATGGAGACTGAGGAAAAGAGATCTCCTGAGTTCAAGTCCCAAGAGTGGGTAAGGAGCCAGATGCCATGTGAGATCCAAACTCCAGTCCAGGTTGAGAATGTGGTTTTTCTCCCAGGATTCAGCAGCAGAGGTACAGGGATAACTGAACAGAACAAAGGGAAAGTTTTCAGGATGCATAAGGCAGGTTGACAAGGAGGTAAGCATGGCGGATAGAGAGAGAGAGAGGATACAAAGTTCCCTGAAAGCTAGGTCTTTAAAACTATGGAGGAGGAGGGGAGAGAAAGACAGGGAGAAAGGGATGAAGAGGGGGCGAGAGGAAACATTATGAAGCCTGAGTAAGGAAGTGCATTGGTTTGGGCTAGTAGAGTAGCCTCTAGTTCAGTCCATAGGACATGGCTCTAGGCCAGCTTCTTCCTGGCTCTTCTCTCCACCTCCTCCATTTTCCTGTCTCACCTCATGTAGCAGGGCTTGATGTGATTACAAAGGTACACCTGCCACCCCTTTCCTCCCCCCAAATGTCTTCAAATTCAATCTACACCCAAAATAGAATTTGTTTTGTGTTAGATGCTATTTGGAATTCTATGAGCTTCTTCTTCTTCTTCCATTGACAGAGGTAATCAAAGCCAAGTTATATTTGATCTTAAATAGCAGGTATAATCACACCAACTGAGCAATCCCATTTGCAGGATGGGCCTCTCATTCCGCACCTTTACCGTGATGGAGGTGAAATAAATGATTCTAAAGTTCCTGCCTGCCTCTGATGATGTTATGAGCTCCAGCAGCCCAGCTTGACTCAGTCCTGTCCGGCCCTGTCCAGTTCTGCCCAGGTCAGCGGCCACCCCGATTCAGGTTTCAGCACCAAGGTTAGCGCCTAGCAGCAGCCACTTGCAAAGGGTTCAAGGAAAGCAGCCTTCCTGGACAGGGTTGCAAAATTTATTTTAACCGTTTTGGATCCCAAGTCTCAGGAGAACTGTGCGATTAACCTAGGTCAGGGTTACAGATCCCTGCTGCCCGTAACTGGCCAGATAGGCAGAGTGGTGTGAAATTGTTGACAGCCGAAGTAGAGGGGGGAATCATAATGAGATCTATGGGCTCTGAGTTTTCCTACACTCATTCCCTCTTTCTCTGCTCTCTTTCCTCTGCTCCCCAACTCGTTCCTCCAATTACTGGTGGTGCATAAGGAGAGGTGTCCACCTGGGGTTGCACAAGGGGATCCCAGGAGGAAATGGGAGATGGGCTGTATGTGGAGCCAAGTATGATTCCAGCCTAGCTCTGCCACATGTTGTCTCTGTCCCAGAAACTTAATTTATTCAAGAGACAATCCAGCAGAATGACTTAGGAAGTTGCTAACAGATTGTCTTACTCTGGATTCTCTCAGAAGCAGACCATGAGACTAGTACTCAAGTGCAAGTAGTTAATTTAAGAGGTGAGCCCAGGAAGCACCAGCAAGGGACTGAGGAGTGAAAGGAAAATACAGCCAATGCACGTATACAGATGACCGCTTACCACTGTGAGTGAGTGGTCCTCTACCCCACCGGGAACTTGTGTGAGATGGTGCAGGGCGTGTGTCCCAGAACTATCAAACTTGAGGGGTGATGAGGTAATTCACCAGAGTGCCAGTTACCACTGATTGGGAACTTCTCTCTGGGTACTAACTCCCCAGCACTTACAGCCTTTTGTTATGAGAGCCAAGCATGCCATTACTGCCAGAGGAAGCCCCCAGGCAGGAAGATGCAGGTGCTTGCAATAAGAGATGCTCAGCAAACACAGAAGCAGTGATTGCTGAGGCGATGTGGGCAGGGCTTTCACAGCACCCACCATGCATATTTAACATCCTCAGAATCCTATGACTTCCTTTGGCCAAACGAAGGGTAAAATGAATCACTCACCTGGGAAGGATTAGTAGGAAAATAGTTGTATTTTTTTTTTACTTTGAATGTCTGAACATTTCCTTCCTTTAAAACTCTACACATTCTGAATATCTTTCCTGCATTAAAAAGGCAGAAAGTTGGTGTAGACTCAGACCCACTAGTTATTATGGGTGAACTATTCAACCTCTGTGAGCTTCAACTTTTAAATCTGCAAAGGGGGAATATCACTAGTTATTCTGCAGAGCTGTCATGATAATTAAATGTAGCAGGCAAGTGGTCAAAAGCAGGAAGCAAAGGGTAGGTCTGACTAGAGCAAGGTCACTGATGGAAACATGTCTAACTCCTCCAGCGGATTGTCCAGTGGGCCATGTTATAGCATAAAAAGGGAAGGAGGAAATAGAGCTAAGCTGAGTCAATCTGTACATATAGAGAGCACAGCAGTGTGATGGGACAGTGTGTCACAACAAGGGCAGTGTGTGACAGTGGAGACACATTGTGTTCTAGGATGGTGTATGATCTTGGCTCTAGGTGAGACCTCTAGGTGTTACCTCTGATAGCAGACATTAAACCAGACAAGCTGATAAGGTTGCTGGGAACTAGACTCAAGGAGAAGGAATCACCAAAGTTGAATGCTCCAAGATAGCCCCAGCAACGAATCTTAAGAAGTCATGGTTCAAGGGAAAGACACAAGGGGAACCCTAATGGTATGTGTGTATTACTTCCATCAGAAACTTCTAAAGGAAGAACAGAAGTATTAATTCCAAACATCACTTGATGGGAGTGGGAATGTGGTATAATATCTATCTCTCTCTCCCTGGCAAAAGCTGGCATAACTTTGGAATAATTAGATTCATGTGTAAGGGGAATACAATCACTTTGTTTTATGAGAAGAATTGTCAAGGCAGAAGGAAAGGTTTCCTACACTTGCTAGTCACATGCAAGGATTCGAGTGGACTCTGAGAAAATGGGAGGTTGCACGGAAAGACATAGAAGTCTTCCAACAGGGTGGCCTCTGGGACGAAAGGGAAGGGTTTGGGAGGTTCAGAAAGGCAGGTGTCTGTAAGGTGCACCAGGAATGTATGCCCAAAGCCTCAGGTCTAGAGAAGAGTCATGATGGTGTGCTGAGTAGTTTAGGAAAGGAGAAAGAATAGGACAAAACGATAGGGGTGGAGGCTGGAGTGAATCTATTTGTAAAGAAAAGAAGGAGCCTGGTGTATAGCCCTCTGGGTGAGAGGGAGCTGTGAGCTAAGCTGAGCCAGTCTGATTGCATGACTTGTAGGGACTTTGATTGCCATCCAGGGCTGCCTTTGATGATCCTGACTCTTCAACACAAAGCTGGCCTCAGTGCTACTGTCCTAAGCTTAAACCTCATCCCCCTCTTGGTATAATGTGTTGTGATGAACAACTTGACTCCATATCTTCAAGAACCTCTCTCACCAGCAGTCACTGCAAACCACCCTCATCATAGACAGCATCTCGCAGCTGAAGACAAGGAATGGTGTGAAGGAGACAGAGATTGTTGGGAGGGAGCCATCAAAGTGGAGAGAAACAGATAAGCAGGGAGAGAAGGAAAATCCAGGGGAAAAGGAAGACAAGGAAAGGATTAAAGAAGGGTCACATTACAGAAGAATGGAGTAAGTCAGGTGACCCTGAGGCTCCGTGATGAATGAACAGAATGACTATTGCTGTCCTTGGTGGTGATCTACATGCCACCAATGGAATATGTTTGTGATACTAGGGAAACTGCAGGAAAAGCCTATGCAGCAGGAGAGTGACACCTCCCCCTAAAGGTGATGCCATTTGTCCCACTGTGTGAGCAAATAGCCTGGGAAAATTTGTCTTTTCTTCCACAGCCCTAAACCACATGCCCTTCCTGGGCACCCAGCACTGGATCACAGCCAGCTGTCTACCTTGTGAGACCACAACCTCTTTGCAAACTGTTGCCTTAACTTCCGTAATGTTTATTTTTGAGAAAACCTAGGGTCAGCTTGGAACATATGGATGCTTTGAAAGTATAGGGAATTAAAGACTCTTTTGGACACAGGGATAAGGATGCAGCACAGATGCGAGGGCAGGGAAGATCAAACACTCAAGAGAGAGGTGTTCCGGCGCAATTATTCTCAAACTCTTCTCTGACTAATACAGAAGAACAGAAGAGTGTGTGTTAAAAAGACCCTTCTCTCACTTCCCTATCAGCACTCCACAGTTGTACCTGGGAATATACATTTTATTTCCCTCCACAGTGGTTCTGATGACCAGCAAGATCTGAGAACCTCTGTCTACAGACATCTATTGCATTCACAAGCACAGTCGCTAAGAAAGCAAGACGCTGAGGACCCTGTGGGGGCATCGTCGCTTGCAAATGAAAAAGCTGAGGTTCACAGAGATGGGCTTTACCCAGGGCCATGCTGCAAACTAGGTCTCCTGCTGGGGGGATGCCACTGAGGCTTTGTCCTCATTCCTGCAATGTGGTCCAGGTGAGGTTGCTCCTTCAGAACAGCCAACCCTGCAGAAGAGCGCGCAGTGCGCTGTCCAGCACAGCATTGTCCTGAAGCACTGGGCCAACTCCCTAACTGAGCCCTGCACTGCGGTGAACGAAGTCTGGGGAGGGACCCGCAGAGCAGACTGCGACAGCGCCCGCTTGCAGTGGCCCCTGGCTCACTCCTGAGCCCGGCGGATCACCGATTGCCTCTGCTGTTGCTCAGGGCCATCTCCTGCAGTGCATTATCCAACTTCAGGGTGTTTATAAATGACTACAGTGCGGGGATGGTGACCCCTTCCCCAACACGTTAGTTTCCTGCTGGATGATCAATTCCCTCGTGAAGGGCCCGCACAGGCAGAGGAAGCAGATTAAAATATAATGTATTGCATCGAAACTTAACACAATGCTATATAATATCCAACTGGATCTGAATATTCACATTCTCCCCCCACCCTCCCAATTTCTCCTAGAGGTTCTCATTGGACTTTTCTCATTTTCTCGTTAAGTTTTTATTGCTGCCGGACAAAGAAATTTAATGACATAAGGGGCTAGCAGGACCTTCAACATATCATCTAATTGAGCTCCCTGTTTCTGGTGCAAGAATACTGAAGTCCTGAAGGGCTATTTTCTCTGCCCTTAAACTTGGCCCAGAGGGACCGTGGAGGGCTGACATAAACCTTTTGGGTAGTTTCCACCTCACCCTTGACCCACTCTGTCGAGTTTCCTTCACACCTGGCCATTCATCCTCAATCCCTTGAGCTAGGAGAATCAGCTGGTGTTTCCCTGCTGGTTTCCTGGTCTTAACAGCAAGCCCCGCCCACTCCCTATTCTCATTAGCATCTCTTTCTCTTGATTGGAAATGATACTACATAAATGCCCAGTCTGCAGAGGCTTCAAATGGTGGAAGGGCAGGTACCAGAGAAAAGAGCTCTGTATTGAAAAGAATGACAGCCGAAGAATCCCATTTAATTTGATGGCGCGATGAATATTTAAAGTTTTATAAAGAAATACAGGAAAGCAATCAGGCTTATTCAGGCATGTGCTCTGGGGAACAGAGTATGCTCCCCATGTGCTGGCAAGACAGGGTGGGAAATGAAGGATGTGGGTGGGGGTGGGGACATACATATAAATAGTCCACATTTTTCCCATTCTTTGTACTAAGGTGCAAAAGAGCTTACTAGTGCAGTTCAACAAGAAACAGGGAAGGAAGATCCTCCCAGATAATTGTCATAACGTGCTGACACCCTAAACAGTTCCTTTTTAAAATTGAATTTCTAATATCGTTGCTTTGGAGATTATAATATTGAGACATGAATCCTTTGGCAAGTGCTTTGGGAATTGTACACGCTGTGTGATAAAGGCACCTGCCACAGAAACAGGAGGGGAAATAAATCTCCTACCATGTGTGTGGACTGCCTAACAGTGCCACTTCTCTGGCAGAGTGAGGTCACCAGATTTCCCCCGCCCAAACTGCCCATTCCAATGACAGATGATTCATTTTAAACATGCACGGTCAATTTCCATTGTCTATCAGTACTTAAGTCAGAGCCTGGCATCAGAGAACAGGGTGAGAAAGAACCTCCTCTCTCGGAGAGGTAGAGATGTACAGACTGTAGGATAACACAAGTGCAGCACAGAGTTCCAAGAAGGCAGACAAGCTAACCCTTAATGGGCTGCAGAGGGAGATCTTCCAGTGCTGGTTATAAGGGTAGGGAAGGATTCAGATTCATCACTGTGGCAGTTGCTACCTTTGTCCTGCTGTTACTGCTCGAGCACACACCTTCATACAACAAGCAGCTGCTGTGAACACCTGAGAGTTTATGCTTGAAGGCTCTTCTTGGCCACAAGAAGCCAGGAGTGCTGGTGAGTTCATGTCCCAGAAAGCTTTCTGCCACTGATGGATGGCTGGTAGGTGGATAATATTGCAGTACCTCATCCTGGAGGGGATAACTCAGGATGGGGTTCACCCCACATCCCAGAGATCTGCGGGTGGCAATGAGTGACATGTTCCCTACTGACATGTTTTAGGTTGCTTCCCAAACAAAACACATGTACTCATTCCCTTTCCTGAAGCCCTGTGTTTGGAGGGAAACAAATTAGCTCAATACTGATAGCTGACGTTTACTAAAATCAAACATGGCAGGTACCATGTTCATTTTTCATATTGTTTCTAGCACTTACCACAATCCAGAGAGGCAGAGATTGCTGTTCTCATTTTACAGATGAGGAAACTGAGGTTCAGGGAACAAAAAAAAAATGACTTCTCTGAGGTTACAGAAAAAGTTAGAGACCTTGAGCAAAATATGTGCCCAAGACTCTATCAATTATTGTTCCTTACCTCATCCATTAAATAGGCCCAGGGTGAAGGAATAAAGGATCCCTTTGAAAATGTGAGGAATAGGGTAGCCCCTCCCCTTAAGAACACACACATGCACATACATGTAAGTTTGCCTATATGTTCTGGGTGTGTCCTAGCTCCCTTTAGGATTATCTATAGGCTCTGGATTAAGAAACTTTTTAAAGAAGAAATAAGACATTAAAAGTGCCACAATATTTACTCCTGGGAACCTGAGGAAGTAGGGAAGCTATGAAGAGGACCTAGTTCAGGAAGAAGTGTTGCAGGGGGTGGTTGACAAGCAGCCCATCTCGATCACAGAGCCACCAGGACACAGAAGTGGATGTTAACTGAGTGGCCAAGGAAGATGCTCTGGTTGAGGAAAATTTGGATGGAATATTTGGGAGAAAAGCCCAATATTCCAAGAGGACACAGAGCCTGATAAAGTGTGAGAGTTTTTGCCTCCATGGGGTGGTGCATACTCAGAACTTTAGACCTTCTCAATATCTACTCTTAAAGTCTGGCTCCCAGTCCCAAGGTCTTCCTCTCTACCCCTCTCTAGCCATTCAAATGCCCAGCCCCAGCTTGGGCTCTGCCACCAGGTAAGACTGTCTCATCTGGAAAACAGAAATCATCCCATGTGTTTCAGACAGAGAGAATTTAACTTAGGGAAATTATATCAAAGGTGTTGGTTGGATCATGAAAGTCAAAAGAGAAAGAGCTATTATTCAGAGGTTGGAGACTTCAGGATGGCATTACTGCCTATAGAGCTGAAAAAGCAAAAGAGTTATAACCCACATCCCAGGTTCTGACAATCCATAACAGGTGCATCCACTGGGGAAACTGGGCAAAACCCCAGGAGAAAACACCCTTGCTGCTGTGGCTTCCTCTACCACAGCAAGAATCAACTGCCCCTTTCTGCTATCACATGAGTGTTCCCATTAGCAGGCCCTCTGATGGGCACCCAAATGCATCAGATAGAAGTTGTGAGAATTAATTGTGATATGTCAACTTGACTTGAGTAAGAATGACCTAGTAGATTAGTAAATTCTGGGTGTGTCTGTGTGTGATTGACATATATGCCAACAAACTGAGGAGGAAGAACCCACCCCCCCAGATGTGAGTGGAACCAACCAATAGGCTTGTAGCTTCGAAAGAATAAAAAGGGAAAGAAAAAGGAAATGCTTCCCTTTTTGGAGGTGATCTGGCCTTCCCTGTTGCTTTTGGATATTGGTCTCCAGTTTCTTCAGCCTGGAGACCTGGAGGTTGAACATAATTTATAAAGAACTTTATGAAGAACTTTACAGAATATGGAGACTACATTTTATAAAGAACTAGAAGAGCAAAGTCTGAAGTCTCCCAACAAGAGAAATGACAAATATTTAGAGTCATTAGTGCTAATTACTCAGATTTGATCATTCTACATTTTATACATGTTTGGAGGTACCACACTCTACCCCATAAATATGTACAACTGAAGAACTAAAGAACCCAACTGACCAGGAAGTCTTGGAAAGGAGTTTATCCATCATTCAAGTCTATGGGGTATCAGAGAGTACAAAAGGTCAGGAATGGGTCGCCTGCCAACACACAGCTTCATATACTATCCTCAGAGATTGGGTTCCATGTTCTCCTCAGCTCTGGCTACAACTTCTTATTCCTCCATCTCTTCCTCTGTGTCTATGGAACTCCTATATTCCCTTTAGAACAAGACCTCTGATGCCTGCTCCAGTAATCCTTGCCTATCCTCTTCTCCTCCTCAGCCAGGACCCCACAATCTACTTCTGGGGAGACTTCCATTGCTCACAGTTAATGCAACACCACCACCTCCTGAAGAACCCCGAGCCACATAGCACACACACACACTTTGGTTCTCTCCGTTGACCCCAGGTTGGCCAATACAGGGACAAGTCCCACAACCTTACTGAGCTCCCACAACAAAATGTGAGCAATGGGTCTCCTTTCTGCCTGAACCATTGGTGTCTACCCTCTGCCAGCCTCACCCCCAAGGAGCTGCCCAATGCTCTCACCCTCAAATCCAACTTCCTCTACCCATCTCTTTCAACTTTTGAAATCCAGACCATACCACCTGTATCATCTCCATACCCTTGTTCACTTCTGCTGGTGTCTAAGAAGGGTCCTTTCTTCTTCCTGCCCTGCCCCAGAGGATGGGACCACCTCTCCCTTTCTCTCTCACTCTCCCTGTACTGGCTGCTTTGCTCCGGCTCCCTTCCAAGATTCCCACCCCCAGGAAAGTCTTTCCTTCACTCTGATTTCTCCCAAGTTCCCATCCCACCTTCCACCCTCCTTTCACAGCTAAACTTCTCAAAAAAGTATTATACATTCTCCGCCTCTACTTCCTCACCTCCCACACAGTCCCAGCCACTAGCAATCTGGTTCTCACACCCATAACGCTGCAGAAATTGCTCTCTTAAAGGCCAGCAATGACCTTTGAATTGCCACATTGCCACACCCGACAGCTCTCCCCACCCTCCTCCTCCTCCTAGACCCACCTCTCATGTTCATTATTTAACCAGCTTCTGAGCTGGAGCTTTAGCTGGTGTGCTGTGGCTCACAGGTATGCTGTGATTGGCCACTGGTTGGGCCAGGCACACCATTTTGACAAGTGGGTGATCGAAATACAGAACTAACTGTACCACTGCTCGAGTCCCCTTTGTGATTCTTTGCACAGCCTGGCTGCCCGATTCCTTATTCTAGGATCTCAAGATGGATTTTCTCATTATGTAACAATGAGACAGAAAGGAGTTTGGGGCAGCAGAGAGTTTCTGCTCTGACCGGAGGTATCAGGTTTGTACCAGTTGTTCAGTACTTTGGTACCACATCCAGTATAGGACAACTATCTTTTTATCCTCCATGTGCCATGCGATGTTGCTTTGTGAGCTCTGGTATGGGACATTCAGGAAGCTAAGCTCCAATCCCCATCTCTTTCTTCAGTTTCTTTGTGGGCTTCTCTATCTCCTTACCTGGCTCAGTGGTGCTATGTCTCCTTGTCCATCAGTAGGGGATGACTGATTTCTCCAAGGCAAGAAGGAAGGATATTGGAAACATGTGTGAAGGGCTACAGCAGGACCACATGTGGAGTACAGGTGAGTGGGTGTAGGTTCCTAACCTCCACCTCTCTCTTACCTTACACTTTGTTTCCTAGGGATTTCCTCCATTTTCATGACCTCCATTCTACTGCGAACCATTTCCTCTGCAAGTTTGTCAAATTATATCCCTGACTAGAGGAGCTGGGTGTCCCTAAGTTCTTAAGCACCCCACATCCCACATGGAATCCATCACTCCCACTTCCCCTCCTGCTTTTTCTCATCCTCCCAGTCTTTCCCAAGGATACCGACCATTCTTCATACCGACTCCAATAAGGCCATCTCCAGGGTCTTCTCTATTCCATTTCTCACAGCACTCTCTATTGTTACTGTTGGACTGGCCCATTTCTCCCCTTATCTGTACTCTTTCCCAGTAAATTTATAACTGGTGTGTTAGTCGGTTTTCTATTACTGTAACAAACACCTGAGGCAATCAGCTTATAGAGAGAAAAAGGTTATTTTGGCTCACAGTTTTGGAGGTTTCAGTCCATGGTCTCATTGCTTTTGAGTCTGTGGCAAGGCCGCTCATCATGGCAGCAGCATGAGGCAAAACTACTCACCTCATGATCAACAGAGGAAGAGGAAGAAGGAGCACAATAGGAAAAGGAAGAGACCATGGTCTCAGAATCCCATTCCGGGGCATAGTCCTCAGTGACCTAAAACCTCCCACTAGAGCTCCCCCTTTAAAGTTTCCACAACCTCCTGATAGCATCACATGCCGGTGAGGAAGACCTTAACACGTGTACGTCTGTGGGACATTTATCCAAACCATCACAGCTATTTTCCTTTCTTTGGTTCCTTCTCCAGCAGTCCCTACATAGATCAGTTCAAAACCCCGCAGTGTTTCCCAGGGATCTGCAGGAAGAAATCTGGACCCATCGTCTCTGTGTTTGAAGTGAGGACAGCCTACTGTGTGCCCAGTGCACCCATTAATGATTACAGATAAACAACAACTAATTACTGAGAACGGAAGTCATGTGTGTCATTTACTCTTCTCATCCGCCCCATGAAAGTCATTATTATTATTCCCACTTGACTGATGAAGAAATGGAGACACAGAAAGACTTTATAACTTTCTCAAGAACTTTCCTTACAGATGGGGGGCTTGAACCTCACTTCAAAGACTTTGAAACCTGAGCCCACAGCCCCACCACCAGGCTTTCTCCTGCCCTGTGATTTGATCACACAGGAACTTCCCATGATCTCAAACCCACTTTACTGTTCTGCCTCCTTCCCTTCACCCACACTCTTACCCTGCCGGTACTGCCAGCATCTCTTCCATTTCTCATCGAAATGCTATCCATCCTTCAAATGTTATTCACCTCTTATCTGTCATCCTGCCCTTGAAGTCTTATCTGACTTATTCGCTTTGAGATGATCTCTATTCTGTAAACACACAATGTCCCCCAAACTTTCTGTTTTTACGTTATTTTTTGTGTAGTGCGATTATTTGTGTACTTGGCTGGCCAGTGCTACCAGAGTGTAGGATGGGGCCATGGCTGATTCTTCCCTTAATCCTTCTCTGTAGTTTTCGTGTGGAGCCACAAAGGCAGTTTTATTAGATTAAATTGAATTATTGTCCTGCTCAGGACAGGCATAGGTTGGTTTCTGCTGCATTCTCCAAGTTCCTTTGAAAGAGAAGCCAAGGACTTGATTAAGGAATGGAAAGAATCTTGTAGTCAGTCAATTCTTACCGCAATAAATCTCTTGGGTGAACGGTGCTGAGGCAGGGACATAAATGACGATGGCTGTGCTTCCACAGTCGACTGGATTATAAAACAAACCACACACTTATGACTATATGTACCAAACAATACATAAAAGGAGGCAGAGAGAGGTGAAAGAAGGAAAGACGAGCTAGTAGAAAAAAAGAGGGGTTTGCTTTGGACATATTGGGGTAGAGATGAGAATTTTTCTCTATTAATTCTATTTAGATGGTGATTCTTTTTCCTATTAACCCTTCTGAAACAAATGTACTTCCCAAATAGCCTGTTGGTGGTGTGTCAGGGTGAGAACTGTAGATCTGCTCCCTGCCAATTCCCTGACACAGCCTACTTAGCTTCTCTGCGACTTGGTTGCCATATCTGTAAAATGGGCATAATACCAGTCCCTGCCTCATGGATTCTTTATAAGAATTAAACGAAATAATCACCACCCAGGGCAGAGAGATGCTGGCACACAGTTCTTGCACTCTTACTGTTGGCAAGAGAGGTGTGGGCTTCAGGGTAGACTGGTGAAGCAGGTGCTGGGTACAGGAAGGAGCTGTGGTCCTGCCCTGGTCTCCGGATACTTGCCACGGCCCACTGTGTGTGATCTTGGCTCCAATGTCATGCTTCAGATCTGAGGATTCCCTGTAGGCAACAGAACAGGAAAGTCCCTGGCATCTAGTTTTTGGTATTCTGCTTTGAATGGCTCTTGCTTTTCATTGGATCCAAGACATCATTTAGCCCTGATTATGTGATTTTAGAGGTGGGGAGACTGAGGCCCAGCGAAAAGAACAGTTGCCCAAGGTCACATGAGAAAATCAGGTTCTGGATCTTTATCTTTTCTACTGGTGCTTATTCTACCACACCATCCAAATTCCAGCATCTCCTAAGTGTTCAAGAGTCCATGTGGTTCTCTTGGGCTAGAGGGCCTCTGTGAAGCCAGCCCGGTCCCTTAGCCTTACTCTGCCCCAGGCTTAATGTGTGCCAGGCTGCACTAGGTGATTTGCCACTTACTGGCATCATGGCTAGAATAAGAGAGGCTGCCTTGGCCACAGAAGGAGTCTAAGATTTGGGGTGAGAAGACTTGGTTTGCAATCCAGTGTCACCAGTTAACAGCTCAGAGCTCTCCGAGTTGGTGTGTTATCTATCACTCAGGGTCTCTGTTTGAAAAATAAGGGTAATGATCTGTTGTATGTGATTGTCAAGTGATTGTTGTGACCAGTCACAGAATACATTCTGTGACCAGAAGCATTGAGAATGTTTTTTTAAGTACTGGAGATTGAACCCAGGGCCTTCCCACTGAATTTCATCCCCAGCCCTTTTTATTTTTAGTTACTTATTTATTTACGTATTTATTTATTTTGAGACAGGGTCTTACTAAGTTGCTAAACTGTCCAGACTGGGCCTGAACATAGGATCCTCCTTCCTTAGCCTCTCAGAGTGCTGGGATTACAGGTGCGTACCACCAGGCCTGGCTGAAGAGTGCTCATTATAGACTGCACGGCAGAGAGCCAGCATTGGTGTGGGTCTCTCCTCTCTAGGAAGAAACTTTGTCTTCTCTCTCCTTTTCCTCCTCTATATCTTTTATCAAAGTGCTAGGCGGTACAGGGAAGTCAAGACTTCCCGGGATGATTGATTATGGTGGCCCAGGAGGTCTGATTCTTGGGTGCATCAGGAACCCCGTCTCAGCCTAGGACTGGAGCAGGAGGCTGGGAAGGGAGCAAGGGGGAGGGGAAGTGGTAAACAGAGGGCTGGATGATGGAAAGTAAACTGGATTTAAAAAACAAACTCCAGCTAATGGCTGTAGGTGGTGTTAGTCATTCTGTTAAGGAATTTGGGAATACATATGCATACTAATAGGAATTTGTTTGGCTGACTCTTACTCTAGCCTTTGGAAAGGAGGAGGGCTGGAGAACACACTGTGGAAGCGAAGGACCTCTTCCTTCGTGGTCAGAGTTGCCACACCCATGACCTCCAGGCCTAAGGGACAAACTGAGGACAGGCTGGGTGTTGGCCTAGAGGAAGCTGAACGAGTGGGGTGCTGAGAATGCCGGGGCAGCTCCCTGCTTCTGGCTCATTCAGTAGACTCTGTGGGAGGAGATCCCAAGGCCTTAGGCGGCAGGTTCCAGGACCTTGTTCATTCCCTGGGCCCACAGCCATTTCACTGACCACTATGGCCAAGGGAAGATCTCAGAAGCATCCAGCAGGCCCCAGGGTTGTGGCCGCCACCCCTTCTTTAATGGAGCAGGTTTAACGGTGTCCACCCTGAGATTCCACTGCCTCACGTACCTGGTTCCATCTCACTGTCTAATCTGAAGCTCTACTTGCATTATACGGCAATTTCGTATCTTTGTCAAACTCAGTGACACAGCGAAGAGAGCCTCAGCTTCGTCCTTTGCCCTGGGGTCTTTCCATGGGACACCACGGCCCAGGTCAATTCAGCCTTCTTCTCAGGCTGAGTTGTCCCTCCCTTCAGCCCCTCCTGGGTACTTCCCTATCAGACACCAAGGCTCTACTCAGCAAGCAGGTGCTGGGAGCCAGCTGTGCACCAGGAGACCAGCGCTTCAGGTCTAGCCAGCAACCAAGGGATGTAGACAACAGGGCAAGGCTGGGTCAAGGTGACCCAGAAAGCAGGTGGCCTTGAGGGAAGCAGGGGGAGCTAGAATGTTCCTTGCCCTAGGGTTTTGGGAGCATGTTGAAGGATGGAGGGTGGCCTTAGTATGCGCACCCAGTCCTTTACCTTGCGGGGAAGACAAGAAAGTGTGCACAGAAACACCTGCCAGCTCCTGCTGCAGCTCCCTGGGGAATCATTTCTCCACCCTGTACTTCAAGTCCAGGCTCCATCAGAACAAAGACAGAGGCACAGAGAGCCTTCAAAACATTCACATATTAGCTCAGTGATTCGTTCAAGGGGGGCCCAGCCTGAGTAAAGAAAGAAGGGTGTAGGCAAAGACCTAGGCACAGAGGTGCTCATTGCAGAGTTATTTAGAAGGGCAAAGATGGAGCACCCAGAGACCTACCATGGGGAAAGCTCTAGGGGGTGGTTTTTTCTTTCTACCTTATATAGAACAACGGCATTGTTGCTCTGGGGAGCCCTGGCTCATCTCTGTGGTCAGAATCCAATAAAGCAGGCAGGTGTCACTTTAGTGTCCTACTCAGACCTTCTGGGCTTGCTCATGGAACCAAGAAACCCACCATCATTCATTTTTCTGTGATCCAAGCACCGATTATCTTCTGGGGATTTTCCATGGTACACGGTGGCTATGGGATGGTTTTTTTTTTTTTTTTTCTTGGCTTCCCAACATTACCAGGGTTGCTCAGAGCTGCCCAGAACTGCAAAGGCTCTTAGAAAGCACACACTGGACCCCTTTGGAGGGAAGGGACTTATCACATCTTTCCTTCTTACAAAGTCACCTGGCCACCTGACTTCCAGCTCTGTGCTCTGTTTACGCTGAGGCAAGTGTAATTGGAAAGATTAGCTGGATATCCTCAGAACTTCCCACGATCCAGGCCCTGGCTCTTTCTGGGGAATCCATACCCTCAGTGGGAAGACTGTTAAGGGGGTTGAGTTTACTCTGGAGCACGGATTGGGCCCTCCTTCCCATGCCTCTGCAGGCCCCTCCTTCTCACTCCTTTCTGCCCTTTTCCTCCTTCACATCATCCTAATGCTTTATTGGTTTCCTGAGCAGCTCATTTGCTGATCTGCTGCCAGCCTGGCCCTGTCCGCACCACTCCATTCTGTCCCTCTCTTCTATGACTGTGGGGCAGGAAGATAACCCAGCTGCAGCCCCGAGCCCTTGGGTGACAGAGACCTGAGAGTGGGCTGTAGCTCCTCTGTACCCACGTGGAGCCCCACCTATAGTATGCAAACCACAGTTAAGCAAGGAGGAAAACACTGTCGGAATTACCTCCCTCTCCTTCCCTTCCCTTTCCTCCTCCCTTCACATTCCCACCCGCTGTTTCCTCTCCCCGCTGTTTTCTTCCATTCTACACCCCACACCCTGTTTCTGCCACTTTTCCCCCACTTGGCTTCTTTCTCCCCATCGCAGCCCCTCCTGATATCCTGAAGCATTGCCCTGGCCTGCCTTTCTCCCCCTACCCCTAGACTTTCCAGGGTTCCTGCAAGGAAGGCCTGACTTCAAGGGTCTGTAGCCCCCTAGCCCCACTTCCTTGGGTGCATCTGGGAGGTTGACCAGCACATGGCGCCCTGCCTGGGCTTCTGCAGCTATGCACCCAGCCACGTGCACAGACAGACAAGAGACACAGCCTTGGGTTCCCCATGTATCCAAGAGAGCCAATCCTGGCTGCAGACACACATTCACATGCCACATGTGCCTCCCTGTGGGTAACCGGGACAGGTGCATGGGATGTAGAGAGAAGAGATGGATTGAGATAGTGTTGCTGCCTCTGGGCTCCCCAGCGGGAGCCCCAGCAGGACCCTCAACAATTGATTTCCAGGGAAGGTGCTAGGAAAGGCACTAGCGCCTCTCCTCTGGGGAGCTCAGGAGGGCAGAGTCCCCTACCATTTTCCCTAGAAGCTGTCTTGATACCTTGTGTCAGAGAGAGTAACCAAAGACCACAGGACCCTGGCCACTCCCCAAGTCTGCTTTGAGTAGGGACTCCATCACCTACCACGTGATTTGGGCAAGTCGCTTTATTCTTCAGGGTCTCAGTTTCCAACTGTGTCCAATGAGGGTCCTTGGGAAGATCCAAGGAGCGGAGAGTTGTTAAGATTCGCGGTCTTGGCAAATGTATTTGCAGAAAGTCGAAGCGTGCGTGTGTGCACCAGACGCCCCTTGGTCGTGGGGCGAGTGCTAGGGTGCTCAATCCGATGCTGGCGCCCCCGGCTGGGTGGGCGTGATTCTCCCAGCCCCCACCCCGCCCAGGGCCAGAGCGGCCGGGTTTTCCTCCAGCAGGCGGCGGGCTCGCGGCTACACCGCGCGCTCTGCACAGCACGTGAGGCGGTACCCCCGGCGCCCGCCGCAGCGACGCGGCTCGGGCTACCAGGATCACCTCGCGTACCGGCTGCCGGTATCCCCGGGCCGCCGAATCCCCGCTCCAGGTCCCCAGGCTTCTCGGCCCGCTCGCCGGACGCCCGCCGTCCTCCTTAGACGCCTCCCTACGGCCCCTTCCGGTGCCTCCTTGCGGGTCCCCGAGCCAGCGCCGCCAGGACCGAGGTTCCCTAGAGCTCGCAGCCCGAGCCTGGAGGAGGAAGGAAGCGCGCAAGGAGGCAGCCCCCTCCGGGGCGGTGGGCTCCGGGTCCTGCAGCTCCGCGGGCCGCCGCTGGGGGCTGCGGCGCCGGGAGCCCGGGGGGACCGCGCTCTCCGCCGCTGGACCGCTGGCTTCTCCCCTCGCCACGCTGCCTCCGCAGCCTGGCCGGCTCCCTACCAGATCTGTGTCTGTGACCGCCACGTGTGTGTGCGTGCGTGCATGTGTGTGTGCGTGTGTGTGTGTGTGCGCGCGAGAGAGAGGGCGCGCGCACGCGTGGGGGCAGTGTGCACACGGGGAGTGCGGGGGAGTGTGTTTGTGTGTGTGCGTGTGGGTGTGAGTGCCTGGCACACACACGCACACACATACCGGCAAGCTCGTCTGAACTTGAAGACACCCCACATTCCAAGATCCCCGAGATTCCTCGGAATGCCCAGGCTTCTGCGCTCCGGAAAATCCTACCAGCAGCTTCCTAAGAAGGAATTCTCTTTTCTTTCTCCCTTCTTTTTTTTAATCTGGAGGAGAGAAGAACAAGTTGTGCTTTCCCCCTCCCCTTCTTCCTGCTAAATGCCATGGATATATCCGAATAAGCCGCTCAAGGCTCTCCCCGCGTGGACGTCCGAGGCCACCATCTGCCCGCAGTCGCCGGAGCCCGAGGGCTTAGCTGGAGCCAGACTTGGGTGGGGAAGGATGCGCGGCCGAGCCGGGGAGCCCGGGCGCCCTGCGGAGCCGGCCTCGGAGCCTCCCAGCCGGGGATAGATGCTGCCCTGCCCAGGTGAGTGGTCCTTGCTGACGCCGTCCCTGTCGCTGTAGCTGCCGGGTCCCCGCCACTGGCGCTGCCGGGTCCCCGAGGTCCTGGGTGTCGTGCAGAGCTGAATGCACCCGAGGGAACGGGAACTTTGCAGCCTTTTCTCTTTTCACTTGAGGACTCCCCTCAGCCTGGGTACTCGCGCGGACACCCCCTTCTCGGCGCACCCATCCTTATCGCGAGAGGTTTCTTGTTTTTCCGTAGCGGAGATGACACTCCGGCGGCGAGCAGGGACAGCCAGGCGGGCTGCGCGAGGCTAGAGAGAGGAGGGAGAGACCCGGAGCCGCGGGCAAATGGCACGGTGGAAAGCGGCAGGAGAACTTTGCCGCCAGACCGCTCTGTTGCGCCTGGGTACTCGCGAGGCCTGGCCAGAGCCATTACCGGGGCTGGGTGGGGGCGCCGGGGGCCCCTCGAGCTCGGGGACTGGGCGGGGTGGGGGAGAGCCACACGCTGAGGGGATCCATGCAGCGCCAATAGAGGGCAGGGAGGCATGGCTGCAATTTAGGGAGGCAGGTAGGGCTGGCACAGGCTCTATCCGGGCCCTGGGCTGCAGGCTGGGAGATCAAAGGAGTGTGTGTGTGTGTGTGTGTGTGTGTGTGTGTGTGTGTGTGTATGTGTGTGTATGTGTGTGTGTGCGCGGGCACGCGCGCAGTGTAGGGCATCAGGATGGTATGATGAAGCAATATGCAAACTGGCATTAGCCATGTCCGGGTGGGTAGGTCTCTGTCTGCTACCCAGCTCTGCCCTCCTCCTGGGGCTGGCCTGGGCAGGCATGAGGAGAGCTCTGGACAGCCTGGGGGAGGAGGAAGATGGTGCCTTGCTGGGCACAGACGTTGGAGGGAGTGTCTTGCCCATCTTCCCAGCAGCCCTCTACAAAGAACCCAGGCAGTGAGTTCCAGGGAGAGCAGCCTGGAAAGCCAGAGCTGCAGAAAGACAGAGGAGGGAACCTGACTGAAGACAGACTGCAGAGGGACCCAGTCAGACCCACGTCAAGTGCAGCCAGGGATAGTTGCAGACAGACCTGCAGGGAGAGGACATGTGTGGGAACTGGAGTTGCAGGCATGGCTGTGGATGTGGATGCTGGTGCTGACCCTCTGCCCTGCCCACGGTGTGTGTGTGTGTGTGTGTGAGAGAGAGAGAGAGAGAGAGAGAGAAAGAGAGGCGGCAGCTGTGGCCTCGATGGCTTGATGGGCCTTGTGGGGCTGGGGGAAGGGGCAGCATCAGCATCAGGAAATGGATCCCTTGGGCGGAGAGGAGCGATGCTAGGGAGGAAACTGCCAGCTCCAGGCTGTGAAGTTTCCAGGTACTGGTGGGAGACACCCCAGGTGGGCTGTTGTGCTGGATGGGGGCTGCCTCGAGCTCATGGCTGTGAGCCAAGCAAGACAGGGCTGGCGCTGAACAGCGAGGCAAGGAGCCACCGTTGGGGCTGTGCGCTGGGCCAGCCGCCACCCTCTGCAAGGAGTCTGCTATAGCGAAGCCTGACGGCAGCTGGATGTGTCTGAAGGGCCTATTGGAGGTTGAAGGGGTCTGGATCACGCGGACAGCACCCAAGGCTCCCGACAGACTGCGCTTGGAGCCTTTGACACCCTTGGACCAGCCAGTTGCCAGGGCCCTCCGCCGAGGCTGAAATGCTTGCTGGCTTTCCCCTCTGTTGGGCTGGGAGGGCAGAGCTCTATCTCTCCCCTCCTCCCGCCCAGCTTCTGCCCAGGCCCCCTGCCCAGTCCTCAATATAGAGTTTCTGGTCTAATTCCTGCCCAAGAATGTAATTACTTATCTTCCTGTCCTCACTCTGGGGAAGGCAAACTTGGCATTTGTGTTTCGGCCTCTGGCCCTGCTTCTCTGGAGATTGGCTCCCAGCTGCCTCTGTGGTCTAAAGTCTGGGTGCCGGAGGAGGAGGAGGAGGAGGAGGAGGAGGAGAAGGAGGAGGAGGGAACGGAGGAGGAGGTCAGGGAGGGAGGCTGGGGCTCAGGCTCCCTTCTCTCAAGTGCCGCTGACTCTTTGCAGGTTCAGAAATGTGAGAAGCTGGGGCGGCTGGTCTGCGGGAGAGTGAGGGGACCTTCCAGGAGCCTGACTGAGCAGAGGAGAGGAGGAGGAGGGATGGGGAGGGATGGATGGGAAATGCAGACAGGGACAGGGATTCCAGGAGAACTAGGCAGCCTTCTGGTCCCCTAAGCGCTAGTTCAGCTAAACGGGAAACTGCTTTTCTTATCCCTGCTCCAGCTCCAAGGTAAACTCGCAGATGCAGGGTTCTGGCTCCCAAGTACCATGGCCTCTCCAGCCCGTTGTGGGCGGCTGGGGGGCGGGGAGCGGATCTGCTTTTGTGGTTGGGGTGGGGAGCGACGTCTTGGTCTGGGGTCTGTGCGCAGACACGGCGGAGAAGTGAAGCTGGAATGAAAACTGCTTTCAGGAAGTGCCCGCTGGCTTTTTGATACCTAAGGAGCCACAGCCTGATGGGAGAGAGTAGACTGGAAGGCAGAGACACAGAGCAGAGCACCAGCTGAGACGGCCGAGCGGGGCTGGACTGTGGACAGTAGCAACAACAACGTGCTGTTTTTTCCTCTTTGGGGCAGAGGCGGAGTTTTAGGGTGCGACTTATTTGACTTATTTGAAAGGATTGCCTTGTGAGACAATAAAATCAGGTGGGGGTTCAATTTCTGGCTCTGTCACATCTGTGTTAGACGCTCGAGGCTGCGTCCTCCTGTGTTGGAATGCAGCGCTGCTGTACGCCCCACAGGTGTGTGATGGCCAGATGTTTGCCTCACAAGCCCCACCCCTCGCCTCACACTGAGGGAGTTTTTAATTGGGGGGTCCTCAGGTGAGAAGAGGTCTTCAGAGATGTATTCAGCATCCCTCAGCCACGAGGAGGGTACCGGGGGATTTAATGCCGGCATTGAAAGTATCCGGGAAGCCCCCCAGAAAACTAGAAAACTACAAGAATTGATAGCAGAAAGTACCTTTCGCCTCTGTGGCCTGGCTCCTGCTCCCCTCCCTCTCTCTGTTTGTTTTGGAGTTTGCTACAAAGAGGCGGAGGCTGTGCGTTTAACAAGTGTCCTTTGTTACCCTCCCCTGTCTGAGGCTTGGGTGTGAAATGCTCCCCCAGCCCACCCTGTCCTCTCTCCCTTGACTCTGTCTCTCCCCCCCTCCATGGGTGACCTACCGGGGATGCTGGGACCAGGCCACATGAAAGGATGCAGCCCTTCCTGGGGTCTGGGCAGGGCCTGTAAGTGGGCTGGGCCAGTTTCTGAAGCTGTGGAGGCACACTCAGTCTGGGAGAGGGTCTCAGACCCAGAGGTGGATTTAGCTGGTGATTGAATCAACTAGAAGGAGGGAGATAAAGGCAGTGTAACCATAACAAGCAGCCCCCACATAGGTGTTTGTCAGGCAGGTGTCAGGAAACCAGCTCTGAAGACAGAGTCAGGCAGGGTAGTCATGGTAGAAGTGATCAGGAGGGCTTCTTGGAGGAGGTGAGGACATCAAGAGAAATAAAAGCCTTTTAAAATCAATTGAATGCTTTTGTTTTCTCCTAAATTCTCAGAGGTTCCTGGGAATTTAGTGAGTTTTGGGGGGAGACACAGAGGAAATAGGACAGATGTTTTGATAAATTTCTTAGGCTGTCAGCACCAGCTCCTTCAAACAATTTCTTGATTATTTATTTTGTGCAGGACAAAGTGCTAAGAGCTCATTAACATCTCAGCGAATTCTCTGATCCTGTGAAATTGCCGATTATTAACTCCACTTTACAGATGAAAAACTGAGGTTCAGAGAAGTTGAGCTCCTACCAGGCTACTAGTGAGTGCCAAGCTGTCACTCAGTGTATGTCCATCTGACTCCATAACCCACATTCGTAGCTCCTTGGCACTGACTGCTTCCCCTAGGTGAGGCACAGGGGCACTGTGGTGGGCACCTCTCAATCTCCCAGTGGTCCGGTTGGGGAGGTGACCTCAGAGCTTGCCTCTCTGAGCCCCTGCCACCTGGGTCACCTTCCCCTGGGCTCCCATCTGAGGGTCAGCTCAGCTCCTTGAGTCACTAAAGGGTGATGGGACAGTGGGATGAGCAGGGCACTTCTTTCCCCAGGGAGACTCAACTCTGCTTCGTGTTTGAGGCAGGCAGGAAGCAAGTTCCGGTTCCTCAAGGAAAGGATGCACTCAGACCCCTCAGTGCTCAGAATTCTGTTCAAGTCAGGCAGCAAAATGTCAAAGGCAGAGATATATAGGCCGCGGGCACTGAAGGTGGGCATGTGTGTTTCACAGGGAATGCAGTTAAGCACCAGGCCAACCAGTGGGCGCTATGCCTGTTGGAACATGGGGCTGAAGGGGAGGGCAGCATGGGCCAGAGAGGTAGTGGGTTCCACGCCAGGCAGCTCTGGAGGCTGTGCTGGCACATGTACTGCTGGCTTCTGTAACCAGGTGGCTGTCACTGAAGGAAAGGGCACTGGAGGGGCAGGGGGTATTACCTTAGGCCAGTGTGTTTCCATCTTCTTTCGTTCATTATTGGTCCCTTCAAGAGGCTTTTCAGGTACTTTTTCCTAATCATGCCTCCCAGGAGATTTTAATGCCACAGCCATACCGTATATCTCTTTATTAGCTGTAAATATATCTGTGCTTTATAACTCAGAATATTAAGGTGTGTTACAACTTAGTGACTTAGTGAGACAGTGTCTCAAAATAGAAAAAAAACAGAAGGCTGGGGATGTAGCTCAGTGCAAAGGCCTTGCATTCCATCCCCAGCACCGCAAAAGAAAAAGAATAATAATTAAGGTTTTTAGGGTGCGTGTGCTTCCCCATCAGGAACCAACCTTGGGGACGACCTTGGCAACAGGTGAGACAAATGCCTGGGGCTCACAGATAGTAGTAGGTGAGATGTATTCATGGGCAGACAGAATCCAGAAGGTGGCAGGGAGGAGGACAGACTTACACCATGTGTGGGCTGTGGGCCGGCAGCTTCAGGCCCGTGGGGAACAGGTCAGTGATGCACACATACCCCGCAGCCCCCCCCACCTCCTGAACCACAGTCTCCATTTTAGATGGATGTGGGAGGTGGGGCTTGGTTGGATGCTCTGCCCTACACAGGGCTGGTCTTTGAATAGGTCAAAGGGGAGGAGGTGTGAAGTTAAAAACCCAGGAGAACTAGGTCACTGAGCTTGGTAAACCCTTGAGTCCAAATGTGCCAAGCAGGCCTAAGAAATGCCATGGCCTACATGCATCATGGTCCGACAGTCTGTGTTTGTTCTAAATAGTTTGCTTGCCTTGTAAGTGAGGTTTGTGTGAAGGTGTGGGGGTGCTGCGGAGGAGACCCCCAGCCTGGGACCTTGCTTCCAAGGAACAGAAAGCCAAGGCATCTTTGATATGGACAGATCTGGGCCTGTTTCCTTCAGTATCCCCAAAGGCCATGGGCAGCGAGGGCCAGGCCAACCTGAGGACAGATTGCAACTGTACAGATAAGACCTAGGTGTTAAACTGTGTCAGAGGATTAAGGAGCAAACGTGTGTACCTGCAATTTATCAAACTTCTTGGGATTGCCTGAAGCAAAGCCTGGGCTTCCCTGGCGGCCAACTGTGTTAGCAGGGCTGCCCTGGAACATGCGAGCCTGCAAAGTGCCGAAGTTGGGCTCTTTTGGTCTCAGTGAATTTATTATGGGCCTGTCCTGCCTTAAGCACCCCCTGGCAGGAGCTGAGCCATGTCAATGGGGCCAGACACTGCACAGAAACAGCTGCGCTGGCTTCTTACCCCTCTTCTCTCTGCAGCCCTGCACCAGACCCCTTCACCTGCACACACCCCTTCCCAGAGGATCAGACTTTTCTTCTTGCCTCACCTCACATATCTGGTAAATTTCCTGGAAATGCAAAATCAACTTAGGATTCCCACTGCCCTTTCCTATTTCTTTTCTACAAAGCCAGCACTGTCCTTCCCAGCCATTCCTCCTTACCCTTCATAAGAAAGTTTTAGTCAAATGAGCCAGAGGTAGAATGGAGTGGGGAGTATTTGCTATAGTGTCCAACTAATAGGGGGGTGGGGTGATCTGTGGATGTTTTACTTCAGGACAACTGTGCGTTAAGCCTTGTTACATGCTCTGGTCCCCAAAATGTGTGACGTGTCACTCAGCTTGCAGGACTTGGGAAGCTTGGGGAGGGATCTAGGCTCAGGTTGGGGCTCATGGGGGCCCTGGGGGTGACAAGAATGAGAATAAGATCATGCCTGTTCGTCTGAACTCCTGGAAACCCTAGAAATGCCCAACAGGTGGTCATTGTCATCCTAAAAGGTGTTAGAGATTGATGGCAAAGGTGATGCCTGAACTCAGTGTCCCCGGTAGAGAAGCTACTATAATACACAGGATGGTCCTGGGGCCGAAGGGAAGGAGGGTGGATGGTGGCCTGGAGTCCTGCAGGTGAGACGCTAGAGGCGTCCTACAGCCTCAGAGTGAAGGTACTTCTGCGGGGTCTTCCAGGGCTGAAAGGTGACTTGGCAGGGACTGTGACCTCCTCCTCATCTTCTGCCAAACACAATGTGCCGGATGCCTTTCTCTGGTGGATGCTCACAGTTCCTCTGAGATCAAACTATGACCAAGTTCAGTTTTAAGTGAGCAGAATATGATGGGAGAGTGACAGGAGGAGAGATATGACCTTCGTTCATACCTTTCATGATTCCCTGGCCTCCAGTTCTTCCTGCTCAGTGAACTCACCAAGAAGGTACTGAGTGCCTTCTGTGCGTTACCCAGCAGGCCAGAGGATGCAAAGACGAATCATTCCTCTCGTCCCTACAGTTTTCATCTCACTGGTCCTGTGGTTTGTCCTCCTGTACATTTTCCAGGCTGGTCCCTGGATACTGAGCTCTGATGCAGTTGGTCGTAGGGGTCCCCCATTCAGATTGGTTCTAGTGCCATCCTATTTGCAGTGGTGGTGCTGCTGATGGTGGTGATGGCCGTGATAAAGGTGGTGTGAGGATGATGGTAGCCATGATGGCTCTGCTGATGATGAGGTGGTGAAGACCACTTAAGAAACAGACTCTTGAGCTGCTGCCCTTCCCATACCCCAACACTAAGCTGACGTCTTATTATCTCACTAAATAGAAACTGATAGGATGAAGCGATTTGGGTCATGGTCCCAATTTAGGGGCAGCTGGCCCCAAAGGAACTATTTAATCTTCCTTCTGGCCCAGGTACTTGCGTCATGGGGGCTAAGCTGGGTAGGATCTGAGGGGAGAGACCCTGAAATAGACATAAATCCTGGCCCTGTGTTCAGAATCATGGCTTCTCAGCACATGACAGATGAAGGCCAGGAAGAAGGACGTGGGAGAGGACAATGCCCCGGTCTGTAGGGGGCAGGAGTCGATGTGGCACTGCTGGCAGAGACCGTGCTTGCAATCACAGAACAGCTGCAGGTGGACAAGGCAGGCGCCTCATGCTTGAAAAGTCTTCATCTGATAAGGGAAGGCCTGTCCTTTGTCCTTGGACAAAGTGGATAAGTGTAGCGGTTGTTAAGGAACACTGAGGTGCGCCTAACCTCCTCCTCATGCAGGGTGTGTGTGTACCTGGCCCCCACTTCAAAGACTTCCACTGTGTTTTGTCTTCTTGGATGTGTGACCTTGAGCAGGTTGTTCTTTGCTGTGCCTCAGTTTCCTCATGTGCAAAATAATAGTATTCAGCCCATAGGTCCATCAGAATTAAAGGAATTATTATTTGTAAAGTACTTGGATCAGAGCCTGGCACCCACTGAACTCTATATGTGAGCTGGTAGTACAGGTAGTAGAATAGTAACATGGAGAAGGACCTCTGTGTCCTCACCTAGGTGGCACTTCTTGGCAAACAGCGACCCCTTCAGGTATATAGAAGTTTGGGGTGTTTCCACATACTCTCGTTTGGCCTCTGCAACAACCCTACCAGGCTGTTGGAGTTGATCTGATGGTTACTCTATAGCTATTCTACATGAGGGAAACTGAGACACAGGCCTTATTCAGTGGCTTCTTTTCCACTGGGGTCTCTGATCATATTTCACTACCCCACTGTGTTCAGCCAAGAGGATACTGGAGTTTTGGAGCAGAGGGTGTTGGGTGACAGTGGCCAGTGGGGTCAGGACTGGGCTGAGTCCCAGTGTGAGAGGAAGTCGATGCTGCATTCCAACCTTGCACATCTAGGATGGGTCTGCATGGCGCATCGCGGGCAGGGTCCTGGCCGTGTCTACACAGCACAGCACCTTGTGGGTAGGAGTTAGTGGCAGGGCCACGGGCATGCTTATTCGAAGCCTTTGGGAGCTTGTGAGTGTGGAACCAGGGGAATCATGAGGGCACCCACCTCCTAGTCTATTAAATGTGTACTGTGGGGCGGGGACTGAGAAGGGACAAGAGTTCGGGAGCCTGCGTCTGGGAGCTCTGACTGAAAGAGGCCTCTGACTGAGCTGACCTGGCAGCAGAGAGGCCAGTGACACATCCCCTGGTGCCTTCTCCCTGTCTCTTCCCCCAGCACACACTCTTGTGGGGACAGAGGGATTCCTGCAGCCTCAGGGCGAGGGAGCTGGGAAGGCACTGGGGGCCTGGAAATGGCCTTGAACTTGGTGTCATTAGCCCCAAAGAGGGACCGAGGGTTTGGAGTGGGGCTTGTGGGTGCTGGTGGTGCAGGAGCAGAATAAGTCTTCAGTGTGTAAGGTGGGACATGGGGTGGTGGCGGGGGTGTTAGGGGTTTCAAAAGGGACCCAGCAGGAGCCCAGGCCACCACTGGGGTGAGTCTGAGCCCAAGGGCACTATCAGGGCTTTGGGACCAGCCTGATTCATATATCTCCAGCCTGGTAAAGAGAGAGCCTACCCAGGAGGCTGGGCAGGAGTGGCGGCGCCAGGGTGACGCAGGGCAGGGAGAGGGAGCGATGGATCATGAGTTATGGGTGGGAGGCCACGGGGTGCAGTGGCGGCCAGCTTGGCTGGGGGTGAATTATCTCCGGCCCGGCCACCCTGCCACTCCGCCACTCGGCTGTGCCAGGCTGATATTTACTGTATATTGGTTTTTAAATTACAGTACAGCATCGATTCGCACACTCACAGGGCGGCCCTCAGCCCGGCCTCGCTGCGCCTGGCTCTCTCTCTTTCCACCTGTCTTCTCACTCTCACCTTTCGGCTTTTAATGCAAGGTGTTATCTTACGTTGTATCGCACGGCCCATACTGCTGTGTTTCTATTGTGCTGTGTTTATTAGAGTACGCGTTATAGTCATCTCTTCCCAGCATATGGCACTTCATACGTTTTACACCTAGACTCGCAGCCCTGCTGGTCTCCCATGGACCCGTGGCAGTGGGGAAGTGGGACGAGGACTTGTGTCCCTTTGAACAGGAGGACCCTGACCCTCGGGGGGCTAATGGAATGGCTGGGTCATGCTTGGATTAGATTAGATCATGCTGTAGTCATAATGGTGACTGGCTATGGAATGCTGACCGTGAGACCAGCACCGTTCAAAGGTGGCTTTATCCCCACACCGGGTCCTTGCTTCTGTTCTGTGTGGTGGGTCCTGGCATGAGTTCATTCTGCAGTGAGCAAGTGGAGGCCCAGGGTGGGTAAGTGGCTTGCCCAATGGCACACAGTAAGGGGGCAGAGCTTGGGTTCAAATCCAGGTCCCTGCTGCCTGAGGCCACGGCCTTAGCCATGATTCATACTGTCATGTGCTGTGGTCCTGGGTCACGATGGAATGAGAAAATGACAACGGGAGAGTAAGGTGGCCTTGCAGCACATTCACACACCTTTGATTTCAGTGTGGTTCCACTGCAGCCAGGCCAAGACTTGGGGGGCCTGGTAACAGGAGGAAATGCCCTCAGGGTGAGAGCCATGTTCCTCTGGCCCGGATACCCACAGAAGATGGGGGTGCCAGTGTCTGCCAGGTTCAGGTAGGGTGGAGGGACCCATGGATGGGACCCGGTGGCTGTCTGCTCCTTCTTTTGGGTGCCCATGGTAGGGGCCGCTACCTTGACCCCATGGGAGGGCCTTGTACAGCCCCTGTGACCCTTTGCTTGGCTCTAATTAGAGCCTGGTTGCTTGGGGTCTGGGTGCATCCTCAAGCTGGGCTGGTCCTGAGCAGAGAAGGCTGGTAGGCAGTAGGGGCAGGGATGGGCCAGTCCCAACCTTCACTAGGGGCTACTGACTCCTTGGCCTGAGCGGAAGTTTGCAGGGATCTGGGGTCCCATTTACACTGTGGAGGGCCACCCTACACCTTCCTGGCTGATGGCCCCCTCATCCACCTGAAGGGCACATTGCCACAGGGCGAGTTTGGGCTACTTAGTGTAGCCTGACTGTTCGTCTCACAGCCCTCCACCTCCTGCATGGGAACCGGGCAGCAGCCATGCTGGGAAGAGCCAGGATGCCCAGGCCATCTGTATGTGCCTTACCAGGGGCAGCAAGAGCTACAGGTCAGGTCTCTGAACCTTAGATATTGCATGTCCCATGACTCCAAGAAGTCACCCAAAAGAGTGTGTGCTGTACATCTGCACATTTGTGGGCCAGCTCTTGGGTGAGCTTGGGTTCCCTTGCTGGATCTCTGCAGGGCCCCCTCCACTGTGCCCTTGCTAATGGGATCTTGGCAGGGGGCATGTGAAGAGAGATCTTCTCCCTTCATGGGCTGGCGCCATCCACTCACACCTCACACTGGATGCAAACTGGGGAGACACTTAGACCAAGCTCTTCTTGATTTTCTGAGCAACAGCTACTGCATATTGAGCTCTTGCTATGTGAGGGGAAGTCTAGCAGTGTGGAAGGTCCGGGAGCTGGCCAGTCTGGACTTAAATCTCAGCAGTTCCTCCTAGGAGCTGTGTGATCTTGGGCAAGTAACTGTCTCTCTGAGCCTCACTTTCCCTTTCTGTCACATGAAGCTAACACCTGGATCAAATTCCGAGGGCTGTCATGAAGTACTCAGTGAATAAACACTTGTAAAGGGCTTCAGTCTCTGGCACATGGCAGATGTTATTTAAATGCTCACTGTATCATCATTTAGACGCATGCGTTTATTTTGTTTCCCATCTATGTTTGCAAAGCAGATATTGCCTCTCTTTGTGCAGATGTGGGACCTGGAAACTGAAACTACAATGACAGTGAAATCATCCAGGTCTAGGCTGAGTGACTGTCCCATTCTGCCTGGGACCGAGGGATCCCTGGGGTGCAGGACTGCTAGTCTGAAAACTGTGAGAGTGCGAGGCAACTGGAATGAGTTGGTCCCCTACCCAGGTCCCAAGGCAAATATGTGGCCAGGCCAGGACTTGAACCCACCTGTGTCTGATACTCATGGTAACTCAGGCAGGAAGTGATTGCGTTGGGGCTGCAGCCCAGGCTGCCTGCCGCTAATCCTCCCCATAACCCCGGCCATGTCCCCTTGTTGTCTTCTCCAGTTCTTTGGCCTCCATATTTCATTTGAAGCAGTCGTCACATGCGAGGCTTCCCCAGCAGTGAGAGGAGGCATGTCCAGCTGCAGCTCGCTGCACATCTGCCTATGATGGAAGCCTACTAGTTCCATACCAGAGTCCTACTGAGTGGAGACTAAACACAGAACAAGCTGCCTTTTCCTGGCTGGACAGCAGAGATGCTGTTAATGCCAAGCTTGCTTCTAAAGCAACTAAATAAAAGAGTTGCGAAGGACAGTGGCAAGAGTCTATAAATTGTGAATGATGTTCAGGAAAGTGGTCTGGGCCCTAGGGCCCATAAAAATCTAGACAGCCCACTGGGTCAGGCTGATTTATGAGCCCCTTCTGCAATGGGGTCACCTGGCCATCAAGACTCCCACTTGTAAGGCACCTTTTTCCTTTTAACTTCTAGACACTTAGCATTTCATGAGTCATCTTCAAGCTACTCAGAGGTGTGGACCACTCCCCCATTGAACAAATGGGTAAACCAAGGCACCAGGTAGGGCTGTGAGTTGAAGAATGACCCACTCTCTGCTGATGAATACATGGCAGACACTATTCTAAGCATATTACACTCATTAACTCCTTCAGTCCCCAGGACAACCTTAAGACGTAAGTACTGTGACTTGTAGCTCTCATCATCTCTGTGTCATAGTGGGGAAACTGAGGCAGTGAGGGTTTCAGGAATCTGACCAGGACCACACGGATGGTGGCAGAGCTGAGATTTGATTCCACACCCTTCATGCTGTTGGCAAATGTGAATGCAGAATACCCTGACAGAGAAGGGCTAAGGAAGCGGTGGCCCAGGCTGACTGCCTCTTCCCAGGACCCTGTGGGTTGCCCATCCTCATGCTCTGCAGCTCCTCTGAGGGGAGTCATGCCTGCAAGGCAGGGGCTGGAAGGGGCTGTTGAGAAGCTCTGGAGCAAGAGCACTGGGCAGAGTCTGTAAACTGGAAACTCGGCCACCTCCTGGAAGCCACCTGCCCTGGCCTCTGCAGTCCTCTGATTTGGCTGGAAATAGGGCATCTCAAAGCTCTAGGCACCTGCTGGCGGTGATGGCAGAGATGACAGGCCTTGGTGGCTCCAGTGTCAGACCTGGTCCTGCCCTCACTGTGAGAAACCAGGAGGGACAGCGGGGGTCACACTGCCTGCTAAGCGCTTCACTTGTATTTTAAATATTGGGTGCCTGGAAATTCAGGATTCTGCTATTTCCAGTTCCCGCAGGCTCTGGGCAGTGGCCACCCCCTTCCTGCTTCTCTGCCTCATGAGGTTTGCCGGGGTGAGGAGGGGCCTTGGCTGTCACAGATTATGTGCAGCTCCACACTGCTAGGCCATTCTCACAGGTGGCTGGGGGCTCAGAGACCTGTCCCCAAGTGCTTTTGCCACTGTCACGCAGACTTGTGTGCGCCTCAAAGTTGATGCCCCACTGTGCTCGGGGTGAAACCCTCTCTCTGCAGTGGTCTGCAAGACAGAGCTGGCCCCAACAGCTGCTTTGCCATCTCTGTGCTCTCGGCTGGGATCTCAGTAGTTTCTGGAATGTATTGTGCTCGTTCCTACCTCTGAGCTCTTTCCATGCCCCGAGGAACCGTTTCTCCAGCCTGAGCTTGGCTAGGCTTTTCTCACTCATGCTTCCCAGGCCGCTGTGGACCCTGACACCCAGGCTAACTGGCTACCTTGCTGCTCTCAGGACAGCTTCCGCCTTCCATATCCTTTTCCTGATTCTATCTGCTTGGCTATTGCTTCTCTTTGCAGCAACGTGAGAGTGCACTGGGGAGAGAGCAGCGTGTTTGGTTCAGGACTTAAAAGCCCAGACGCTGGTGCTCTTCCTTCTGGTGTGCCAATCCGGCCACTCTGCTCACCCACTGTGTGACCCTGGGGAGAGTGCTTCACCTCTTTGTGTCCTAGTTCCTTCGTGTGTACAACGGAGAAACAGCCGTACCTGCTCAGAAAGGTGTGGTTTGGATAAAATGAGTTAATATGTGTAAAGCACTTAGTACAGTGTCTGGCATATGGCAAGTGCTCAATAAATATTAGCTATCATTATTATTTTTATATCCAGTGCTTAGAATAGTGCCCAACTCAATAAGTATTTGATGATTGGCTGAGACACCTGGGCTGAATCTTCAAGGGAATACGATAGGGTTGGTTGGAGAGGACACTGGGCCTCAGTTCTAGCTGCATATTAGAATCACCAAGGGTGTTTTAAAATATGCTGAGACCTGAGGCCTGTCCCCTCGGAGAGTCTGCTTTAATTGGCATGGATGTCCCTGGTGGTAAGAGTTTTAAAGCTTCCCTGGGACTCTGATTCCAGAGTTGAGAGGCACAGATGTGGGAAGGGGGTGGGGAGTGTTCACAGCCCAGGGAAGCCAGGCAGGAGGCCCTGCTGGAGGAGGAGGGTGCTAGGGGAGGAGTGTGGAGGGAGAGCCCAGGGCGGGGGCTGGATGGCAGTGCGGGAAGACACGGCTGGACCTGGGAAGGCTCATGGGCTGTGCCAAGCAGCTCAGGCTTGGGGGAGGGGAGCCACTGGGGAGCCAGGATGGCTTCTAAACCTGATGGGTGGGGCCTGGTTGCTTATTAAGGACATGGTAGAGGGCAGTGGAGGTGTGGGTATCAGCGTGCAGAAGCCCTTCTTCCATAAAGATAGCTGTTCGGGGCCAGGCTTGTCCAGGGTTGGGGCCAGTGGATCCCCAACAGTGAAATGAAATCTGGGCAGAGCAGCTTCTTCCCAGCCACTCTGTGACCCAGGAAACACTAAACTGTCACTCAGGGTTGGTGGAAACCCCATCTCATTTTGACCATGTAGGACTCAAAGCTTGACTTCCACCTCTCTGTGAAAATTCTCCAGTCAGTAGCCCCTTGGCCCCAGCTGGTTATTTCAACCTGGAAGTCCCTCTGGGCCACATCCTCCTCCATGAGGCCCTTCTAACCCTGACTTAGACTTTCCATGGGCCAACTCTTCCCTTGTTCTAGGATGCTCCGCCCTTGAAGAAACATCCTCCACCTTCCTTCATGGCAGCAGCTGGCTCTCGGGCATAGAGGTCATACTTCCTGACTCTCACCTCCCTGGTGATCGAGCAATTTCCCTCTAGTTGTTTGTGTGTCCTCTTACATGAGGGTGTGGGCTGCTGAGCTCTCCTGGAACCACACTAATGCCTCTTAGGGCCAGGGTAAGAGAAGCTCCACCCGGCTTGGCTGCTTATGAGCTCTGTGACCTTGGGCAAGTCCTTTGACCTCCCTGCGCCTTGGTTTCCTTCTCTGTAGGATGGGGACAAAAACTCAAATTTAGGTAGTCCAGGGGCAGGAGTGTTCATCACAGATTTGAGCGGACCATTCGACTCAGAGGTCGTTGTGAGGCTCTCACACTGGGTTTCTTTGGATTCGAGAAGGATTTGGGGACAGGATGGGAAACAGCCAGCACAGTGTCCTTGTTGCCATCTTGTGGAGGCCTAGAGGCCAGCTGCATATACAACTTTCTCATCCCTCATACCACTGGGGCACATCGGCTGCCTGTAGCTAAACACTGAGATGCGTATGTCTCCTGGTACAGGGAAGCAGCAGGACCCAAAGCCTGGGAGCCAACTCTCTGCCCAGGTACACAGAGCAGGGGGTTCCTGGCACCCAGGGCAGATATCACAGGCCCTGTGTGTCCCAAAGTGCACCATGGCGGGACAGCTGGGGCATTTTCCCAGGCCAGCCTAGGCCAGCCCAGGCCAAAGTCAAGGTCAGGCTGACTTTCACTTACTTATGTGTGCACATTGCGTCTATGAGGGGGCAGTCAGCAGACTGCTGTGAACTATATCAAAGCAAAAACTGATGTGTAAGAGAGAGGGAGAGGAGAGAAGAGAGGACAGCTGCACCCAGCGCATCTCATTTTCACATTCAGTGGAGGAGCTGATCAGCTGGCAGCTCACGAGTCTGGGCATCCCCGCTTGGCGGTAGGCTGTCGTAGTCACCAAAGAACATAGTGGTGGGGAGGACTTTTCTGAAGGACTTCAAGTGTTCACCGTGGGCTCAATGCTGTGTGAGGCCTCTGATGCCCCTCACCAGCACGCCTGTATTAGCGGGGCCCAGTCTGTACCTCCTGACTCCAGTATCTCCCACGTGGGGTGCACGGGGTTTGGTGGGTGAGTAGAGACCAGCCTGAGTAATGATGGGCTGAAAGGGCTTCTGTGTCACAATGCTCCAGGCAGGGCTCAGTATCAGTTCTTCCTGCTGTGGTTCTTGCCTCCTCAAAGGCCACATGTCTGCTGGCTTCTCCAGCCGCAGGGCCTGGTGCCTGCATCTTATCTGGAGCTAAGATTCAGGAGCAGGGACGGAGAGATGGAGACCCAGAGAGAAAGCTAATGGCCAAGGCGGCATCAGAAGGGCCCCTACAGAGAATTTCACCACCTGGCTGGGGGCTGGATGTGACCACCGTTTTGTTTTCTTCTCCCAGCAATGGAGGACAACTGGAAGCCCAGAGAGGAACAATGTGTTCCATCCTCTGCAAAACCCAGGGACGAAGACCATGGTCCTAGTTCCCTGTGTGAGTGGCTGCCTCCTCCACCCTCTTTCTCTAGAAGTCTCAGAGCTAATCTTGCAGCCTGGCTGACTTGACTTGTGGTACGACCTTGGTCAAGTGTCTTCTCCTCTCTGAGCCTCTTCTGTTCCCTCAATTTTTCACATGGGGACTGGAGGGACTAAACCCTTCGCATTCTCAGGGTCAAAGCAAGGGGCCTCCCTCTTCCTTCATTAACCTACTCTTCGTGTTTCTCTGGAAGGCTACTCCTGTAGGTCACCATAGCAGAGCTGGACCTGAACATAAATCTTGGAGGGACCCTGCAATGATTTGTCTTTGGATTCATACCCTCTGTTAGATGGCACTGGCCTTTATACGCCCAGCCTTTAGGGAAGCAAAACTTTCAAGTGCTGTCTGGGTTAGGAATTTCCCCTCAAGTTGGAGGAAGTCTAGAAACTCCAAACTAGTCTTGTGGAAGTTTCATTTGAACAGATAGATGCCTGAGTATGTTCCTGTACCCACTGATGTCTCAGACAATCAGAGTTTTGAGGTGGGCGTCTGACTCCATCAGTGGGCTGTGTGGGTGGAGGATTGCTCCAAACGGAGCAGCTAGGAGACCACGGCAATAGCTCAGGAGAGGGAACTTAGGGCTTGGTTTGTGGCAGTGATGGGGTGCAGAGAAGTGGACAGAAGCTCAGGCTACATAAGTGGAAGATCAATAGGACTTGCTGATTATTTAGATAATACCTTTCTCGATGAAGGGGCTGTGAATAAGGAGGAGGCATCAAAGCCGAGCCTTAGCTTTCTCACTTGGAAACTTGGATGGATCACTAGATTCTAAGCTCCAAGAGGGTAGGGACTTGGTTTTGTCTACCTGTGTCCCAGGCTTTCAAGTAGTACTTGGCACATGGTAGATCATCATAAATGCTGCTTGAGAGGTTAACTGTTGCCATTGACTTTTGGTCATTAACATGACAGAAACTTCAGATTGCAGTTTTGGGGGTCCATGCCCTTATCTTCCACGGGACATTGAATACTCATGAAACCAGCGCATGAAAGGCTGAGGGTTGAGGAGCTGGACTTCAGACTCAGATGAGCCCAAATTACAATCCCTGGACCTTCCACTACTGTTTGCATGGTTTGAGGAAATTCCTTCAGTTCAGAGCCTCAGTGTGTTCACCTCTACAATGGGAAGGAAGGAACAAGGCTGACCCCACTGGCTTGTTATGCCAGTGTAAACACTGACACAAAGCACTGAGCCCAGTGCCTGGACTGCAGTTGGTAAGCGTGGTGAATCCTGTACCTGGAATCTAGCACTCCGCAGCTCACTGAGGGTCTACAGAGTAGCCAGGTAAAGGAAATGGGCTGGCCAGCGAGTGGTATCTATGGTAACCCTAGGACAGCGAGGGCCAGGAAGGCTTTGAGAACAGGTCACTTTGAAGATTGTGGGGAGACTGTTGCTCCTTTTGAAGGCATCTTCTCATTTCCATGCTGACTTCCATCGTCACTTCCTGGCTTTGCAGGAGATGGGCTTCTTGTGATGTGGCCCTAGGTAATGACGGGCTCAGGCCCAGGCCCAGGGGAGAGGCTGATGTCTGCACACTCAGCTGCTTCCACATCTGCCTTCGCCTCAGCTCCCTCCAGCTGAGTCACAAAGAAACGGGCTTTAAAAATAGCAACAGGTGATGCTGATCCAGATGGGGACCCTAAGACAACTGCTCCCCAAAGGTCTTTGCATGGAAATAAGTGAATGACTGTGGATTGACAGAGGTCCCTAGCAGCTGCTGCGTGCTTCATTTTTTCCCTTTGCAGAGAAGCAGGGACTCACTTGGCAAGCTGAGGGCCCTGGGGGGCAACCCAGAGGAGGTGGGGGAGCTCACGGCTCAGCCATGGTGAATCTCAGACGGAAAGAGAGAGGGTTATAAATCACAAACAGGAAATGACAGACCAGATGCAGAGAGGCAGATATTTGCAGAGTGGGATAGAAAGAGTGGGTCATCTGTGGGAACTCCATATGTGTGCATAAAGGGGTTTCCTTATGTGCAGCCCTTTGGCTGCCACCTGTCAGGGGATGACATGGTGAGGATGGAGGCCAGCTAGGGGTAGTCAGCACTTTAGTAAGATCCAGAAGTCAATCTCCGACACCTTGCTCCACTGACACACACATGCAGACCCTCACTCCCTCCATGGCAGCTTCACGCTCAGCCACAGTCTGGGGAGTGTGTGCACCAAGTGTGTGGCGTGCACACGTGCCTTGCATTTACAACAGAGGCTTAGTATTCAATTTCTAGGGACATCTCCATCTCCAAGCAGGGACAGAAATAGAGCAAGTTTCTTCCCGAGCTGCCCTTGGCTGGGTTCTATTATGTTAGCAGGACTGGGAGGCCCGCTTCTGCTGCTCCCCAGGGACTAAGGGTCCTTCAAGCTCTGGAAGCAGCAGGGAGGGGCCTGCCATGAGCTCTGCCTCCACCAAGAGGATGCTAGCCAAGTAGCCTCACTCTCCAGGGGACCCCATTTCCTCTGGGGGATGTGAGATTGGAGAACTTGTCTCCTTTACTGCCTTCTCTTCCCTTTGCTATGCCTGCCCACTCTGCACCTGTCTACCTGGCCATGTCCCACTTCTATGCTGTGTAATTACCTCTCCTCCTCCTTCCTGCCCAAACTTGACCCACCCCTAGCTGCCACTTGCAGGAAGCGCTCTGTGACTATCCTAGTTCAGTTTTGTCCACGGTCCCCCTTGCTTGTGACCTGCACCCTTCCTGTGACTCTTATCAAGTGTTGGCCCTTGAATAATCTTTCTCTGTCGCTTTCCTCGGACCCAGCTACACTGTCATCTTCCACAGAGCAGCGTCCATGCTACTCAGTCTCACTCTCGTTCATTCATCCTCTTTGTTCATTCTTCATATGCTTCTTGGACTGTTTCCTGGGGCCTTAGGGACGAGCAAGAGCTGTCATTTCCTGCTCAGGGGCTCCTGAACTCTAGCTGAATAGGGTGGCACCTGGGTCCCTGCAGTTGGAGGACTGAGCCTGGCTGGGCTCAGGCCTGCTATTTCCTGACTTCTCTTCTAGCCTTTCTGGAGCCTGGTTCCTGTTCTCTGTGCTCCCGGTTCTCCTGCCAAGGCTAAGCATGGATTCAGATGGGTTCTGGTTTTCCTCATGGATGTAAAGGCTGGGACTGCGCCCCTCAATCCCAGCCCTGGCACACTGAGCAACCTGCTCTCGAACCCTGGGGTGGAGACCCCTTCTTCCGGAAGGTCCACGAAGAGAGGAAGTGGCAAAGCTCATCGCACCCTGGGAGCTGGCCGAGTCTGCAGCAGCCAAGCCAACCCTGGTGCTACACGATCCTTCGCAGGGGTCAGGCACCTCTCTCTCTAGCAGGCTGGGCAGCCAAGGGGCAGTGCCCATGGGGAAAGTTTAGGAGCCATGGATTCTACCCAGGCCAGTGCCAAACCAGTCATCCATCTCCCATGGGGGCTTACTACCCTGATAAGCATTGCTGCAGAAGCCCCCTAGTGGGGTCCCTTCCAGCCTGTCCTGCTGTGCAAGGGCCTGGTCCTGTCCAGCTGTCCCGCAGCCCACCTAGACCTGGCAGGGGAGAATCCCTGCAGCTGACCACACAGAGCATCTGGGCGGTGGGGAGGGTCTCCTGTTCTGGGTCTACACGGTGTGTCCCGGAAATCCCGGTGAACATGCTCTGCTTAGGATGCTGGGTGAGAGAGAGAGCTCTGCACTGAGTCCACAGTCCGCTCAAACCACTTCTTAGCACTCTTGGCATATTTGCTGCATCAAATCACAGAGAGAGTGGGAGGCACCCGGGAATTAGGGTGGGATCTATATCCACGGTCTTCATCTGTGACCGGAACCTACTGAAAGAAATATATTTTACACGACAACTTAATATGATCATTTGATGCGTACAAATACCCAACACAGGGGGGTTGGAAGGCAAAGCATTAGGAGGCAGCAGCCTTGGAAGCACAGTGCCTTCTTACCTGCTGTCTCCTCTCCTGTCCCACCTTGTCTCGTCCTGCTCTATAAAGCAGCTGCTTGTGACCCACAGTATCGATTCCTGAGTCACTAATGAACCATAGGTTAGTTAACAGTGCTCTGAATGATCGGGCAGATCTGGTGTGATGGGAGTGGGTGCTTCTGTCTGCCTTGTGCAGCTAATAGAAGCTCTGCTTCCTGGTGGATGTGCAGTGTGGCAGATGCACAGAGGTCATTTCAGTGGGCAGCAGGTCGGCCACGCACAGCCTTGCCTACAGGGGTCAGGCCCCTCTCCCCATGCCCCCGGGCTTGCCTGAAGGTCTTAGGGTCCCTGGCTTCACACGCTGTCTCCTCCAGGGACACTGCCTCATGCACTGAATCAGCAGGAGCTTGGGCTCAGGAACATGCACAGGGCCCTGGTTTCAGGATCTCTGAAAGTGGGTGTGGGGCCAGTAGACCAGGGGCTGGCTTAAACACTGTCCCAGGCCTTGGTGACTTTCAGGCTCACACAGAGCACCTTCTAGACTGCATTCCATTCAGTCTACAGACAGTTTTTTAGCACCCTTGATTTCCCACACTGTGAGAGACAATAAGGCTGCAGAAATAAGTAGTTTTGCCCAATGTAAATATCTCCTAAGCTTCCCCTCCATGTTCTTCCCAGGGCTCACCAACACCATATAGGGAGGAGAGGACTTGTCCTTGCTCTGTGCCTTTGCACAGGGGGCGAGGAGGGTCCAACAGGACTGTGGCTGCAACACTGATGGCGGTAGGCTGTTCCTGGAGGAGTAGGATGTGGAGGATGACAGGAAAGGATAAATGAAGATTTGTGAATAAGACAGAGAAGCCATTCCAGGATGGGTGGAGGGTGTCTGCTGGCATTGGAAGGGTGCATTAAATGCAGCTCAGTTTGGAGAGAGCTTGCTGGCAGTGGGTAGGGCTGAGTCCTGTCCCTGCTAGACCCCTCTGGGACCTCTGATCCTTCACTGATCTCAGAAGCTGGATAACTTTTCAGGGTCAAAAGGCCTGGTGTTAGCAGGGTATTAGCAGGAGGGGCAGGTAGCCCTCCCTCCTCTACACTAAGCCTGGGCCAGGATCCACAGGCTGTCGTGGTCAGCAGGACCTCTCTATTGTGGTCAGCAGCATGACTGGGGATTCCCAGAGGGCAGTGGGGCTCAGGTTGCATGCACCTCTCCAGATAGGCCCTGCTTTAGGCAGTATTTACAGTCACGGGAGTCATAAACCAAATTCAAAATAATGTCTCAGGCAGGGACACTGGGCAGTAGACTGAGCACTCCTGGCCCAGCAGTGGTTTTGTTTAGGATCCTGGATTTATAACAACACCATCAGGAAGGAAGCCTGCAGCCCAACTCGGTCCCAGAAGAAGCACGCAGAGGCTGACTGACCCTGCCTTACCCCCGCCAGACCTCTGTACCTGAGCCACGCAGGAACCCCATGGGGGCTCCTTCACCCCCGCCACCATGCCCTTCCTCTCCCCATCCCACCCAATGTCCACTCCTCACACCCCGTTCCCTAGATCCTTGCCCCTGTGCTCCAGTTTGCTCTGCTGCGAATACAGGTGCTAATACCATCATCCAACTCCTAGTGGGTTTTGTGGGGACTCAGTGACACAGTGCAAGGCAAGTGGGTGGCAGAGCTCTCTGGAGCCCTGGGAGCCGGGCCAGTAATGGTGGTAAATAATCATGAAGTAATTTGACACCATCCAGCCCTCACTTTCCTCCACCAGCCACACTGCATGATCAGGAGCCCTCTTCTCCGTGAGACTGAAGGTATCTGCTCCTGATCCCCTCTCTGCCTTTCTTACCTTCCTGGCACCCCATTCCATCCCGAGACCCAACTCTTCGTTTACTGAATCTGGAGTGCTAGGTGGCCACAGCCCTTTCCCCCAACTTAATGCTTCAGCTAGGGCCCGATCATCCTGGCCTGGGACTCGGGATGGAGGGACAGGTTCTTAGCAGAATGCAGTGACCCCGCTCACCCACAATCCAGGGAAGGGCATCCTGTCTGTTCCTCCATCAGTTTTGAAGCTTTGAACCCAAAGAGTCCTCCTGCCTGGAGCCCCAAAGAGAGAACACATTCACAGGAGGAGCTGGGCAGCAGGAGGCTGCTATGGGAAGGTCCTCCTGGGTCATCAGCCGGCTCCCCGGGGCCTCAGGTTTTTCATTCCAGGAACATCAGAAACTCTACCGGCCAGAAGGCTCATCCTCTTCTCCACCCCTTCTCGATCTGAGTCAGCAAGGACCCACACAGCACTGTCAGAGTCTTTTGCCACTCACTGCTGGAATCTATTTTTCCTTCCTGTCAAATGGGTCAGTGACTCCTGCCCCATTTAGAAATGAGATAACAGTAAAACTACTGGAAACTTTATTAGACAAGACCCAAATAACACCACTGTCGACAGCAAACATCGGGATGGCTTGTGCAGAACTTAACCATGTGCCAGGCATTTCTCTCTGTGTTTTGTAAATATCAACTCATTTTGACCTCACAAGGAGGGCCAGAAGGAGGTGCCGCTAACAACCCCCTGTAAGAGATGAGGCTCAGAAAGTCTCGGGACTCACCCCAGGTCCCATGCGTAATTGTGGGTGTGTGAGAGCCTCTCTGAGCCTTTGGTGGGACGGTTTGGGTCCAACTGTGGCACTTCTGCTGCCTCAGCATCTTGCCCTGGGCACATCTCATGCTCATCTTTGTGGAAGTCCTACTACTACCCTTTGAGGTCCAGGCTTCCCTCTGGCCTCCACCCCAGGGCTGCTGTGGCCCCACCCCATACCTCACCCAATGCGACCCCCCTGAGCACTGTGCCTGGTGCCTGTGACCCTTGTCTTCCTGTGTCCTCCAGAGCAGAGGTTGCTAGAAGCAGCCTTGGCTCCGCCACCCTCGTCGCCGCTGCCGCACCTTCTGTGGAGCCCCTGGCTCTGCTTCCTGGATTAGCAGCGCTTTTGCCTTATGCATTGATCCTGAAAGCCAGGACATTATTTCTGCCTGTCAGGCATCAGTGTCATGGGGACAGCCTTGGCTAGTGTGTCCTCTGCATCCTTGGCCCTGTCCAGAGGTTACGCATGTGCTGGCAGCATGGAGTCCTGGCCCCAGTAAGCGACGAGGAACCATCACCCCATGCCCTGCCTCTCATCCTGGATCCTTCTGGAGTGTGAGGCAGGGTCCCGTACGGAATGGGCTGTGTGTCATGGCACAAGGACCGCAAGGCAGATGGGTAGAACTGAGGCGGGAGGCCTTCGGAGGCCCCTGGCCATTGTGTATTGATTATGATTCTGGTCATTATTGGGTCTCTTGTTTTATGGATCTCAGTCTGAAGTGACAGCATAAGGCAAAGTGAAAGGATGCCTTGAGCCAGATTTGTGTCTTGGGAATTTCCAGCGTTGGTGGCCATGGTCGCAGGAATTCTGGGGCTGGGTCAAATTTGGGGTCACAGAGGCAATGTCTTTGTGAGTGTGTGTGTGTGTGTGTGTGTGTGTGTGTGTGTATGCATGCACGCGCACACACACACTCAGGTATATGTAGGAGGGTTAGGGAAATAACCTGGTTCTAGTTCCCTGTCCACACTAACTAGCTCATGTGACCTATGGCCCCACCCACATTGCCTGATTAGCATCCTGAGTACGAGTGGCTCCCTCTGAATGACCGGTAGTGGTGTCTCCTGCAGGGGTGCTCGTGGGTGGGTCACCACTACCTGCTCTGCCTCTGCCCTTCCAGGGTGGGGTCCTGCATGGTTTGATTCTCACACTCTGCATCCACGGGCCAGCTCCTCCCCTCCTCCTTTGCTGAGGGGAGAGGGGCTGGTAGGGCTCCAGCACCCCCGACAAGGGCTTGTGGTCACACAGGGTGGCGTCCTGCAGGCCTCCAGGTGGCCCACACCCCAGTGTAGGACCGCTGGCCATTCTAGATTCACCAGTGGGGACTCTGCGAGTGGCTCAGGAAGGCAGGTCACAGAAGCTAGGGGATCACAGGTGGCCGACTGTGGGGTCATGGTGGCCGGAACACGCCCAACACTTGTTCAGACTCTCCTTTGTGTTAAAGTGACCCAGTCTCTGCTCCGTTTCTTCCTCTTTGGGAGCTACCAGTGTGCGTGGCTTAGGTGATAGCAGAAGAGGAAGACCGAGCATAGCGCAGCAGCACCAGGTAGAGAACTACAGGGCTGCCCTGCACGGCAGGGACATTGTGTGTGGTGAGCGGGCGGGCAGTCAGAGGTGGGGATGGACCGGGATGTCCCCTGGATTTCTGGTTCCATGTGAGATGGTTTCTTGCACAGCAGAGGTTCCTGCAGGCCTCAGGAGGACAAGACAGAGGCTGGGCACAGGGCTAGGTCAGAGAAATTGGGCTAAGAAGGAATGTTTCACAAGGCCAAGAGCTCCTTCTCCTCCTCCTCTTCCTCCACCGCCTCCTCCTGCTGCCTGGGCAGCAGCAGCAGCATGTGAGCAAGGGCTGCCGGTCTGGCTCTGACCTCCCCTCCCCTCCCTTCCCCTTTCTTCCCCTCCCGGATGGGGCTCAGACAGCCCATCAGAGGCTGCAATGGTGCCTCTGTGATCAATACTTCTGAGAAAGGTTTCCTGCATCCTGCAGGCTCAGTTTCATATGTGGAGGTGCTCAGGAGGGAGGCGGGTGGGGGGGTGGTCTCCTTCCTTATTCATGCAGGGGAGGGCAGGTGAGCTCATCTCCCGCAGCATCCCCGCCCCCACCCGCAGCCCCTGCCCCCTCCTGGTCCTCAGCCTTCAACTCGCCCAGGGTGACCTCACTGCTGCAGCTTCCCCTGGAAGGTGGTGGGTGGGCGGGAGCCTGGGGAGCCTCCCACGCTCTCCCCAGCCTGCCCTTGGGGTGCGTCAGGGAGCAGGCTGAGCGGCCTCGACAGAGTGCTTGGAGTGCTTTTAATTACACTTGCCTTTCTAAAGCTGGCAACACAATACCTTACATTCCCAGGGAGAAGGGAATCCGGGGGAAATTATTCAATCCACTGTAGAGGGAAGGTTGGAGATCTGTTAGATGTCAGGAAGAACTTTCCACCAGCGTGCAAGGCAAAGACCTTTTGTAAAAACTACATTATAATTAATTATACATTATTGAAAATGGCTTTGTCAGAAACAGAATGTCGTCCTTACCTCCTGCTTTCGCTGTGGAACCCACGGAGCTTGTAGGCTGCTTTACTGTGGAGTGACTTGAAACCGAAAGAACCAGGCTGAGGGCAGGGGTGGAGGATGAATGGAAAATAATGCAGGGAAAAGTCAGGACAAGAGTGATTTTCAAGAGGGAGAGAAGTGTGTGTGTGTGTGTGTGTGTGTGTGTGTGTTTGTGAAACTAAATAGCATCTGAGATTTTGAGCCACTCATCTGATCTCCCCAGGCCTCAGTTTGCTCATCTGTACAAAGGGAGCTCATTTTAGCCCAGTTGTGATTTTGATTTGCAGAGTAGTCGTCTGGAGGGCTGAGCACTTGCAGTGTCTGCTTAACTGTGAATTAACAGTTGCTGTTGGGACATAAGCCAGCAAAAGAATACATTAACTACCTGTTCCGCGGTGACCATTCTGCTTCCTGTCATTTTGTCTGTCCGCTCACCCATCTTTATCTCTGTCCGTTCACCTTCTACACCCATTCCTTCACCCACCCACCCTCCCATTCATCCGCTCTCCCATTCAGCCTCCCACCCACCCGCTCCCTATTCACCCACCCACCCCTCCCCCCCACTCATCCTCCCTCCCACCCTCCA